>ML784711.1:202622-256457 GCA_009831015.1 Picea engelmannii | reverse complement strand
CCGTGGTTTTCTCCCGATTTAGGTTTCCATGTAAAACACTGGTGTACTGTGTATGTGTATGATTGTTCATTTGTTCATTGCTTATTTACGCTGCAGTCATTGGATAATAATGCTTCATTGATATAGCACTTGGATTATATGGTTACATTGCTCTATTACTGATTCACCCCCCCCTCTCAATAATCCAACAGATAATTGGTTCCTCCTTTGAGAAAAAAAAAATCTCTCTTGCAGCGCTCGGTGTAGACCCCTCATCGACCTCTGTTTCCTTCCTTTTGGGAGTTCTTTGTGAGTGCCTGGTCATTGGCTTTATTGGAGGCATTTATCCTTATTTCTTGAAATAAATTAACCTAGTCTTACTAGTAATCAAAGTCAGAGAGTTGGCTGTAATCTCCTCGAAGCTTTCTCTTTTTTCTTTGTCTTCTTCGGGGAATAAGAAATTTGTGAATGAAACAACATGTTTGGGTATGACCTTGTAAATTTAAACAGAATGTATACTTACCTTGTCACATCAAGTCTTCAATTCGGGAGTGAAAATACGATATGTGCAATCTATTACATAATCTTCATCATGCATAGGATTAAATGCAACGCAGGCTGGCGGTGCAAGAGCGGGTTTGTTGGAGTTACTCCAAACACACCTAGGATTTATTTTTCCTAAGGTTTTTCCTTGTTTATTAGTCATAATTAGTCATTATCCAGTCTCTTATATTTTAGGGGAGAATATTCCACATGGATAATATTCTCTTTCAGTTGACACTTCAGTTTGACTAGTTGAGTTGAGTTTAGATGTTGCATTGGTTTTGTCACCATGCAACATTGGGATCATCACCAACTAATGCACACTTTCCTTGGGATCATCACCAGACTGGAACATTACCCTTTATTTCCTAAGTTAACTCCTCACTACTCTCTGTTCAGTCAGTTAACTGAAGACTAGTTGACTAGTTAACTCAACTAGGTGGCAGTTCACTCTCGTAACTGCCTGAGAGACTAGACTAGGTGGAAGTTCACTCCCATAACTGCTGGTGTGTTTCCAGATCACTCTAGAACACAATTATGGATTATGAATTATTCACTCTTTGAGTGTGGAATACAATTAATGAGAATTCTTCCATTCTTTCTCTCTTTCTTCTTCTTTCTCAATTTCTCTCTGCAAATGTGTGTGGTATTTTCTAGCTAGATCTATTATGTGCAGGTTCAACACATTTAAAGGGTTACTTTGTAGTTCATTGACGAATTCAAATTTTTACTTTTGGTCTGCGCGCGAGGTCATGTTATAGGTTACATGAAAATTTAACTTATCCATCAAATCACAAAAAAATTGTCTCATCTCAGTCGAAGGTGTCCCATCAAATTACCAAGCCCTTTTTGCATTTACTAGAATGATCAACATCGGGGATATATGGTGCATCACATATCAACTAGGGTTGTTTGTATCGATGGGTGAAAGTTCAAAATAAGACGAGGAGCTCGGTATTCTAGCGACAAGATGATAGTAAATGAGAGTATCGGCATCGACGGGTCGACTTTGTCATTGTTTCATTGGTGCATCTAGGAAAAAGTTCTAACGCTGCCCATAACCATCATACAAGGTTAACGTGGGAATGATGACATGGATGTATAGATATTACATAGGGAAAAATACTTATTCATACAGACTACTTACACGACAAAGACACGTGGCTATTGATTTTGACCTCTACGTGAGAAACTCCCTTTTTTAGGCATGGATTATTTTATTTAGACACACAACCTTGACTACTACATCCTATCCTGTCGACATCAATGATGTATCAACAACCAATGATCAGCGATTTGCTGATGGTTACTATTTCACAGTTTTGTTCTTTCAGATTTCACCAACTCCAAAAAATGTATCGGCGATCGATGATCAAGGGTTCAGTATGGCCTATGTTAGTGGTTGGCCTTTCATATTTCTCCGATGCCATTGGTGTGTCGATGATTATCATTGTTATGTGGTCATTTTACTGCCCGAATTGTGCTGATACTGATAATAGGCACGTGGTTCAAAATTTTAGTTGTGTATACTTAGTTAAAAGTCCAAGTTTTCTTAGAGAAGAGTTCAATTTGTTCAATAACTCCAAACCAAGCCGAATATGATCGATGGAAAAACATAATCAACATATAACCCCATTGGTTCCTGCACAACTGAGTAAACTCAAAAAGACAAAATGGTGCCCAAAAAGAAAAAAACTTCACAAAACGTTTAGGGTGTGTTGAGTGCTCAACAAATCACGATTATTTGGGTAAAAAAAAAATATTTCCTCCTTCCCTTGTATGTAGCCTGTGAAAATAGGTTGAGAAACCAACTGGCCTTATTTTATTCCTTTTCAATAGAAATTTTTCTATTAATGTGTACACACGTTCCTGGGTTTACAAATCCAGATCTACCTATGGGGTTTATGCTTTTCCACCTATTAGTGCTCTATAATTTCTAAGGATGAGAAAGAAATGGACACAGGTAAGTATTTGAACTGGCTTTGGATTGTATTCTAACCTATACAACCTGAGAGGGATCTCTCACAACTGAAAAATACTCAAAGATTTGGCAATTAGCTCACAGAGGTCAGATTCTGGTATTGTTGGCATGTTTTCAGACAGAGGCAGAGTATGCATGTTTGTCATTGATGGCAAAGATCACGACCAACAGCACAACATTGATCACATGGAAAGATCAGAATATAAACTCCATTTCGGGTATCAGAAGCTAAACTCTATTTCGAAGTTTCGGATACCGGGAGTTGGAAGTGTCGAAACTCTTCATCACAGGAGTCCCGAAGTTGCGAAATGCGAAATGCCGAAATCCTGAAATAGGCACATCAACAAAGACTTCATTTCAGAGTTTCGGATACCAGGAGTTGGAGGAGTCAAGAGTCGAGACTCTTCATCACAGGAGTCCCGAATTTGCGAAATGTGAAACGTCGAAATCCTGAAACAGACACATCAACAAAGACTCCATTTCTGAGTTTTGGATACCGGGAGTTGGAGGAGTCAAGAGTCGAGACTCTTCATCACAAGAGTCCCAAAGTTGCGAAATCACGAAATGCCTAAATATGAAATTGTGAAAGGAACTAACAACTAAACTCCATTTCGGAGATCGCGACTTGGAGAGTCGAGATGCCTTGCAACAGAAATTCACAACATGCGAAATCCTGAAATGCCGAAATGAAAAATTGCAAAAGGCGCTAACAACTAAACTCCATTTCAGAGATCGTGACTTGGAGAGTTGAGATTCCTTGCAACAGGAATTTGCGACATGTGAAATCATGAAATGACGAAATGCGAAATGTCGAAATGATCGAAGCTAGTCCATCTAAGCTCCTTTTTTGTAGTTTCAGAGATCGCGACATGGAGTGTTAAGATATCTCATCACAAGAATTGTCGAAATGTCGAAATGCAAAAGGAATTTTGATTAGGCCCATGGTTACAGCCAGTGGGCATATGGAGTAAGCACGAGACCCATCATTTATAATCCAATGGTTCAGGTTAATCAGGAATATGATCGAAGGGTTATTGTTTCTCTTCATGATTAACTGTTCAGTTACGATTCAGTTAGCATAATGGACTCAGGGTTCTTGGATGGTTGGTGATTCAGTTGTTGAGGCGTGTGTGAATAAAAGGAGATATGAGACGACTGTGCAAAGTTGGTTGTTCTGACTGAAAAAAAAATGAGTTGAACTATAGAAAGGTAAAATTATAGTATGCGCGGTGTGAAGAAAGCTTAGAGATAAGGAACAGAAGTTGAACATAGGAGAAAATGTGAAGAGAGAAAAATGTGCACATATCAAAGAGAATGAGAAGGACAGAGAAAGAGTAGATATAAAGAGACAACAAGTCAAGCCAAGTATGAATAGAGTAGAAGAATTGCAGAACAGTGAAGAAGTAGTAAGAATTGATTTATCTATGTTGTTGGTTATTCAATCATTTATTTGTAATAAGGGTGGTAGGGAGGTGCTAGGGAGGACGGTTGTCCTCAGAGGTTCAAGTGGGTGCTTGAACATAGGGAGTTGTATCTTCCATCTGGTTGCATCCAGAGAAACCAGGGTGGCAGGGTGGTGCAAGGGAGAACAAGTGTTCTTTGTTATACAGGTTGGAGCTTGTGTAATTAGAAGTTGGTGCTTCCATCCAGTTGGTGTTGGAACACTCAGGGAGTTGGTGCTTCCTTCTAGTGGGTGCTAGAGAAACCAGAGAGTTGGTGCTCTCAAACAAGTTGGTGCTTGTATAAGTGGAAGTAGGTGCTTCCATCTAGTTGGTGCTGGAACACTCAGGGAGTTGGTGCTTCCTTCTAGTTGGTTCTCTCAAACAAGTTGGTGCTTCCTTCTAGAGGGTACTACCTCTTGTAAAACAGAGGTAGTATCCTCAGATTGAGTTGGTGCTCAATTATAGATGATGGAAAAAACTTAAAAGACTGCCTATCATTTCGAAGAAGAAGAGGTTTTCTCCCTTTATGGGTTTCCTCGTGAAAATATGTCTCTATATATATCTTATGTGTGACTAATGCTCATTATTTATGTTGTCCATATGTTGTATAATATTGATGATCACTTGAAGAAAGATTAAGAATGTTTTAATAGACTTAAAATTTTTTAAGCACAATAACAACTGATTCACCCCCCCCTCTTAGTTGTCTTAGTAATTTCAACAGGTATAAGATGGGTTTTGTATGGTTTAAAAAAAAGGATGGTAGGACAGGAAGAAGAGAAAATACCATTGCACAATGGAGTCAAATTATGAAGATTAATGATAGTGAGTCAATAAAAAATGGGTATTGTCTGAAAACAAAGGCAAAGTAGGCATTGTTTAAAAAAAATAATGTTTAGATGACAGCAGAAAAGAGAACAAGACAGTCCATCATAGTGAGAGAAATTAATAATTCTCAATGTAACTTTAGAAGGAAAACAAAGAATATATAGATTACTCTGGACATAGCACCGAATACAGATGAATTCTGAACCAACAATCCTTTAAACATAAAAAGTATTTATTGCATGAATGGAGCATCAAAGATGAATTCCAAACATATACTCTCAATCAAATACCGAAAGAAATAAACATTAATGGAAATGTGAATTACAGAGAAATACATGCTTAGAACATCACCGTGATGAATCTTTGCTTGATGAGAGTATTGGGCTCTATATTAATTCATAAAAATATTCAGGAAAATGATACAATCCAAATAGCTATCTCTGGCAGAAAGTCCCCACTTTACATCAAAAAGGCATCCAAATATATAATATCCTATCCCCACAATAGTCTGACAAGAGTTCAATTACTGTTGCCTATAATCATGGATCTGGTTACATTAATGGAGAACAAATACCCAACAACTTTACTAAAAATAATACATCTGATTTGACAAAAGATCATAGATTTGGAGAAAAATTAGAATCTGAGGTTGTGGTTAGTGGTCAGGTACATCTGGGAACCAATTTGATGGGAGTTGTTGATGATCTGTTTCTTCAATGTCTGCTCTTTGCTCGGTCATTTTGAATTATTTGCCTGCCGAAATTCTTAAAAATGAGGTCCAAATAAGTATTTGATTCTCCCACTCTGAGATATTTTTGTGAAATATGGGGGAGGTTTTTTTATATCAACTTGTTTTGAGAAAAAACCTCTCTCCCATTTTTGAGATTCATCTCTAGTTGTCCGAGATCTGGGTTTGAAAAAGATGTTTCCAACAAGAAAATCTTGAATCTCGAAATATAGGGCTCAAATATGCTCTCGATTCTCCCAATATTTAATAGGTATGAGAAATATGGGAGAGGTTATTGTTTTTTGTCTATTTTTGAGAAAACATCTCTTTCAGTTTCTCAAATTTCATCATGGTTTTACCAGAATTTGCCTCGGAAGACGGGTGGTCGAAATGGACAAAACCAATTTTTAAATTGGGGAAAGTGGTTTTCGGAGGGGGGGAAGTGGTATTTTAGAGGGGAGGTAGAGTGGTAAGTGGTTTAGGGATGGGGGGGTACGAAATCATAGGAGAGTGACATGTGGCAGGAGTAAAACCACTTTTCAGACCCCCCCCTCTCGTTAAAGTTCGGATGGCAGGGGGGTTCGAAATAATGTTATGACCACTTATTTAATTTGCATTAGGATGGGATAATGTAACTGGACTATGATGTATGAGGTATGAGGTACTAGGTATGGGAGGTAAGTTTAAATTTAATTTTTATTTTTATTTATTTATTATTGTTTTTCTTTTTTAATGTTTTGTTTTTATGTGTTTTTTATTTTCGTTTTAATTTGTTTTTGTTTTATATGTTTTAATTTTTGTTGTTTTTAATTTTTAATTTATTTATTTTTAATAATGGTATATATATAATTTTTTAATTATTTGATTTTTTTTTACTATTTTCATTTTTAATTTTTATTTGTTTTAATAATGTTTGTTTTAATAATTATTATTTTTAATTAAAATTATTATTATTTATTTCATAATACTAATTTATTTATTAAAAATAATTGTTTATTAATTATTTTAATTTTTCATTAAAACTATTACATATCAGCATAATCTAATTACTAACTTGCTAACCTAATTTATTAATCATTAATCCTAAAAAATATTTTCTACTAATTATTAACTTATTGTTTTTTTCATTTACCCTAAGCTTGTCTAACATTAATTTTGTGCAGGAATTAGTAGTGGGTGATATATGGCCAATAAGATAAATGGACAGGGGAGTGAGTGGCACAAAATTGAATGAATGGTGCAGCAGGATGATGAATGAAGGATGGAGGGAGAGGCAACATCATCGAGGAAACCATCGAGCCATCTTCTTTCGTCATGAGAGCAAGAACAAATGAAAAACTGAATGATTGAATTTCCTATAATTTATAGGACCCTAAGATATGATCCAATAGGGGATGGCATATCCCTTAAGAGGTGTCAAGAACACCTTATATTAGTAGCCTGATCCATTGGGTTGATCCCAAAACTTTATTCGACAACCTGCACTTGTTTTGATAATTCAACTAAAACCAAATCAAACTGAAAATTGAAATTTGAAATGCACGCTAAACTAAAAGCTATACTACAATCTGAAACTAAGACTGAAAAAATTGTTGAAAGGAATGCTTAGGGAACTAAGCTTATTTTCACACTACTACCTACCCTACACTGCTGAAAATCATGATGAATCAAATAATACAAAAATTCCAATGAAGCCAGTCAAGTAGCTGCTGAAACAACTGGATTGCTTTACTGCTTGTTAGCACAATCAAAAGGACAACTTGACCTTTTGTCCACAAAATCAAAGCTGTAATGTGTAATGGCAACTGGTGAAAACATGATTTATCATTTAAGATGAAAAAATCCTCCATGGAGTCTGCTACAGGATCAATAAGTGCATGATTAATTACTTGGTCTTCCAGGCCTTTAATGACCAGTTGATCATGGATGATTTTGTCATCAGCTATATCCTTAAGGTTAAACCCTGATTCTAACTCTGTGGTTTCAGTCTTGTACTTGAAAGCATAATCCTCATCAACTTGCAAATAAAAAGTTATTACAATTTCTTCTTGCTTTGGAGGAGAAAGATCTTCCAAGAATTTTTTAGGATATTGGAAATTATATGACTGAATCTGAGAATCCAAAAGTTCAATATCCTTCTCAAATATTTCAACAACTAACTCAAGAAAAAAAAATTTACCCTTAGGAGAAAATTTGCTCAATTTCAAACAATGAAACACAGTTGTTGAAAATTTTTCATCAATTGGAAACTATGCTAACTTATCCCTGAATTCTCTTAAAACTTCACAATATAGAGGATTTTCCACATACCCATTCATCTTGTTTTGCAAGAAATATGATCCAAATGTATTGGAGTTTCCATGATTGCTCTAAAATCTGGATTCTTTGACAGTGGAGTCACTTTGAAAACTTTGAAGCTCCAGATACTTTGAACATGGAGTCACCAAGTGAATAATTTAGCCTTCTTATGTTTGATCAATGTTCAACATCAGTAATAAGATCTGGAACTTGATACACTTTTCTGAGGAAGATCAAAATTCTTCCCCAGTATGGTCGCCAAAATGTTAGCGCTCTAGAATTTCTAAGGCTGAGAAAGAAATGGACAGAGGTAACTATTTCAACCAGCTTTGGATTGTATTCTAACCTATACAACCCGAGAGGGTTCTCTCACAACTGAAAAATACTCAAATATTTGGCAATTAGCTCATAGAGGTCAGATTCTAGTATAAGATGGGTTTTGTGTGGTTTTTAAAAAAGGATGGTAGGACAGGCAGAAGAGAAAATACCATTGGGCAAGGGAGTCGAATTCTGAAGATTAATGATAGTGAGTCAATAACAAATGGGTACTCTCTGAAAACAAATGCAAAGTAGGCACTGTTTTTCAACAAATAATGTTTAGATGACAGTCGAAAAGAGAACAGGATAGTCCATCACAGTGAGAGCAATTAAGAATCCTTAATGTAACTTTAGAAGGAAAGTAGACAAGATATAGATTACTCTAGACAGAGCACCAAATATAGATGAATTATGAACCAACAATCCTTTAAACATAAAAAGTATTTACTGCAAGAATGGAGCATCAAAGATAAATTCCAAACATATACTCACAGTCAAATACTGGAAGAAATAAACATTAATGGAAATGTGAGTTACAGAGAAAGACATGCTTAGAACATCACCATGATGAATCTTTGCTTGATGAGAGTACTGGGATATGTATTAATTCATAAAAATATTCAGGAAAATGATACGGTCCAAATAGCCATCGACAACAATTCCCCACTTTACATAAAAAAGGACTCCAAATATATAAGATCCCATCACCACAATAGGATGACAAGAGTTCAATTACTGCTGCCTATAATCATGGATCAGGTTACATTAATGGAGAACAAATCCCCAAAAACTTTACTAAAAATAGTACATCCGATTTGACAAAAGATCATAGATTTGGAGAAAAATTAGAATATTAGGTCGTGGTTAGTTTTTAGGTACATCTGGAAACCAATTTGATGGGAGTTTTTGATGATTTGTTTCTTCAATGTTTGCTCTTTTCCCGGTCGTTTTGAATTATTCGTGTCCCAAAATTATGAAAAATGAGGTCCAAAGAAGTATTTGATTCTCCCACTCCGAGATAGCTATGTGAAATATGGGGGGTGTTTTTGTATATCATCTTTTTCTGACCAAAACCTCTCTTCGTTTTTTGAAATTCATCTCCATCTATCCGGGATATGGGTTTGAAAAAGATGTCTCTGACAGGAAAATCCTGAATCCTGAAATATAGGTGTAACACCCCCGACCTCACAATGGTCAGGCATGCCACTCCTCAAATGCTTTACTTAGCTCTGAAATCATCTTTGTAACATTCCTAGCCTACAAAGGCCAGGCTACATGAGGGAACACTTACGTTCTCTCGCTGCGGAACATACTGTAACATACCCAATATTCAACTGAGCTATGCCACATAAATTTTCTCTTCAAACTGCATGCAATTATAACATATACATACAACACTCTTGCGGAAGCTTTACATATAACATAAACAAACAATTACATTATGTAAATATACTATTTCATACTAAAATAACAGTAAAAACATACATGCAGCATATACAGGGAAATACCCATAAACATACAGACAATTATAATCACGCATATGATAAACTGTAACATAAGCACGTAAATAACAATGCATCAAGTAAATTTATCACACGATTGGTACAAATCTTGGAAATATTGTCACCAACTGCATGCAAACTGTCCACAAACCTCCCAGCCTTAGACTACACTGTTCATCACTCTCAACAGTGAGTCACCCCGGAGTTGGGACTAAAATCCACCCAGGTAAAGGGGTTCCTAACCAGGATAAAGGCTCATGGACAACAGGAAAGACTATGTCTCAGGTGCTCACTCAACTAACAATCTACAACCTCTCATTCCCCACATGCCTGTCCCACCCAAGGAAGTGTGCCCCTTCTCTACTCAACAGTCCCTTAGCTACCCCACTTCCCTTCCAAGGCTTCAACAACAGGCCAGACAGGAAGTCTCAGAGCACTGTCGTTGCATTTTAGCACCTTTAGGAATCAATTCCCTAGCAATTCTCTCGCTCAGAGAATTTCTCACGGGCTTGACAACCCGCCTCTTCAATTTCCCACGAGCCTGACAACCCACCTCTTCAATACCGCTCCCAAGATAACCAGGTACACCAATACAAAATGGTTATGGAAACTGGCTCAGATACTGTTAAATGAATTCCCCAAGGATAATTGACTACCTGAGTGAAAAATGGTCATGGAATCTTTGACTAGATGACTGAATGATGGAAGGAATCCTGGGCGAGATGATCGTAAGAATCATCGTGCGAATGATGGTAAGGATGTTCATCCCAATGATCATGAAGGTGTCCAAAGAGCTAAGTCCCCACAATATGTGTGCATGTCCCCAACTTGACACTTGTCATGTTGGAAGCTACTTTGGTCCACATGTCCCCAAATTTAGAACTTAGGATAAAATAATTATCCATAATTTAGGTTTTAAGAAATATTAATATAATATTCCTTTTTGGCTTAAGCTCTGTAGCTTAGTTCTTTCCCTTAACTTTTGGCCCCTCCCTTTCCCTCACTGGTGAAGTTTAGTCCCCCATCTCTTTTATCGTGGTCAGTCTGCGCGCAACGATGTATTTTACATTAATCATGAGACATATACAAAATACGTGCACTGGCCTAATTCCAAAACATAAGCATCCTATCTTATAATAACTGGATCACAAACCTATAATACATATCATATATATGAGGTTCATTGATCCCCATACTACGCGCACTTTAGTTATTGTGCGCAATATTCGGTTATGTGCACACTACATCATTTTACTGCGCAGTACATGCATGCACTATGCCATGAAAGGTGCATTACAAAAATTATGTCAAAACAGCTCACCAACTTAAGTACACTTACATTACATTTACAATTGGGTTCGGCCAAGGGATATTACAATCCCCTCCCCTTATTTATGCACCAGCCTCAGTGCATCATATACCCATATAAAACAAAGTTTTCAAAAATCCTCAAAAAGATGCGTGTATTATGTACGCATTACATCTTCATTCTCCTAAGTAGCATCCTCAGGACCATACCAGGTCCATTGGACTTTTACAATCCCTATGGCTTGATTCCAGAGCTGCTTGATTTTCTAGTCCATAATGCACACCAGATGCACTTGAAAAGCGCCTTCTTGATCCACCTGAATCACATTCCAATCAATAACATGATTAGCATCAGGTATATATTTCTTTAGCAATGATACATGGAATACATTATGAACATACATAGATGCATGCAATGCAATCATATAATCAACTGGGCCAATCCTCTCTAGGATTTGAAATGGCCCACAAAATCTGGCTTCCAACTTGGCGCAGCTTCCCAACTTCATCGAACTCCAGTTAGATTTCACCTTCAGGAAAACATGATCACCCACTTTGAACTCTCTGTGGGTTTTGTTCTTATCGACATAAATTTTCTTCCTGTCTTGGGCAGCTTTTAAACTCTGCTTAATTTTTATCATTTGGTCCTCCATCTCCTTGAGCAACTCTGGCCCAACTACTGTCCTATCGGCTGGATTATCCCAACTCATTGGAGTATTGCACTTTCTACCGTAAAGTGCTTCAAATGGGTTCATATTCAACGATGCATGATACCCATTGTTGTAAGCTAATTCTACCAAGTGTAGGTAGTCTTCCCATTTCAACGGTTTGTCCATCACATACATTCTCAGTATGTCTTCTATCACTTTTTTCACCCTCTCTGTCTATCCATCAGACTCAGGATGATAAGTTGTACTAAAGTTCATATTCATTCTGAATCCTTTGAACAATCCTTTCTAGAATTTTGAGGTGAATTTCGGGTCTCTGTCGGAAACAATTGTTTTAGGAATTCCATGCAATCATGCCACTTCATTCATAAAAATGTCAGCAACATCTGTTGCCTTGTGAGTAGTTTTCAGTGGAATAAAATGGGCATATTTTGTAAGATTGTCCACCACTACCATGATCGAATCATGTAGCTTGGTTGTTCTGGGCAATCCTGTAATAAAATCCATTGTCACAACTTCCCACTTCCATTTAGGAATGGGAAAAGGTTGCAGCAACCCTGCTAGGTGCCTATGTTCAACCTTAACTTTCTTGCATTCCATACATCTAGCAATGTATTCAGTGATCTCTCTCTTCATACTTGACCAAAAGTAATGGCTTTTGATCGCTGCCATGATTTTCTGATATCCAGGGTGCCCTGCATAAGGAACATTATGCATTTCATGCAAAATCATACGTTTCAAGTCCTGGACATTTGGAACAAAAATTCTATTCTTGTGCAACAATATTCCATCTATTCCCAAATTATAATTATCCACCTTTTGTGGTATCTTACTTTGTTGTAGCTTTGCTACCAATTCTCTGTATTGCAGATCTGCATTTGCAGCCTCCAAAATTTTTCTTTTAATATTAGTCTGATACATGCTAATGGATGTAGCATGTAGTTCATGCACCCTCGGGCTGAGTGCATTAGACACTTTATTCTCTTTCCCCTTGATATGCTTTATATCAAAGTCATATTTGCTTAGAAATTCTAACCATCTGCTTTGCCTAGCATTTAGATTTGGCTGATCAAATAAATATCTCAAACCATTGTGGTCTTTTCTTAGCTCAAACCTCTTCCCCATGAGGTAGTGTCTCCATTTACTCAAGGCATGCACTATGGATGCCAAATCCAAATCATGAGTGACATAATTTCTTTCATGCTCCTTCAACTTTCTTGATTCATAACATATGACAAACCCATTTTGACTGAGGACTCCACCAATTCCTTCATTACATGCATCTGTGCATACAATTAAGTCTTTATTTGGGTCTGCAATCCTTAATATTGGAGCACTTGTCAATAATTGTTTCAAGTGTTGGAAACTCTTTTCGCAAACTAGTGTCCACTGAAACTTCACTCCCTTTCTTTGCAAGGAAGTGATTGGGTGTACAATCTTTGAGAATCCTTCAATAAATCTTCTGTAGTAGCCTGCAAGACCCATGAATGATCTTACCTCTATCACATTCTTCGGAGCTGGCCATTCTCTAATGGATTCTATCTTCTCAGGATCCACTGCTATCCCATCCTTTGAAATGATATGCCCCAGATAATGAATTTGTTTCTGATAAAATGAGCACTTGCTCAATTTGGCATACAACTAATGCTCCCTTAATACTTGCAACACCATCCTCAAATGATGTTCATGCTCTTCCTCTAACTTAGAATATATAAGAATTTCATCCAAAAAGACAATGACAAACTTGTCTAAATATTCTTGGAAAACACCATTCATTAAGCACATGAAAATAGCTGGTGCATTTGACAACCCAAATGGCACCACTGTGAACTCATAATGACCATACCCTGTCCCGAAGGTGGTCTTGCTGATATCTTATTATTTAATCCATACCTGATGGTATCCTGATCTGAGATCTATCTTTGAAAATATCTTATCATCCTTCAATTGATCAAAGAGATCGTCAATCCTTGGTAGAGGATACTTGTTCTTAACAATCACTTTATTCAACTGTCTGAAGTCAATGCACAATATTAATGTTCCATATTTATTTTTCACAAACAAGACTGGGGAACCCCAATGTGACACACTTGGGCGTATATACCCCTTCTTCATAAGTTCTTCAAGATGCATTTGCAACTCCTTCAATTCTGGTGTACTCATTCTATAAGGAGTCTTTGACACTGGTGTTGCTCAAGGCATTAGATTTATAGAGAAATCAATGTATCTTTTTGGGGGTAGTCCTGGTACTTCCTTGAACACATCTTCAATTTCTTCCATCACTACATAATCTTCCAAATTTGGCTCCTTATCTTTAGGTGTCTCTTCTATATAAGCTGCAAATATTTGACATCCTTTTCTGTAACATTTCTTCAGCTACAATGCTGAAATTTCTCTAATGGTTACTGTTTCAGGAATTCCATGCACTTTCCTTAGTTTCCCTTCCTCATACAAGCAAGTAAATGCTTTGTTGTGACATTCTAAGAGAGCATGATGTTGTTCCAACCAATCCATCCCAATTAGACAGTCATAGGAACCTAAAGGAAAGATGTTCAAATCTGCCTTGGTGTTCAGTCCATTCATGTCCATGAGGCATGACTTAACCATCTCATTAAATTTTCTTTTGGCTCCTGTAGCTAGCTGCACCAACTAGGATTTCCCATTCTTGCTTCTTGGAAAATGAAAACTTTCCACCATCTTTGGGTCTATATAACTATGAATATCTCTTGAATCAATTAAAATAGCAATGGTTTGGTTGTTGATCATACCTTCCACTTCAATCATGTGGGACTGATACTCTGCTTGCTTGTTATCCAGGGCTGCATAGATCCTTGGCACATATCTGCCCATGTCCTCCATTGTTTCAGCTTGTTGTACATTATGAACAACCCTTCCTTTTTCACTTCTGCGAGGACAATCTCTGAACCTATGATCTCCCTTACAACCCCAACATTGAATTGGTGGTTTTCTTGGCCCTTGACTCTCTATGTCAATCGTTCTGGGTTCTTTAGGATTTTGTTGTCCTTGTGGATTATTTCTAAAGAATGGTGGCTTAGCTCCCTTGTTCCTCTGATCCATCTTGAATTCATTTTTGTCTTCCCAAGCCTTTTTGAAAGCTGGCCTTGCTTTCTGCTGATCATATAGGCATTTAGCTCACCTTATGGTCTCTTCCAATGTCTTGGGTTCATCATACTGTATTTTGTCATTGATGAATGATGGAAATCCACTCAAATACCTTTGAATTTTGACTGTCTCATCCTTGATGAATGAGACATACTTCAACAGTTCTAGAAACCTTCTCTCATGTTCATTTATGGTCATACTTCCAATCTTGAGTTCAAAGAACTCTTTCATTTTATTATCGTAGTATCTCTTAGTCAATTATTTCTTCTCAAAATACTTCTTGAATTCCCCCCAAGTAACACTTTTATCTTTAATGTGTTGCACCTGCATAAGATGGTCCCACCACATGGATGCCTTTCCTTTGAGTTGATAGATAGAAATTCTACCCTCTGTATGGGAAGAATAATTATGCAATTGAAAATACTTTCTCATGCCCAACAACCATGTTTTTGTATCTTCATCCTTCTTGTGATCACCATCAAATGTAGGAGGTTTTCTTTTGTTCATTTATCCTCCTAGATCATCCACCCCAGACCTCTTATGCCTTCTGACAGGGGATGGACTTGAGCTGCCACTTGTTCTCTTATTGGAATGCCTTGGGGAATGATGGTGGTGTCTGCTAACACTTCTTGCTTTTCTTTTCTCATCCGAATACTTGTGACTTCCAGATTTTCTTGAGCCACTCTCCTTAACAAATTTCTTTTCTATTTTGTTCAAGCCCTCCAATAACTTCTTTTTAAAGTCATCTTTCTACTCCTTGGCTCTCATAAGCCTTTCATTATCATCCTTATGGCTTTGGAAATCCTTCTACACATTTTTAATGGTCTCTTCCATATTCATGTTCTCATTCCTTTATTCTCCATGTCCATGGGAGTTTGTTCCTTCAATGCCCAAATGGACATCCATCCCTTTGCTCTCATCTAACTGGTTGTAATTCTCCTGTGCCTCTTCCATTCCTATGGACTCTGCACTGATCTGATCTGATCTAGTTGTTGTTAATTATGCAAAACGTGCAACCATCAAAACTTATCAAGTTAACAATTAAACAATTCATGGAAAATATGAGCCATTTTGGTTCAATATATACATCAGAATTATCTCTCCTGATTTCCTAGTGTTATCACCATGAAAATTCTAGATAAGACCCAAGTCTTGAGAACATAGACACACGACGCCTTCAGAGATACATCTGGGCAAAAGGTGGTTTGCTGAAACCACTTTCTCCAAGACGCGGTATCACGTATTTCAAAATGTCAAAACCACCACTCGTAGAATGGGCACCGGCTAGTTAGATCACCCCATCTCACTCATTCCGTACTTCACAACTGTATGACGTCAGTTGAACACCACCATATAATGAATTCAAAAGCTGATCATTTGAAATGGATTAGTCGAGCATGGAAACCCAATACACTTGTAAGTAGTTTGTCTGTGCTTCATAATTGGGATTCTATAACTACTAATCCTCAAGTATGGAGACATCAGTTTATCCATAAATAGAGTAATCTCGAAATTGCTCGACTTTCTTCTCTCTGTAAAACAATTTCGGTATCCACAAACTGAGGTACATGGACAAGGCTAAATCCAGGAGACTGGTTATTCAGGTAACATGCTAGACTTTCCTGCGAATAAGGAGGAAAGGGTACTTTCTCACATTCTAGTGACTAAATTCCACACAGATTCGACTATAGACTCGCAGTTGGAAGTTAGGTTGAATCCCACTATGAAGGATTTAGTCATCAATAGGCTAGATCCTAAGAAGAAAAGGAGCAAGCGACAGAAGAAGGAAACCACATCTGAAACGACCAAAAGTGTTTGAGAGAATCAACCGGTCTGGTTAGATTCTTTAAAGGAGGAGATTGCTAAGATGAAATGAGTCCTCAACTAAAATTAGGTATATTCGAATTTTGGAACAGGGGGTTAGCATAGGTAAGGGACTCCAGAGATGATAGACCTGTTCTTAAATGGTCCTTTTACAATATGATAACTGTTATCATTCCCTTTTCGTAATTTTGGGATTAATATGATTATATAAATGCAGAAGCAGACTTTGGACTGTTTATTACAAGATTCTAATTGGTGGTGTTATGAGTCTTGTTTTCTTTCATAGTATGATTTTCTTGTAAGCTTATATTTCACTTCCATCTGTCTGAATTGGAGGAATAGAAAGCTCGAAATTCTTCCCTGAAATGTTCTCGGCTTAACAATTTAGATTATATTTATTTCTTCACAACCAACTCTGAATTCATTTTAAATAATGCTCCGATGCAGTTGTGTGTTTATTTTTCCACTAATATCATGCAAATTTTCTATTAACTCAGACTCATCGCCTTCCAAACGACTTTGCGTGCACAAAAATTCAACCTGTACACCCATATTTATCATGCACAACAAAACTACAAGGTAAATCGTGCTTACATGCACCTATATCCCCTATGCATTTCTTCTCCGTCATGACAATAACTTGCACACACTACTTTTGCATTGTGCGCGAATATCCACTGTGCACAGTTTTGGTATCGTGAACTGATATTCCACATGCATTTTTCCCTATGCATTGCACCATGCCGAAGTTCAATATGCCTCACCGTGCACAATAATCTGCGCGCACCATTGACTACACTGTCGTGAGATAACTTATACTCATACTATGCGCACACCAACCAAACTCCTCTGTGTTTTTCAATGATGTGCACACCACGTGCACATTACTATGTGTGTTCTCACTGCACAACGCTAAATTTGGCGCACACATCCTCACACAATACTCTTCCATGCGGTGCCACAATTTACCGCGCACACTTTCACGCCAACATCTTCCGCGTGGTGCCAAAATTTTCCTTGGATGCTCTGTGACTTGAAAATTTGGCCACTTCGAAATTTAATCTTCTGTGAATATTCACTTCAACTGAACCTTTCCAGCCCATCTAGTATCAGTGCTAGAATTGAAGCTTTGATACCATACTGTAACACCCTTGGCCTCACACTGGTTGGGATGCCACTCCTCAGATGCTTTACTTAGCTCTGAAACCATATTTGTAACATTCCCAGCCTACAAAGGCCAATCTACATGAGGGAACACTTACGTTCTCTCGCAGCGGAACATACTGTAACATACCCAGTATTCAAGTGAGCTATGCCACATAAATTTTCTCTTCAAACTGCATGCAATTATAACATATACATACAACACTCTTGCAGAATCTTTACATATAACGTAAAAAAACAATTACATTCTGTAAATATATGATTTCATACTGAAATAACAGTAAAAACAGACATGCATCATATACAGGGAAATACCCATAAACATACAGACAGTTATAATCACACATATGATAAATTGTAACATAATCACATAAATAACAATGCAACAAGTAAATTTATCACACGATTAGTACTTATCTTAGAAATATTGTCACCAACTGCATGCAGAACGTCCATGAACCTCCCAACCTTAGAATACACTGTTCATCACTCTCAACAGTGAGTCACCCTCAAGCTGAGACTAAACTCCACCTGGGTAAAGGGGTTCCTAACCATGCTAAAGGCTCATGGACAACATGAAAGACTCCATCTCAGGTGCTCACTCAAATAACAGCCTACAACCTCTCATTCCCCACATGCCTGTCCCACCCAAGGAAGTGTGCCCCTTCTCTGCTCAACATTCCCTTGGCTGCCCCACTTCCCTTCTAGGGCTTCAACAACAGTCCAGACAGGAAGTCTCAGAGCACTGTAGTTGCAGTTTAGCAACTTCAGGAATCAATTCCCCAACAATTATCTTGCTCAGAGAAT
Source organism: Picea engelmannii (assembly GCA_009831015.1). NCBI lineage: Eukaryota > Viridiplantae > Streptophyta > Pinopsida > Pinales > Pinaceae > Picea > Picea engelmannii. Next base: position 237,945 of record ML784711.1, on the reverse strand, counting down.
TTCTCACGGGCTTGACAACCCGCCTCTTCAATCCCGCTCCCAAGCTAACCAGGTACACCAACAGGAAATGGTTATGGAAACAAGATCAGATACTGTGAAATGAATGTCCCAAGGATAACTGATTCCCTGAGTGAAAAATGGTCATGGAATCATTGACTATATGACTGAATGATGGAAGGCATCCTGGGCGAGATGATCATAAGAATCATCGTGCAAATGATGGTAAGGATGATTGTCCCAATGATCGTGCAAGTGTCCAAAGAGCTAAGTCCCCACAATATGTGTGTATGTCCCCAACTTGACAATTGTCATGTTGCAAGCTACTTTGGTCCACTTGTCCCCAACTTTAGAACTTAGGATAAAATAACTATCTATACTTTAGGTTTTAGTAAATATTAATATAATATTCCTTTTTGGCTTAAGCTCTCTAGCTTAGCCCTTTCCATTAACTTTTGGCCCCTCCCTTTCACTCACTGGTGAATTTTAGTCCCCCATCTCTTTTATCGTGGTCGTTCTGTGCACAGCGATGTATTTTATATTAATCATGAGACATATAAAAAATAGGTGCACTGGCCTTTAACATCTAGGCATACTGGCCTAATTCCAAAATATAATCATCCCATCTTATAATAAGTGGCTCACCAACCTATAATACATATCATATACACGAGGTTCGCTGACCCGCATAGTGCACGCACTTTAGTTATTGTGCACGGTATCCAGTTACATGCAAACTACATCATTTTACTGCGCAGTACATGCACGCACTATGCCATGAAAGGTGCATTACACAAATTATGTCAAAACAACTCACCAGCTTAAGTACACTTACATTACATTTACAATTGGGTTCGGCCGAGGGATATTACAATAGGGCTCAAATATGCTCTCTATTCTCCCAATCTATAAAACCTATGATAAATATGGGAGAGGTTATTGTGATTTTTCCTGTTCTGAGAAAAAACCTCTTTTGGTTTCTCAAATTTCATCCTATTTTTCCCGGAATTTGCCTCAGAAGACGGGTGTTCGAAATGGACAAAAACGGTTTTTTAATTGGGGAAAGTGGTATTTCAGAGGGGGGATAGAATGGTAAGTGGTTTAGGGAGGGGGGGTCCAAAATCATAGGAGAGTGACATGTGGCGGGAGTAAAACCACTTTTCATACCCCCCCCTCTCGTTAAAGTTCAGATGACAGGGGGGTCTGAAATAATGTTATGACCATTGATTAAATTTTCATTTTAATTTTTTATTTATTTTAATGATGTTTGTTTTAGTAATAATTATTTTTAATTAAAATTATTATTATTTATTCCAAATTAATTATTTATTTATTAAAAATAATTATTTATTTATTATTTTAATGTTTCATTAAAAATATTACATATTACCCTAATCTAATTACTAACTTACTAACCTAATTTACTAATTATTAATCCTAAAAAATATTTACTAATAGTTATTAACTTATTGTTTTTTTCATTTACCCTAAGCTTGTCTAACATTAATTTTGTGCAGGAATGAGTGGTGGTTGAGATGTGGCCAATAATATGAATGGACACAGGAGTGAGTTGCATATAAGTGAATGAATGGTGCAGTAGGATGATGAATGAAGGATGGAGGGAGAGGAAATATCATCGAGAAAACCATCGAGCCAGGGGATTTCGTCATGAGGGCAACAACAAATGAAAAACCGAATGATCATATTTCCTATAATTTATAGGACCCTAACACCACCCTATTTCCTTTTAACTTCAATCCATGTCCTTTGTAGACAAGAGCCAGGTATGGCATCCATTGGTATGAGGCCTTTTATCTATCATTCCTTTTCTTATGGTGTTTCTCTGCTACCAGGGAGCATCCATAGCCCCGACGAAGTCACCCTGATATCACAGACCTTTCTCCGCTACAAAGGAGCGTCCATATCCTGGCAAAGTTATCTGCATACCCTCTCGAAATTTACACTCTTTTTATATAGATCATTTTCTTTTGGTAGAAATGCCAAGAGTGAGTCGGAGAGGAGGATACTTGTTTTTGACAAGGTGAAAGTATTAAGGTGGGGCCTTTCCTGGCTCTGTCCATAGGTGCATGTGATTCTTTTCATCTATCCATATTTCCATTGAGCATTACCATGCCACTAAGAAGATATTTCATTGCTTCCCCAGTTAGTATGCTTGCAAAGACAAATATGATTTGAGAAAGTTTGTATTTTCCCAATGTCTCTTATATTGCATGTCAGTGTAATTCAGAAGCAAAGTTTGTTTTACTATATTTATTAAAATCAACCATTGATTTACAAACACAACTTAATTAAATAAAATAACAAGAAAAAGAAATAAAATAAAATTCGTTTAAAGTTGGTCTTCCCTAAACCCACACACTTATATTGATCAAAACGTATGCTAAAAATAAATAGAAACTCAAACAAAACACCAAAAGACACCTTTTTGTTTTTTCTAGGAGAAGTATTGTTTTAAGGCCTAGCCATTCACCGAGAGAGTGTAAGATTTTTCCCTCATATTTTGCAACCAATATGTGCCTTCCCCAATCTTCTCATCCACCTGAAAAGGTTCGAGCCATATATTTTGGAACTTTGAGTGTTTTCCTTTTGACTCATTTTGTTTATCCCACTTCATGACTAGGTCTCCTACAAAATTTTCTCTTTGGCCTTATCTTTGTCGAACCATATTTTAACCACATGTTGATGAGTGGTGAACTTAACTTTTTCCTTTTCTCTTTCTTCATCCAACATGAGAAGCATATCAATCCTTTGTTGTAGAGCGGATGAGGGCTGACCTCTTGATGCCTGGGAAAGTTGTAAAGATGGAAGGTACAATTCGTTTGGAAGAATGGCTTTTTGCCCATATACCATAAATCATAGAGAGTTTCCTATGGATTCTTTAGGTGTTAATCTATCTGTCCATGGGGAATTATGAAGTAAATTATGCCAATTTCTCTGATTTTCAACAACTGTCTTTTTTAAAATTCTCTCCAGGTTTTTTTTGGTTTACCCTACTACCCCATTCCCTTGTGGATAATAGTTTGTAGAATATCTTATTATGATCCCCTTATCAAGGGAGAATTCTGTCAAGCATGTGGAAGAAAAGTAGATAACATTGTCAAAAACAAGGATGGAGGGCATGCCAAACCTTGTTATTAGTTGTTGTTCTAAAAATTGGATCACTACCCTTTCATTAATGTGAATGAGAGGGATAACCTCCGTCCATCTTGTGAAATAATCTATTGCATTCAAGATATACTTATGTTGTGTTGAATAATTGCAAGTAATTTATCCTATGACATCTATTCCCCATTGCTCGAAAGGTTTGGATATGGTCATTGAATGGAGTGGAATGGCTACCTTATTTTCCCTACCGACGCTCACTTGACCAAATTTACATTTCCTGTAATATGCATGAGTGTCCTTGAACAAAGTAGGCCAATAATAAACAACCCTTAATATTTTGTGAGCTGTGGTTTATCTTGCAAAATGTCCACTTGTTGGTCCATCATGGAGTTTTTTGAGTACATTTTTTTCATCATCATGTTCAATACATATAAGGAGTACTCCATCATAATTTATGTGCAAAATAACAGAATTTATGAGGTGATATTGAACGAATTTTAATTTGAGGGCTCTCCTTTCTGTAGGGTTTAGGTTTTTCGGACAAGTTCCATGATGCAGGAGATAAGACTAGTTTCCATACTAGGAATCTTACACGGGAGGTACATATAAGGCTTCGTCATACCATAATGACAACTCATTTTCACAGTTGGGGTCTTCTGCATTAATCATATCTTGGGCTTTAGCGACTAGTTTACACAATCCTTAACCTTTGACTATTTTGGCAGGTTTTATGTCTAGATAAAATTCTTGGATTTATTCCATCCAATTTCCCCTTCTTTCTCCCATCTCTTGTTGAGTGAACAGAGATCGGACCGCTGGATGAGGTACTATGACTTTAGTGTGATTCTTCAGGATGTAGAATATGGAATGTTTGAATGCTTTATATACTGCGTAAGCCTATTTTTATATAGCATGGTAATTTAGTTCAGATCCTTGGAGGTTGGTGCTCATAAAGGATACTAGTGCTTCATTTTTTTCATCATCCTTTTGAGTAAGTACTACAACCAAGGATTGGTTAGAAGCAAAGGTATAAAGGAAAAATATTTACTGAAATCAGGGTTTCTTAACACTGGTGCTTGGGAGATGGAAATTTTGATGTTATTGAAAGTCCCTTTCTTCTCTTCATCCCATTTAAACTATACATCTTTGCGAATCATTATTTGTAAAGGCTTGACGGTTCCAACGAAATTAGGAGTGAATTTTCTTACAAAATTGATTTTTCCAAAGAATGATTACATGGCCTTTTTATTGTGAGGCAAAGAGAGTTGAGCTATATTTTTTATCCATTTAAGGTCGATGTTGATTCCTTCCTGAGATATGATATGACCTAATAATTTTCCTTCCTCTACACCAAAGATGGTTTTCTTAGGGTTCAAATATATTCCATACTTCCTACACCTTTCAAAGATCCGAGTCAAATGTTGAATGTGGTCTTCCATATTTTTTGAGTATACTGTTACATCATCTAAATAGAATACCACACACTTGTTAATCAATCCCTGAAAAGATACCTCCATGGATCTCTAGAAGGTTTCTCCTATGTTGATCAACCCAAAAGGCATGCATTTATAAGAAACAGTTCTCCACTTGGTCTGAAAGGTAGTTTTTAATCGATCATATTCTGAAACAAGGATCTGGTTATACCCCGAGAAACTATTTATGAGGGGAAACATTTTAGATTCGGATATTGTTTGTAGGAGTTGTTCCATGGGTGGAACCGAATTGTTATCCTTCTCTGATGCTCTGTTAAGGTTTCTGAAATCCACGCACAAATGGATCTCCCTAGAATTCTTTATGATAGACACCAGATTGGCTACCCATGCAGAGTATCTTACCTAAAAGATAATCTTGGAATCTAATAACTTCTTCAACTCTTGATACAATAGGGGTTATAGAGATGGGTGGTACTTACTAAGTTTTTGTTGAAAGGTTTTTACTCTAGAATTTAATGGGATTGTGTGTTGGATAATGCGAGTATCATACATTTTCAATTCTTGGTAAGACCAAGCAAAGACATCTTGATATGATTTAAATAGTTTAATATAACCATTCTTGTCCTCTTTGGATACTACCTTACCTAGGTTGACATTCTTGGGATTCTCAGGGGTGCCTAGGTTTATAGTTTTGTATATAGGTCATGAGTTCTCTGTTTTTTCATTTTTCATCCCTCTAAATATTTCCCTTAGATCGAAACGTTTCTCCAGATTGGCCACTCATTTTGGTATTGTGTGAAACTTTGGTTTATCATTGGAGTGATTTGATCCCTTATTTTATTCATGGAGATTTGATTATGTGAGTAGTTCTTGGAATATTTAATCATCAATGGCCAAATTCTTAAAATTCTCCTAGATAGTCAAGAAGTCTACATTCTGTTCATCCCCTTCAAATACTTTCCAATTAGAAATGTTGTTAGGAACCGACAGTTTGTAGAGAAGTTCTATTGTAAACCTCGAGGATTTATAGTCTTCTAAAGGAGATAATCTTGAGGTTGCGGTGGATAAAGAACCAACAAGAGTATTTTTTGTCTCGTGAACAAAGGTAATGTTGAAAGCCTCAAAATTGTCTATTAGTCTGTGTACCTCTTGTTGGAAGTTTATCAAGTTAGGTGAATTGCAACGAATGGTATTATTTACTTATCTAACGATAATTTCAGAGTCTCCAAAAACTTTCAATTCTTTGATGTTTAAGTCTATGGATTTCTTTAGTCCTTGGACTAGAGCTTCATATTCAACAATATTATTAGTGCATTGAAATTCTAATCTGCAGGACAAGAAGTTTTGTTTCCCCTTTGGGTCAATGAGGATACATCCTACTCCCTAACCTTCTTGAGATTTAGAACCATCAAAGTACATCGTCCAAATTTGTGGGGGGGAATTACTAACTTCTTCATGTCTAGCTATTTTTTCACTTTCATCTTCCTTGCCTGCTACTGCTGATGGAGAATCCCGACAGATAATTCTTCCTTCTGTGGCTTCTAGTAAGTCTACTTGAAAAATCATTTTGGATTTTTGTGTGGGAGGTATTTCAGACACCTGAGGAGTGAAATTACTGAAATCAAAATCATAGGAGTAGTTTCCTAAAACAAGGAAATTTGTTGATTAGAGTTCATTTTGGGTGTCTAAATCAGTGACAATATGTTTGAGATATATTTCTCTATCAATCCTGATCATGTTTGTATGTCCCTTTAATGGAAACCAAAGGTTAACCTAGTCAGTACTAAAGTATTCATTTAATTTCTCAGACTAGTCTCGGCTAAGTAGAAGTCCATAGGCCTCTGGGATGTCTACTACGATTATGTCAATTACTTGAACAAATTTGTGGTGTGTAGCCATTATGATAATGACATATTTAAGTTCCCCAATGACCTTTACCTAAGTCCTATATAGTCCTATCTAGTTGCATTCAATTTGTAGATTGAAAATGGAATGACATTGGAATATGCCCCTTAATTGACTAGGCAATTATGTAGATTATTGTTAAAAACTTCAAATGTCAAGAGGAAAGGAAAAGAAAAAGGCCTTCCCCTTTTGTCTAAAGAGAAAGAATTCACACTTGGATTATTTGTTAAATCTGTGGGAGATAGAACCTCACTTTGATCAGTGCTTCTTATAGGGGTTTCTATTGGTTTTAAAGCCTGCAATAGAAACTCCTTTTGATGAGGGATTCTACACATGTCCATGATAGACTCATTAGACTCCATATTCTTGAAGTATTTTACAACATTGTAGTCTAGTTTAGGAGCTCCATGTGTGTGTATGCTTGTGGTATTTTTGAAAGGAAAATAGGGGTTTGGGGGGATCGATCGTTGGACTCCCTCTAGATAACTGTGTAGTGGTGGGGTTACCTTGGACAGGTTGACTTTTACTTCACGTATGTACAACTAAAATTTTAGTGGGAGGTCCTTGCACTTCAGTGGCATCGTTGAAAGGGATCAGGTGATTGGAATCCCATAACACCATGGTTGTCTCTTCTAGTGGCTCTTGACTTTCTTGATCGATGACTTTTATTTAGGAGCTGATGGGTTTTTCAGTTAGAGAACATTCCTCTAGGAATTGATTTTCCATTAGATTCATAGAATGTACCCATTGGGGGCAGTCTCTTTTTGAATGGTTTTCTTGGTGATATGTGGAGAAAGAGTTAGATGTTATATTCCCTAAGTCAAGGTTTAGGTTAGTTGGGGGTGTTTCTATAGATTTGAAGGGAGAATTTATTTAAAAAAAGGGTTTATAAGGTATTTGATTTTGGTTTCCCTCCCCAAAACTCCTTTTCATATCTACGATCTTGTTGGAGAGTTTTTTGATCATTCGTTGTAGGTTTTCTAGATCTCCTCCTTTATCAGGACATGGTTCTGTTTGTTTTGACAGGGGACTTGTTAACAAAATTACTCTCTTAGGTAGAGGTTGGGATTATTTTCTTATTAGTGAGATATGACCTTCTTTGAATCCTTTCATTTGGAATTCAATCATTTTATCTTCTTCGAAATTTTTGTCTAGGGTATGTTTTGTAGCCCTTTTTACGAACATGGATATAGAAGCTAGTAGAACATTAGCATATACTTCATTTTGCAACTCCTGGGTAGGTTTACCTTTGAGTTGAAATTTGTTCAAAATGGTGGTAAACCTTTGGTTGCAATATTTAACTTTTTATTTTGGACTTGTAATGGCAGGGAAAAGTTCAACCATTAAAGCTCCTATGGTAGTTTCTTCTGCAGATTTGTCCAAGAAATTATTTTGAGACTTTGTCCAGCTAGTTATGGAACCAACTGGTAGGTTGAAATACCAAGTCGAGGATGAATTATCAAAGGTATAAGGAAAAATACTACACACTACATATTCATGTTTCACGTTCATCAATCTTATAGCTAATATGAACTTTTTAATATGGTCCTCATGAAATTCAGAGGTTTTGTGGTCAAATTTAGAAAGTAATTTTTCTAGATGTCTGGGTAGGTTATGCATCCATCCTAGGTATTGAGGTTTATTGTATTGAGTTTTATTTCCCCCTTCTCCATTATTATCGTTATTATCCTCCATGTATTCTGATTCAAAACCTTAGCGATCTAAGTTAGACCCTTCCTCGTCAGATTCAAAATTGTCAAGTTCAGAGTAGTTACCAACTGGTGTTTTGGGTATCAGATTAATGGGTTGTTCGATATCAATAAGAGAAAAATCTATCTGTTCTTCTACCATGTGAACAAATACCTATTCAGGGGTGTCAACAACTAGTTTTCTTACTTGTTTTCTATGAGGAACTAAAGAAGCTAAATGTAATAATCCTATTTGTCGAGCAAAATCTCTTGTGATTCCAATGAACTTATTTAACTCCTCGTGGGGAAGAGCGTAAGGTATTTCAGGGTACATGTGTTCTTCCTCTTCATTTTGAGGTGATTTACTCGTATCAAGAGTACTCTCTGTATGTGGGATGTCTCGAGAATGACTACGCATGCATGTGGGATGTTTTGAATCTATAGGCTATGCAAAATATATTATCATAAATACGATTATCCATTCATTTGTCCTCCCTCCTAGTGCCAATTATGTTGAGGGGTCTGAGGTCCCTTTAACTCAATAGTAGGAATCAAACCCGCTTAAGAGGCCCAATTAGACTTTTAAGAGTTTGATGAGTGGTAAGGTTCTCCAGATTTGTGATCTGGGTGGAATTTTCGATGAGATTTAATCGTGATTGACATATATGTATTTTCTATGAAACATTTCCTTGGGATGGGAAATTCTCTTTTTGGTTCTTTTTTCTAATATTTATAACAAAGAAATATAAAGCTTAATCTAAATGGAAGAGGAAAGTTAAATTGTGTGTTTGGAGAAGGATAGGTTTTTTTAGGATAACCTATATACCTTAGCATGTAGACGAAGAAGATCTAAACTAATTCATACCAACATTAATACCATTTTTATTAGTGGACATTCAACATTGTCTGAGATAGAAGTTACAAAAAAGAAAACATACACGTGACAATAATCTAGTGAAAGAAAAGTAATTTTCGATGCTCTATTATCAATCACATCTTAACACAACTGATTTTTATTCATCAACTAGAATACAAGAACTATATTATATAATTATCAGATAACTTTAAATAACATATACATCAATGCTTACTCAATACAACAACAAATATTGAATCTGAAGACAGAGATAATAACCCCTCAATCCAATCACATTCATGCCTTAGATGATAGAAGTGTCTTTGGTTCTAAACATAAATTCTTAATTAAAATAACTTACACATAAATAATTCTCTTACAAAATTCCAGAAAAGTATTTCTCTCCAAAACCATCGACCCTTTGTCCCAGGTCGATGCCCTTATTTATAAAAAACAAATAACTAAACTAAAAATAGCTACTAAAGTTGTGTTAAATTAAGAAAACACCACGTGGCATATTTATCTATCTATTCTATTTTTCTCGTCTAATGGTTTCATTGAAGTGGATTGTTCTTCTCGTACTCTAAACACTTGATGAAGATGTCTTCGCATGTATTTTCATATGGAAATATTTGATGATCCATCGGGGTGGAGAAGATCCCCTTTATCTCCATTTCCCATTCCTTATACATGATTAGCTTGACACTTAAGCATTGTAGGACTGCGAGAGCTTTGATCGGGTGTTCCATGAACTTCTTCACTTGACCTGGGGTCATGCTTGAAATCTTAAAAATATCTTCTTCCCATGCCAATTCTTGCTCTATATGTCGTTTGACTATGTCATGCAAATCGGTGAAATCCTCCGGTGGACCAAACTCTCGTAGGTCAATGTTTTTCATCTCTCGATTGATTTTCTCCCAACGTTTCTCGCACTCTCCCCATATTTCCTATATCTTCCATTGATTTTCCTGGACCATACTTACCCAGTATTCAGCTTCCTTCTTGATTCAGGAGATGTTGTTATCCATCATCACTTGGATTCCATGCTCTTCCGTGTCTCAACCTTTCTATACTTCATTGATGTAGTCGATCCGCTCCAAGGCCTGATGTGCCTTTTCATACCATCTCTTTATGTCTTTACAGGTTGTCATCCCCATGAGGGTATCTTCTTGAAAATCGACTACGCAAGAGGTGACGAGATTTCTTTCTCTTGTGAATTGCGCATATGTTTCTCGTAACTCACTCTTCAAGAGTATTACTGCCTATGTTTAATTCTGGTAATAATATGCTTGAGGGTGTAGATGGTGTAGATATTTCTTCATGGAGGCTACCTCCCTTTCATCCCTTCTTTCCCTGTCCAAAGTAGCATTGGTTATAGAAATACCTTCTCCAATTAACTCAATGATCTTAGCATTTTTAGTGTCGAGTAGTGTCTCCTATGTAGTGATGAGAAGTGTGCTATCGAGCGTGAGCATTTTTTTCTTGGTTTTTATTCTCATCACAACTTTCCTTTTTATATCATAAGGGATTTTCTATATATCAATGATTTCGTCTAATGGTTCAAAAATCTGTTGATATCCCTAGGTCAAAGTGTTTCCTAGGCTTCCTGTCGTGTATAAATGTTTTATGATTGATTCTTGTAATTACTTACTAGGGGAGGTTTATGTATGCTTTGGTGACTTGGCCTCCTTCTAGTCCTTGTCAGTTGGTGGAGTCTTTTTCTAGCTGGGGAGATAGGAAAATGATCGACATTAGCTCAGGGGTCGACTGTTGAGATATCAATTTCTAGTTGTTGTGTTTCTTCTTCCTGTCCACCAACACCCAAGTCATTCTTGAAGATGCCATTCTGAGGTGGCATTCCCAATTGATCGAGGGAATCATTGCCTATATTTCCCCTAGCCTCATGGTCTCCATCCTATGGTTTCGGGATCAAAACATTGGAAGTTGGATCAGATGTTTCCCCTGGTTCTTCCTTTGTTTTGATTGGTACCAAGGTTATGCACAAAAACTCTGAACTTTCCTCATTGTCATAATGGTAATTAAGTCTATGAGTACATTAGGCACACCTGTCCCACTTGATTCTCTTTTTATGCTCCGATGAGCTGTTGTTTTCATCGACGATCCTTCTTGTGGTGACATAGGGCTTGGGTTTTCTCAATTAGTGATTTCCTCTGGTGGAATTGTCTCTAAGCCATTTATCTCTTCTCTGCGATTGTTGGTGTTGGATGGGGTAATCCTCAAAGGTTCTATCAAAGGGTTAAGTGAGGTATTTTATTATAACGTTTGTATAGATATTCGGTATTCTTCCATTAACAACATCCCTCTCATGTGTGCCTCTACTACTTCTACTGCTTTGTTTTCTTATCTTACCCCGAGGGATTCTTGAGCTATCTTCTCTATTGTCTAAACTTTCTCATCCATATACATCACTTTGAATCTGGTCATATTGGTGTTATCCATTCTATGGAGAACTTCCTCTAAATCCTGAGCACCCTTGATGAAAATTTCATCTTCAAAACTATCATGAGCATACGACCAACAAGAGGATACCTGCGAAGCATGCTGAAATACCAGACATTTTGGATCATGCTTAAAATATCGGACTGTGGGGAATCGATACTCAAGATGGATCAACCCCTCTTCTTTCACGTGTGTAGAGTCTTTTACCATGTAAAACCCTATATGAAAATCATAGGGTATGAAATCTCTCTTCTTGTCCTTCACCAAAGTGACATTATAGCCTTGCAAAATGGTATGGTAAAAAATTTCTCCCACAATGAGCCAGTATGGGACATGAATGGGGAGTAAATGTGGCGTGCTAGTAGCCATGAACACTATGATATAAGTGTTGGTTTCTTCAAAATACCAATGGCCTACTTTTTAAACCATCCTTTTGGCTGTCTCTATAAGCCTTGGGCACTCTTTCCTAAATACAATGAAATGTAATCAGGATGAACTCATCGCATATCAAGGCATAAAATCTCGTGTACCTATTCTCCCATAGAATGTTGAAATAAACATGCATGGGTAACTCACCAACATGCCATCTCAGATTCATTCCTGCAAAAATGTTCCTTGTGCAGATCACGTCCAATAGGTATGATGCCATGTGAAAAGCTGACGTTTCTCCATCCTTTGGTGTCTGGGCCTACAATATGTTAATGCTTAACTATTGGAAATTATGGCTCCCCAGTTGAAGCTACTCCCGAAGATCACCATAGTATATGCTAGGGGAATCCATGCTTCCAAAAACTTGGAGAAATATTTTTCTCCATATAATCAACAGATCAAATACATTAGATAAATATACATCTCTCTGAGGTTACCATGTCATACCAACCATTGCTCTTGCTTGTGAATTTATTTTCTTCTTTCCACCACAAGGCCATTAACCTGCTAGTGTCATGGAAATCATAAAATTTGACCACAAACTCTGTATTTAGTCTTTCCTTTGGGTCTCTGAGTTTGTAGTATTTTTGGACCTTTGTTGGAATAAAAACACCAACACATTCACCACTTTCATTATTGATTATGCATTTCATCACATCCATGTGTTCAATTATCCATCCCAAGGTTTTGATGGAGGGAAAAACCGGTTATGTGGTTTTTCCCTATTATGTGTCGGTGCAATGCATTTTAAATTTTACCATACCATATGTAGGCATGATCGTCGGATGTTTTGAAATACTTGGTCATCCAAAATTATGATGTTCGGGTCACTGTGTGGTATAAAATCCAGGTAATATTCTTGGTTGATCATGTTAAACATATCTCTCCAATGTGGGAGCACCGCTTTAGATCCAGTGCTTGCCTCCATGTCACTGAACACCAGAGGTTGGGAAAAATAAGTTTTGGTAGATGTGCTGATAACTGGTTCTGCCTTTGAGGCCAAATCAAGATCTCTTGTAGTGCTCGTTGTAGACCCCTCCCTGACCTTTGCTTCCTTCCTTTTGGGCATTCTTGGTGAGCGTTTGGTCGTTGGATTTCTTGGAGGCATTTTTCCTTCTTGTTTGTAATCTCCTAGATGCTTTCTCTTGCTTCTTTGTCTGCTTTGGGGAATAAGAAATTTGTGAATGAAACAACATGTTTGAGTATGACCTTATAAATTTAAACAGAACATATACTTACCTTGTTGCATCAAGTCTTCAATTCAGGAGTGCAAATGAAATATGCACAATCTATTAATGAATCTTAATCATGCCTAGGACTAAATGCAACCAAGGTTAGCGGTGCAGGAGTGGGTTACTTCATAGTTCATTGGTGAATTCAAATTTTGACTATTGGTCGACACGCAGGGTCATTTTATAGGTTACGTGGAAATTTAACTTATCCATCAAATCGCAAAAATTCTGTCTCATCTCAGCTGAAGGTGTCCCATCAAATTACCAAGCCATTTTCACATTTACTAGCATAATCGGTATCAGGGAGATGGTGTATCGCAGATCTACTGGGGTTGTTGGTATCGACGGGTGAAAGTTTGAACTAAGACGAGGAGCTCGGTATTATATCAATCAACCAATAGTAAAAGACCGTATCGGCCTCGGTGGGTCTACTTTGTCATTGTTTCATTGGTGCATCTAGGAAAAAGTTCCAATGACGACCAAAACCACCATACAGTGCTGACGTGGGAATGATGACATGGACATACAGATATGACATGTGGAAAAATACTAAGTTGTATGGACTACTTACGCGGAAAAGACACGTGGTTGTTGATTTTGACCTCTATGTGAGAAACACCCTTTTTTCGACATCAGTGATTTTCTTTAGACACACAACCTTGACTACAACATCCTATCCTGTTGACGCTGATGATGTATTGACAACTGAAAATCGATGATTTGTTGATGGTTATTGTTTCACGGTTTCGTTCTTTCAGATTTCACCGACTCCGAATAATGTATCGACAATCAGTGATCGGAGGTTCGTTATGGCCTATGTTAGTTGCTGGCCCTTTTTATTTCACCGAAGCCAAGGGTTTGTCAATGATTATCATTGTTATGTGGTCATTTTACATCTAGGATTGCACCGATACGGATAATAGGCACGTGGCTCAATTGTTTTTGTGTATACTTAGTTAAAATGCCAAGTTTTCTAAGAGAAGATTTCAATTTGTTCAATAAATCCAAACCAAGTCGAATATGATTGATGGAAAAACATAATCAACATATAACCCCATTGGTTCCTACAGAACTGACTAATATCAAAAAGACAAAGTGGTACCCAAAAAGAAAAAAATCACAAAACGTTTAGGGTGTGTTGACTGCTCAACAGATCCCACTTTAATAATTCTTGTCTTTCATGGGGAAGGTTCAGAAGATCTAGAACAACATTTTTTCATTTGTGAGACAATATGGACTATGAAGAATGTCTAGGATGAATGCGAATATTGCGAAGTTGGAAATGACATTTAAAGACTGTGCATTACTATGGTACATGAAATATCAGACTACTAAACCTGCGAGACAAACTAAAAAATTGGCATATGTAAGACAAGCTCTATCGAAAGAGTTCCAGAAACCTAAGTATGAGTCACAGTGCATTACAGAGATGAAGGATATTAATAAGGTAGTGAATGAATCAGTGTTGGACTATGATCAAAGATTCAAGACACTAAAAGAACGTTTGACATTCCAAATTTGAGATGAAAAACAAAGGGAGTGGTTTATTGTAGGATTGTTTCCACATATATGCTGCCCTTTGACGCAAAAAAAGATTGCATCGCATTCAAAATCCTTAGAAATTTATATGAAATTGGAAGCATCCCCTAAAGGAGAAAATGTTGCAGGGATGGCTCAAGTTCAATCATAATTAGTAGTGATGACTATTCAGTTGTTGGAACTTGAGAAAAGAAAATAAAAACATGAGGAAGTTTGGTGTGTCACATGTAGAACAAAAGGGCATCATAAGAACAAATTTCCAACTTTTCAACAATATTTGAATAAAAGAGCTTCAAATCCATTAGGGGTATGGTGTGAGATTTTCAAGATGGCAGGTCACCACCCTACTACTTTTCCATTGATGTAGAAATATTAGAGCAATGAAAAAAAATTGTTTTGTAATTTTTGTAAATCAGAGGGACATGAGGAGAAGGATTCTCATGAATTTTATTTGATGAGAGAGCACACTATAGATTCCTACAAAGTCCATGGAGAATAATTTGAAGGAGGAGATCTGTAGTACAATACTCCAACATGTTATAATCAAGGAGGAAGAGGAGGGATCAAAGGCCACAAAAGATGAGTATTCGGTAGAGGAAGAGGACCAATTATATGCTATAACTATAATCATTCTAGACATTTGGCGTGAGACTGTCTAAATACCTACACGACATGTACATATTGTAGACAACCAGACCATGCAACATAGGATTTACGAGAACTGATCACAAAGTTGTAAGAAAAGAGGAGTCTGAATGTAGAGATGATAGAAACAGAGGAACATGATGAATAACCCAAGATAACAACGATTACACATGAAGGAAGTCATTTCCTCCAGATGTTGGTTGGGTACAGTTTCCTGTAACCCGGTCACTTCAAAAGACCCTTGTTGGTCTAGCTTTCACCTTAGTGGTGGCGGAGGTGGCTCCAGTGTAACCGGTGATAGGCCCAGAAGCCTTCATGACCGGAGGACCTCGTGATCCTCCACTGTGAGAGAAGATCAAAGACACACTAGGGATTTCTATTCATTCAAAAGACAACACACACTAAAAATGTCCCTCTAAGATAAAACAAGCAAACACTAAACTAGTTGGAAGAACAGTTACAACAACCAACACTAGAGAAACTTACTAGTGCAAGTGAAACTCGAACATGGAAGCACCCTCTAGGTATAATCTGCAAAGCGTGTCCCGATGTCTATCCTAGGTACCACGGTATACCCCCACAGTAACCTGTGTATGTCTCTAAAAACGATAGGCAACTAGGTTTCCAGTGCATGAACAATCACCAGGCGGGTACAGTCGAAAGTCGGGTAGACCACAATTAGCAGGGTATCGAGCCTGAACCCTGTCAAGGGTATCGAAGGCAAGTGGTATGGAATACAACTGAGGACCTCAAATGGATTCGAGACCCACAAATATTCGTGGAAAATGCAATCGACGGAATCCCAAGACAAGCCCTCTTTATGTGTTATCCACTACGATTGGTCTAGCTTTGGAGGGGTTATCTCCGCTACCTTTCCGCACGTGACCTTGTGTTTAGCCCCTGTGTTAGAGGGGGGTCCCAGATAACTTTCATGATACTGGAATTTGACACTCCCTAACTCAGACTCCAATGTTTTATTTAATGGCCTTGAAGAGTTTCCTCTCCAACCTAATTCAAGGCCTTAACCTTAAACTAGTTGGTTGACCCTACAAACATAAAAAGTCTAATGGATTTTAGATTTAGCATTAATTTTTATGTCTTTTCTTAAGTCAAAGGTTATGAAAGTGAAACTAGTGATGTTTGAAAGATGGAAGCAAAATAAACAGAAAGCTGGAAACAAAATAACTTCACTTGACTCAAATCTTAAACAACTTTTCAAACTTAAAAATTTTCTAAGATCTTTGAATAGAAAACTCAAAGAAAGATTTCACTCGACTACGAGCTACTTATGATCTAAGTAAACCATCAATAACTTATGAAAGCAAATACTTTTCCCTGGTCACTAATGCAAAACAACATTATTTAACCAAACAAAGAAATAAAAGTTTTTTTTTTATTTGAATGCTCACAAAGCAAAAAGGAAAAATATCAACAAGTAAAAACCAAGAAAACTTCTAGCCTAAGCACAGATCGCAAAGAGTCACTTTAAAAATCACACACAAGCAAATTAAAACTGGACTCTCAAACTTGTCTAAAAGACCTATAAAAAGAAAATTTTGAGGAAAACTTCTTAATGAAAAAGAAAGCTATTGTTGTGATCAAACCTAAGTTACTGAACGCTATGACAGAGATCCAAAAACCTGAGAGGTATAACTTTTGTCAAAGGAAAGGATGACTGCCTCACCTTCAACATAAATTTTCTCCACAAGCACACTGCTAATAGCTCAACAACAAGTGTGTGCACATGATCTGTGTAAAGTCAGAGCACATGTACACACGTGCTGGCCTTATACAAGCCGCGTGTATCTATGAAAATCTAAGACAAATGAAAAGGTCAAGAAATCCAGCCCAAGCAGAGACTACTGGTACTGAGAACCAGGATCTCTTGAAGACTCATACACTTACTTTAACAGAAAAGAGAAAACAATTCAAGGAAAACTTCATAGAACAAACCAATATGAGGTGAAACCTAAGCTATAGACTGCAAAAAACAAAGACTAGAAAGAGTTCGAGAAAACCCCTGAGAAGGACTACTTCTGACAGGGGAGAGGATGACTGCCTCTCTAAAAGAAATTTTTTGGAATCATAAATGCAACTAACACTTCCTCAGGTAGCGTGTACACACAGGATGTGGGAAGGTAGGGCGTGGGTACACGCGTGAAGATCTTATATAGGCTGCGTGTACCTCTATGGGTCTCAAAAAAAAAAAAATGCAGTCAAGCAAAGAAACAGAGATAACTCGTATGGAAGACCAAAATCTCTATTAGCTCAGACTTTTGTAGAAACTTTAAAAACAGGAAATGAAACCAGTTCTTAAAAATACCCAAGAAAAAATGTTCCCAGAAACCCTAGAGATCCCCAGTATGGTCGCCAATTCTGTTGTGGGTGGGAAATCCCTCCTACGGACTAGCACTAAGGGTTTTATCATGCATGCAAAAATGACCTAAATATTCTTAATTTTTACCATCATCCCATGCCTAGATCCCCATTACTCATATGTAAATACAAGGCTCAAGAGATTAAGTTGACATACCTTATTCTTCGTGTTTGATGTCGATCCCTTTTCGTGCTTGGTCATTCTTTGACTGCAACTCTCCTCCCAATGCTGACCTGCATTCACTAAAGAAAAACAAAGAACTCCACATGCATTTGTTCTATGAAGTAACGGGTTAGAGATTTAATCAATCATACAATCAATATTCCAATAATGACAATCTCATATGGCGGGACGGGAAAAACAATTCTTTTATTAACTTCACAATGATACCTTACAATGATAAAATCAGCTACTGCTCCTCGATCCTGGTCCTGGGCTCTTCTACCACTGTCTTCCAATTGCTTTACCCTATACTTCTCTTTGCACAAGGATGGTTAAAGGTTGGGAAAAAGGGAATTCTCAATCGCGCATAGTTTCTTTACTATGATTCTCCTCCTTTCAAATGGGACCCCTAACCCTTCTTTTATAGGCTAGAAGAAGCTAGGTATTTGGTCGAGTGACTGGCCATGCATGGCCGAAAGGTTTAGTTAACTTACCCAAAGTTGTGTGTTCCATAAACAACTTTCCTTTTTCCATTCTTTTTTAGGTACACACAGGCTGTCTTGGGTCAGCTAGTGTGTACATGCATGCAGTAATGGAGCAAGGCACGTGGGCCTTTATAAAAGGGGTTTTTAAGAGAGTTGTTCAACAATGTTTTGGCAAAGAAGGAATCTGAGATGGCCTGATGTCAGGTAAGCATGTCTGGTGAAAATTAGGGTTATAACATACTCCCAAGTTTGAGTTCAAAGAACTCTTTCATTTTCTTGTCATAGTATCTCTTAGTCAAGTATTTCTTCTCAAAATACTTCTTGAATTCCCTCCAAGTAACACTTTTCTCTTTAATGTTCTACACCTACACAAGTGGATTCCACCACATGGATGCGTTTCCCTTGAATTGATAGATGGAAATTCTATCTTCTGCATGAGAATAATAATTATGCAATTGAAAATACTTTCTCATGCCCAACAACCATGTTTCTGCATATTCATCCTTCTTGTTCTCACCATCAAATGTAGGAGGTTTGATTTTGTTCATTTCTCCTCATAGCTTAGCCACCCCAAACCCCTTATGATTCCTAACATGGGATGGACTTGAGTTTTTGTGTGCCCTCTTATTGGAATTCCTCGGGGAGTGATGGTGATGTCTGCTAACACTTATTTCTATTCTTTTTTCATTAAGAGACCTGTGACTTCCTGATTTGCATGAGCCACTCAACTTATCCAATTTCTTTTCTATTATGTTCAATCTCTCCATTAACTTCATGTTGAATTCATCCTGTTGATCCTTGGCTCTCATAAACCTTTCATTATCAACTTTATGTCTTTGTATATCCTTTTTCAAATTTTTGATGATCTCTACCATATTCATGTTTGCATCCCTTCCTTCTCCATGTCCATTGGAGTTTGTTCCTTTAATGCCGAAATGGACATCCATCCCTCTGATCTCATCTTCATGGATGTAAGTCCCCTATGCCTCTTCCATTCCTCTAGACTCTATGTTGATATTTCTATGATCTATTTGTTGCTATCTCTTCAAAATGTGTAGCCAACAAAACTTTGTCAGGGTAACTGACTCAACAATTTCACGAAAAAACATGAACCATTCTGGTTCAATAATATATCAGAATTATTTCTTCTGATTTCCTGGAAAATTGAATGCCCAGATCAATTTTCTGGGTGGATATTTAGATTCCACTGTCCAATACCTTTCCAACCGCTTCTCTCATGCTCAATTCTGAGTCTTGAGAAGAAAGTTATGGTTATTTGAAATTTGCCCATTAATTTTTCTGTTCATTTTTCAACTTGGCGCAACTTTGCGCTGTAATTATGAAATTTCACACCTACTCCTTTGGAATTTTCGTAGGACCTCAATTGGTATTCATCATATACATATTCTAGACACTCTGTCCAATTTTCATCTCTTTCTGTGTTCCGGGCTGCTAGTTACAGCTTGTTGAAGTTCTAGGCCAATTCATGTTTTTGGTCTAGAATGCTACATGTACCTTCTTTTCCATATTAAACATTTTTAAAATGCCTAGAAATTTAATTCATCTCTGGGACTAACCTCTATGGTTAAATATATTTCCATTGACTGCCCCTACACCTCAATCTGATTCTGGAGAAGAAAGTTATGGCTCTTTGAATTTAGTTGGATCTTAAAATTTACCCTTCACTGTTTGTGTTGTAACTTTCTCATAAAAGATCCGTTTGATGAACGATTTACACCATTAGAAAGATCTCTCCAAGATTTTTTATTTGAGCTTAAAAACCAAAGAGTATGTTGGTACACTCTGTTCTCGTGGTTTTTGCGTTGCTAAAAACGCTCTTAAGGGCCTAAAAAACACGCGGCAAAAAGATGACGTTCAAACAGTATAAAATGTCGTGGAAAATCGTTGTTTTTCTGTTGCTGTTCACCATCAAAATGACTTCGCTTGCACAAATTTCAACCTGTACACCAATATTTAACATGCACAACAACACCAAAAGGTAATTCATGCTTTGCACACTTATAACCATTGTGCATCAATTCTCTGTCACACCAATAACTAGCGTGCATTACTTTTGTGTCGCGCGCCAATATCCACCACGCAAAATTTTGGTTCTTGCACTATTACCTGTTGCGTGCAACTTTTGTATTGCATGCTGATATTTCATGCACAATTTTACTCTACGTGCTGCACCATGCCATATTTTAGTACGCCCCTACCACGCACCGATAGTATGCGCACACCATTTATTACAGTGTCGCGTGACAACTTATACTCATATTGCACGTGCACCAACAAAACTCCTTTGTGCTCTGCCAATACTGCACACACCACACACACCATTAATGTGTGTGTGCACCACACACACTTTTTTATGCATATGCACACTGCGCAACAACATTTTTCCACGCGACACCAAAATTTAGTGCATGCAACCGCACACCAACATTTTTCCACGCGGTGCCAAAATTTAGCGTGTGCACCAACACGCAACATTTTTCCGCACACTGCCAAAATTTAGTGCGCACACCTGCACGCCAACATTTTTCTGCACGGTTCCAAAATTTAGCATGTGCACCAAATTTTTACATATCACAGGATTTTTACTGCGCATCATGCATTTTTAGTGCACCCACCTGTGCACATTCATTTTTATGCGCATCAATTCCTTGTGAATTTCGCTGCAGAAATTGAGAATTTTTCCTCCATTCTTACCGTAGACATTCTGCAGCTATGAAATTTTCTCAATTTTACCCCAATAACACCAATTCAACCTCTGTAACAACGACTCATTGTGGGTTGACATTTATGGAACGAATTTTTCACAAACTCAATTCACGATTGAGAATTTTAATTACTAAATTCTCTCCATCTGTCATGGCTTCACTATAACCTCAAATTTGACCAATTCCAGGTCTGAATGTTTCTACAACAAATATTAAATCAGGAATATCTCACCCCTTAGCCAAATTTCTCCATTTTCTCATGAATTGAACAACAAAAATTGGGGATTTTCCCAATTCTGCATCGTTTCTTCTAAATTTTACCATGGACACTCTGCAACTTGAAATTTGGCCACTTCGAAATCAATCCTCTATGAAATTTCACTTCAACTCAACTTGTTTGGCCCATCCAGGATCAATGTTGAAAACTGAGGCTCTGATACCATATTGTAACATCCCCGTCCACCTAGGTCGGGCCACGATACATGAGACAACTCTTTCATTCTCTTTGTGGAACATACTGTAACATACCCAGCATCCAACGGAGCTATGCCACATAAAATTCTTCGAACTGCATGCAATTAAAATATAGACACACATAACTCTTGTGGATATATATATATATATATATATATATATATATATATATATATATATATATAACGTAAACAGAAAAATACATCTATAAATGCACGGATTCACACTGAAATAATAGTAAACGTATACATGCATCATATACAGGAAATACCCATAAATATACAGGCATCTATAAAAACACATAAGATAAACCCATAAAAATAAACATGTAAATAATAATGCAACTTGTAAATTTATTACACAGTTGGCACTTATCTTGGTAAGAATATCACCAATTGCGTGCAGACCTTCCACGAACCTCCCAGCCTTAGACCACGCTGCTAATCACTCTCATCAGTGGGTCACCCCCGATATGGGACTAAAGTCCACCCAGATAAATGGATTTCTAACCAGGCTAATAGATCATAGACATCAGGAAAGACTCCATCACAGGTGCCAACTCAAACCAACATCCTATAGTCCCTCATTCCCCACATGTCTGTCTCACCCCAGGAAACATGCCCCTTCTCTGCTCAATAGTTCTTCAGCTTCCCCGCTTCGTTTTTGGGCTTCAACAATAAGTCAGACAAGAAGTCTCAGAGCCCTACAGTTGTAGTTTAGCACCTTCACGAAATCAATCCCCAGAAATTCTCTCACCCAGAGAGAAATTGCTCATGATTCTGAAAACTCGCCTCTTTAGTACCCCATGGGTCTGAAAACCCTCTTCTTCAATCTAGCTCCCAAGCTACCAGCTACACAAACATACAGTGACATGAAGGTACAAAATATAGCTCAATGAGTGTGTGAATTCTCATGGATGATTGAATGGATGATTGAATGATGGGAGGAATCATGGAAAGAATCCTAGTAAATGAACTAAGTCCAAACAATATGTATGCATGTCCCCAACTTGACACTTGTCATGTTGGGAGCTACTTTGGCCCACTTGTCCCCAACTTTGAAACTTAGGATAAAATAATTATCCATACATTATATTTAAGAAATAGTAATATAATATTCTTTTTTAGCTTAAGCTCCCTAGCTTATCCCTTTTCCTTAACTTTTATCACCCCCCCCTTCTTTTAACTAGTGTATTTTAGTCCCCCATACTCTTTTATCATGTTCGGTCTGTGGGCATCGATGTATTTTATATTAATACTGAGACATATACAAAAGTAGGTGCACTAGCCTTTAACATCTAGGCTCTATGGCCTAATAATCACAAAACTGGCTCACCAACCTATAAAACACAACATATACACAAGGTTCCTTGGCCTCAAAGTCACGCACACTTAATTTATTGTGCACAGTATCCTGGAATGTGCACACTTCCTCATTTTACTACGCAGTACATGATCGCTCTATGCCATGAAAGGTGCATACAAAAATGATATCAAACAACTCACCAGCTTAAGTACATTTTCATTTAAATTACAATTGGGTTCAACCTAGGGATATTACATTTAGAGGTAAACCCTCTAGATTATCCCCTATTCCTAGACACTTAGCCCCTTCCCTTTCCCTACCTAGTGGATCTTAGTCCCCCATAACTCTTTCTTCATGGTTAGTCTACACGCAATGATGTAATTTTATTAATGATGTGAGAATTTACATGTACAAAATCAGGCTCATTGGCCTTAGCATCTGGGATATTTGGATTAATAAACACATAATTATTCCATCTTATAAATACTCGTCTCACTAGCTTATAAACATAATTACAATTTAGCAGGGGCTCAGCCTTAGGGTGTTACACATCATAGAAAAAATATGCAACAACGAGTTTCACCAATTTTCTCTGGTTCGAGCCCATCCAAGCCTAGTGTTTGAACCAAACACTATGATACCATAATGTAATATCCCCCATCCCATATGAGGGACATTACGGTGCAAAATACTCATAAAATGAAATTATTTCTAACTAAATCAATTCATTTACAGTTCACTAGTTTCATGTAGCTTTCAGCTATAAATTAAAATAGATTTAGCTATTGTCTACAACCATAAAATAGAATCATCTACAACATTATAAAAATCAACATGAATTGCAACTATAATACAACAACATAAAAATCATTCTCATTTACACAGAGTTCATGTACAACAATAACACGTGTAAATAACACAACAACAAGATAAAACACTTATATTTAAACAAGAGTTGTGCAACCAGTTACTTGAGATGGACATTCCACCAAACCATAGATTGATTATTTTAAATATCAATACCCATTCACCCCCGAGTTGAGGATAGTAATCCACAAAATAGGTTGGTCTCTCATGGTCCATTCACAACTCATAAAACTTAGAACCCGCTGATATCTTCCTACAGTTATCTCAAATTTCCACCAGTTCTCTTCCCCTTCACTGATATCAGTCCCTCAAGCATCTCATTCCTTTATAATGGTCTCTCTAGCACAAGTAACCAGGAATATCTCAACTGGGGACTCAATGGAACCTAATGCTAGGAAAAATACCAGCAAAACTAATAGAAATCACTTACTATTTGAGTGAAACTCACACATGAGTTCACTCTTCAGGCTTGACAACCTGGATATTCAGTTTCCATCTCCAATTAGACTCCAATACGCTATTGATTTCTCTAGAATTCTCCTTCTATTGTTGCACCAGCTCCAAGCTCTCTTTCTTCCTCTCTACTTTCTCCTCATGCAAAAACCTTGATTGTCCAAAACTTCTCTCCCAACCCATACGAATTTCCTTTCTTTTTCTTTCCTTTCTTGACTCACACTCTTCACTAGGATTATTGTACTTAACTGCCATGTTCCCAATAACTATGGGATGTGACTACTCACACCCACCCTCTTACATGTATTCAATGATTGGCTTTGGGAACACTAAGAAACATAAATTGGAAGGTTCATATACAAATAGAAAATTTAGGAAAATGGGTTGGATTAATATACATGGGTAATTCCCCCTTAGACCCCTCTTTTCCATTATCCTAGACACTCCCCTCTCTTGTCAATTAATTCAGCCCCAATATCTTTTTCATGTCCCCTTAGCAACTAGCATCACATTTTTATTATTAAAACATAGAAATACAATTTGCATATTACATCGTTTGGTTGTAGCTACACGTTATATCCACATAAGAATTAATTAAACTGGGGATTATAGTGGGTATGTTACATGATGATACCATGAAAATACATCAGTGAATGAATAAGATTCCTTCCCACCTACATTATCCAACACTTCATCTATAAATGGAATCGAAAATGGATCATGTAAGTAAGCATCATTTAATCTCCTCATATCTACACAAATTTTTATCCCTCCTGTCTTTTTATCCTAAACCACTATTGGACTAATCCACTCTAATTCTATGACAAGTACAATAATTGAATCTTCCAACATCATGTATATATTCTTTTTTACCTTCTGCTTGTACACCAGATTCAACCTGTATTGTCTTTACTTCACTGGCTTAGAATCTAGCTTCAAAGGGATCTTCATCTCTCCTAATTCCCCATCAATCCCTTTCATCTCCGAAAATGTAGTCGGAAACAAGTCTTGATATTCACGTAGTAAATCAACTATATTCTCAACAATTTCATCATTCCAATAGTATCATGTGTTCACAAACTTGGGATTATCTTCAATACCAATATTTACTTCACGCATTCTCAATGGCTTTTCATATACAGACAATTCAAGCTCTGGACCTGCTAATGCACGTTCTCCTTTAGTTTATGGTATTTTCACATTTCTAGGATCTTCGTCCTCCTCTTGGTCTTCTTCAGCAACATTATAACAATACAAAACTTCTTCAACTGTCGCATAATATCTATGCAGGCTACATACATGTACTAGTTTTTTCAAGTCTTCTGATGTAAAAATTATGTTCTTGATGACCTGCAAGGCTGATTCAATCAAAGGAAAATCATCTTCAAAACTAAATGTTATCTTGAAATTACGAGTCAATTCTTCCCAATCTATAGTTTCTTTGTGCACTTCCAATTCCAAGTACCATTTCTTTGGGATTGTGTCCAAGGTGTGTACAAACAAGTGTGTCCATTCTTTCCTAGATACCTTACTCTATGTGCCAATGCACTGTGTAAAATGCTCCATCGGAAATATCATTCATGTATACTTATGCATAGTATTTTGATTATTTGTATCGAACCTAACTTGTAATAGTATTCTTCATTGTTTCCAATCTCTTATTCCATCCTTATGCACGACCCACCATCTTGTTGGGGTCGCTTTTAGTGCGACATCTAAAGCTACCAATCTTTGTTGATATGATATTTTCAATTCAATTTATCTTATAAAATAATCTACATCGGTTAGTCTATCATACCTTGGAGGATCACACACCTCGGTTCCAATCCATCGCAACACATGGGTAAGCCGAGCACATTTCCTTGTAGACACTTCATGCAATCTTTGTTACCAATTCTCCAAATATTATTCTGAACCTGGCATGCATGAACTAATAGTTCTCCAACTAAGTACACCATCAATTTTAGGATTCACATAATCATCCATCCACGTGGTCATATTATATAGTTTATCGATCTCTTTTCTCTTTACTAGTTCTACATATATTGTTCCTTCAGTATGATCCAACAGCGCAGTAACCTTTAAGTAGTATACTTCAAATATCATTTGTCTCTTCTTCAGATCAATGATAGTCTAGTTATCAAAGGCCCAATCAATTCTAAGTAGTGATGGGTAATGGGTGCTACCATCCACTATCTTGATCACTTCAAAATCATCCAAGTTGTGCACTCCATCAATATTAACACTTATACCTATCATCCTTCCAATTGGAACAACATTATGCTGATTTGATAACCTCAACTGAATGGGAGACCATATCAAATTCATCTTACCTATCATTTCCTAGGTCTGTTTCTAGATGACATTCACATCGGAACCTATATCCAAAATAAAATTGTTCATGTCTTAGTTTCCTATCTATGCATTGATTCAAAACTCCATATTTGTCCTTTTTCTTTGGTGCACCTAGTTAACTATTCGGTGTGTGAAAGGTATCTCTTTCTCTTTGGTGCAACGATCGATCATTCCACTCAACATACTCAAAGTAGACTCATCCTTCATTATATCTAAACAACATTTTAAAAAACATTTCAAAGTGCTTACCTTGTCAACTTTCCTTTATGAATGGTCATAAACTTGTGGCATATCATATATTGGTGGTCTTTCATACAAAGGTGGCATGGTAAAAGTTGATGCTACCCATTATTATCCTATCACTTCCTCCTTTTCTAGTGTATTTGTCTCTTTCTACTTTCTAGGGTCAAACAATGGAAGAGGTTTTGATGCTTTCCTTACCCACTAGTGGATTCTATTTCCTTGATCCATCACATTAGCTTCAGAGCGAAATCTCTTGGTCCATCCAAAACTCCAGCCACTGATATTTCAGCACCCATCATCATACCGATTCATCCTTACGAGTGCCAGACAGTGTCGTACGCAACAATGGAAACAAATGCTGTCACTTCTTCTGGGAATTATTCAATTCCCACTACGGTTGTCACCACAGGGGATTTTCCACCTCCTAACCCACCGTCACCGGTCCGAACCACCATGGTCTCGATCGCCTCTACCTCGAACAGTGGTCCAATCCTGTCTATGGTGGTGGCCAGTGCCCCTTTCACACCGAGTGTGACAGGCCCTCCGTTCTCATATGGGATGACTAGATCAGGTACAAGTCTCGTACTTTCATACTCCACTTTACAGACTTTAGTTCTGGGGGCAGAGAGCTCTAACGCTCCTATGCAAGGACACATGGGGGGCACTTCAACTCCTTTTAATGATTTCCCTTGCGGGGGAGGTGATATACCTCCTTCATCCCCTTCACTCGGTGGCACTCACCAGCAATCCGTTGGGCCACCCACACACCATAGTTTGTTTGGAGTAGGGAGTCAAGGACCACCTTCTCATAATATGTCGGTCAGTTCGAAATTGTTTTCTTTGTTCAGTGCATTTGGTAACAACACTTTCTCGTCAGCTTCTTTCTTAACTAGGGGCAACCCCAGTTATGGACAACCTATTCCTATGCAGGGTACTATTCCTGCACAGGGGGCAAACCCAGGAACTTCTTCCGCATCAGGACCTTAGAATTCTTGGCAGGGATCAGTTCCCTCATCAGGAATGCCGATATAGGGAAATTATTTTCACAACCAATGGAACCCCGGACAAGGTACTATGCCTATGCCCATGGGATTGGCATGGGGCAACCCTTCCCAAAGTCCTCCGAATGTAATGCACACCCAACCATCTACGTCCTATTTTGGGAATCAGCTGATGATGTCTCCTCACATGTAGAATCCGTACGCTGGTCATGGCCATGGTTTTTACTAGAACCCAACCCAACAACCGAACTTTTCCTGGAAATTTGGTGCCAGTCAAACTCCAGGTCCCTTTTTCCATGGTTATCACCAATAACCCAAACTACCTTTCCTGGTAACCTTGCATTTGTCAGAATTCACAAGGTTGTTGAATGGCCCTATCTATCACGATCTGCGTTGTCCCCCTATGACGAGGAAGTTTCTTTCAGACATATCAAAGTTCGAAGCCAAGCCTAACGAAGATCCGGGAGATCATGTGACAACATTCCATATTTGGTTCTTGTCTAACTCGTTGAAACATGACTCTGTACAATTGCAATTGTTTCAATGTACTCTCATTGGGAGTGCCATGAAATGGTACATTAAGCTCGACTGCTCAAGATACTCTTCCTTCAGTGAATTGGCAATGGATTTCCTAAACCATTTCCAATTACCTGTGAAATACGATGCTGGCACATAATTGCTGGCCAATTTCGCACAGACAAAAGCGGACCATATCTCTGTTCACATTCGAGAATGGAGATGTCGAAAGAGTTTAATTAAGGTGCTAGTCCCACAGTATTCCTGCTCGAGTGGTTCCTTAAGTCTTTGGTCCCACAGTTATCCAGAGACGTCGCGACGTCGAGAGTGTTTTCAGAAGAAGATTCCATCATGAGAGCTCAACAGCTTGAGCTAATCTACTCTCAGTTCGGTTTATTATACAAGATCTTGCCAGATGTGCCACACTCAATACTTGATAAAACCAGATAGAGAGCTAGACCACATGCCAATGGTATTGTTGGTTCAGCACAAACAAATCCTGCGGAGCAAATGACGAGGAAATTGTAGCAATTGTCTATACAACACATAACGGCCAACCAAACTACTATTTTGGATGCTCACCCTACTCAAACGTCAGATGTACACACAGTGCAATTGAAAAATCCAAAGGCCACCCAGCAGCCTAAAGGAAAGAAAAAACAACGAAAGAAGGGTAAGGGGGAGAAGAAACCCACTAATAATGTTGGCGGGGGCAACACTGAGAAATGAAAGGTGAGGTATCTGTGCAACCTGTGCGTGGAAGACCACATGACCCACCAATGTCCTCAGCTTGCAGAGGCCCAAAATTTTGTGAAACAACAATAGCCTACCGTGTTAACCAATCCATTTCAACATGGGAAAAACCTAACCCAAGGCTCTACAAGCATGGAAGGGGGCAATCAAGGACCCTCTCCATCTTCA
This sequence comes from Picea engelmannii, assembly GCA_009831015.1. Taxonomy (NCBI): domain Eukaryota; kingdom Viridiplantae; phylum Streptophyta; class Pinopsida; order Pinales; family Pinaceae; genus Picea; species Picea engelmannii. The sequence continues at coordinate 208,750 of ML784711.1, read as the reverse complement.
AACAATCTTGCATCCATGAATGTGTATATGATGAAGGGTGATGCTTTTATGTCGACTAGAGTGCATGACTACAGTAAACCAAGAACTTTTGAGAAGGGAAAAGAAGTCAAACTCCCATCTCTTCCTCTCCAGATCGAGAAGACTTTGGGCGAAACAATGACACACATCCCAAAATGTGCGTTCAAGAAATATTCTCACAACCCAAACGCAAGGGCCACCCAGAACTATTCTGTGGCAGAGGATTTGTCTCAAGCCCCTTATGTGATGTCCACTTTGGAGGTCCTTCAAAGATGCCCTTCCTAGAGGAAAGCTTTGTTATCCGCTTTAGGATCTACCGAGACTTGTAATCTCGGTAAAATCATGCTAGATACAACTGACTTAAAACCTAATCTACCTTACCACGTAGCATTTCAGATAGTAGTGGCTCACCCCACAAAATTTTTTACTCAGAACATTTTTCGTACGGTGGTTGATGAGGGCACCTCGACATGCGTTATGTCATTGGCATGTTGGAAGGCCATTGGCTATCCCGTTTTGGCTCCATCACCTACTCTTCTCACTGCTTTCGATGGTCATTCGTTCTGACCACACGGTATCATTCCCTCTTTCCCCATGAAGTTAGGAGGGAAGACTGTGTGCATCGAGGTAGAAGTAGTCGACGCATCCCTCGACTACAATATTTTGTTAGGAAGGAGTTGGACTTACGCCATGCAAGAATTGGTTGCTACAATTTTTTGGGTCTTGTTGTTTCCACACGAGGAATGGATTGTGACCATTGATCAATTGTCTTTCTCCAGGCCTGACCCTTCATTGGGGGTATCCACGGTCCCGATGATTGATAATCCCCAAAAAGACGTAGTCAATGTAGGGGTTGGTTTGTTCCCATCTTTGATAGGTACCTTCGATTACCCACCCCGTCAAGGTGATGTCAAGTTCATATCCAACCACCATAAGGTTGATATTTTCCAAGTTTCATTGTTTTGCACGACTTACTTCAATGATCCGTGGATACTTCCTTCCCCAACGGCCACGATGGAAGGGATAGGGCACCCTGGCATGTCCATGCCCTTGTTCACAGCTGAAGTACCATACTCTTTAGTCCAACAAGCTTCGGCCGACACTGATCCAACTCCCGCACAAGAGTTAGATCCGATTCTAGAGCCTGTTTGGGCTCAAGGCTCTCTCATTGACACCAATTTGTTAGACTTAGTCTTTCCTTCTGATGAAGCAATAATTGAAGCAATGACTAGTCCGGACAAACCCTGGGATGATCTCCATCATAGATCATACTTCCTCCTAGAGTTAATAAGAATTGAATCCGGAGAATTCACCTTGACTATGACTGGAGATAGGTCTTGTCCTATTAATCCCTTAGCTACACATGAGGTTTATGTCGAGGGTAATATGGAAACTATCACTGAAACCATACCGATTAATATCTCCAGAACCTCTAGCGTTGTGGAGAATGTTTTTGTCGAAGATGACTGTTCCCTCAGAGAGATTCAAATCTACACAGATCTATTTAAATAATTCCGCAACATTTTTTCCCGGTCTTACGAGGAAATGCCAGGCATCGATCCAAAAATAGTCGAACATGAAATCACAACTTATCCAAATGCCAAGCCTGTTCGGAAGAAGCTTCGTCGAATTAATCCCAGGAAAGTAGCAGCCATTAAGGTTGAAGTTGAGAAACTACTAAAAGCTGATTTTATTTGTTTTATGCATTTGACCGAATGGGTGTCAAATCCTGTGCCAATCAATAAAAAACAGGGCATAATTCATGTATGTATGGACTTCCATGATTTGAAGAAGGCTTGTCCAAAAGATAATTTTCCCACACCATTCATCGACCAGATAATTGATGAATGTGCAGGTTGCGAGGCATTTTATTTCATGGACGGTTTTTCAGAATATAATCAAATACGAATCAAACCCAAAGACCAACACAAAACAACATTCATTTGTCCATGGGGTACATTCGCGTATCGTAAGATGCCCTTTGGTATCAAAAATGTTGGAGCGACTGTTGGGCTCTAAAGATGTCCTAAAAACAACCTTAGTTTAACATTAATTTATCAACCTAGGGATTCATCTTTTATCTCAAGAATATCGGCAAAGTTTGCAGGTAGCCTAAAATCGTGTAGCTAAACTAGATCTGAGTTCATCATCAATCAAGTTCCTCAAACGTTCACCAAAGACTCTAAGAACTAAATGAAATTGAAATCTGATAACTAAGATGCTGTAAAATGAAAGGAACTAATTAATCTAATTGAATTCACTTAACTATAAAGCAGTAATTGAATCTAAGAAAGGACTTGCAGATTTAATCTATCAATCATGAATTCTAATTACTGGAAAGGACATAGAGAATTATTCTATCTTTGGAAAGAAATAACCATTGTATTCTAATCGAAAGGGACAACTAATGTAACTTTAACAGAAAGGAACAACTATCATAACCTTACTGAAAGGAACAACTAATGTAACTTTAACTGAAAGGAACAACAATTGTGAATCTAAAGCAAAGGAACAACGCAGATGAAAATGTGAGAAACTGTCAAGCAACAATATTCAGAAATGGAAATCATAACAGTAATCATGAATACTTAATGAAATGTCCGTCTTCTGCAAACAATCATCAACTCATTGATACGCTCATGCAATTAAAAGAAATTTGAATCACGAAATAGAAATCAAAACTCTGAACTAATATAATTACAAAATGAGACAGTAGCTTCTTCAGACTGGGCCCTCAGTATTCATAAGTACTGCTACAAGAAACTTAGAATGCAGGGGTGATAAAAACACTCAAAACTTTCATTGATTCCATAACTAGTTAAACATTTACAACAACTGCTCGCGTAGGGCAATTCTGAATCTGAATACTTAAAATGAGGTTTTTTTCTATATGTTTTTCTAGATCTATTATCCTCTTATATATTACAATAGTTGGGTAAATCAAGCTATCCTGAGGATCGAAAGATCCTCGGGATTTCTTTACTATTATAAAATTACAATATAGAAAATGTATTGTCTTCAAACTGCTTTGCACCTAAAAAGTATTCAATCTCCAATAGCTTGTGCATAGCCAAAATCTCTTTGGTTATCTTTGTCAGTTATTTGTCCAATTTTGTAACAAAATCAAACCATTACAATCGTAATTTAGAATCTATTTAATAAAACTTACATAACAACTCTAAGAGACATATTAATCATGTTCTTTCCTATTTATTCCTAATTAATTGAAAAGTCAATCAGAAAGATATCATAAACCGTGGACAAAAAGGAAGATATTTATACCTTTTTCGTAACCCAACAATGAACTTTCAGTGGGCCATGTCTTTTGCTTTCCATGATATCAAGCATATAGTCGAGGCCTATTTAGATGATTTAGTATCTCGATCTCACAAGAGAATGGATCATCCTACACACCTCTAACTTATCTTTGAACAATGTCACTACTTACAGATTCGCTTGAATCCAAACAAGTGCAACTTTTTCGTAACATCAAGACGTTTGTTAGGTTTCATAGTGTCAACAATAGGAATCATGGTTGATCCTCTCAAGGTTGAGGCAATAGTTCAGTTGCCTCCCCCATGCACAATCCTTCAACTTCAGAGTCTACAGGGCAAGGAAATTTTTTTAAGACATTTCATTGCCAACTATGCCAAGATCACAAAGGGATTTATGCGCTTATTGAATAAAGACGTTCCTTTTCATTGGGACGATTCCACTCAATGCTCTTTTGACACGTTGAAACATCCCCTCTGCTTCGGCCACCCAACTATAACAAAGATTTCTTATTATACCTGGCTATCGCAGAGTCCACCATCGGCATTTTCTTAGTTCAGGAAGATGATTTTCTCTCAGAATATGTGATCTATTACCTGAGCCAAGGCCTGGTCGGACCGAAACTTAATTATTCTCATATCGAAAAACTTGTGTTGGCAGCAGTCCATGTTGTTCAATGGTTCTGTCATTATGTTCTGTTTCGCAAGACCACTGTCATTTCCGTTGTGAATCTGTTTCAATACGTGTTGACATGACGGGAAATAGGCGGAAAGATCAGTAGATGGATAGTCGTCCTCCAGGAATTTGACTTAGATTTAGTTTCAGCGAAATCCAAAAAGTCACTGGTCTTCGTAGAACTTATTTTGGAACTTCTGATTGAGTCAGGTGAGGTTGTGCCCAAAGCGTCACCTATCAGAGGAGACATGTTTTTTATCACATCTTCGGATCCCTGGTATGGAGATATTGTTGAAATAATGTAACTGCGAAGAGCATTCTTATTATTATTATTATTTTATTATTGGATTAAATCCCCATTAAGGATTAATCATTTTATTATTATTATTGTTATTGGATTAATCCCCATTGTGGATTAATCATGTCGGTAATTGTATAAGGACCAAATCCCCTTTTGCGGATTGGTCATCAGACAATTACAAAGGGCAGAATAAAAAGTCAGCCCCGACAGTTATTATGGAAGACCCAGAATTAATTAAAGGTGGGTTTACCCACCCAGAGTGAGAGGTTGGCCTTGCCAGTTGTGACCTTTCACATGTGCCAGTCTTGTATAAATAAGAGGCTAGCGCCTCACTTCAAACACACAACTCACTTGCTCATTATCTTATGAGGAAAGCTGCAATTACCAGTTGGAGAGAGGAGAAGAAGAGTGGTGCATCTCTTGGGGAGGACTATCTGTATTGGTTTGAGTTATCTCTTGAACATTGTATAAGCTATTTATGATAAGGAAGTTTTTGCTGGGTTTTCTTCCCCTAGAGGGTTTCCCAGGATAAATGTTGTGTCTCTTGTGAATGTGTATTTCTCAGTGATATTGTTCTTATGATGCTCTTATCTATTGAAATGCAAAGAACTATAATAATGGCATAAACATTAACATGGTATCAGAGCCAACTTGAAGGAAGCCTATTTCGCAAGATGAAAAACGTCACCGTTACCGTACCCAAAAATTAGGGTTTTGAAAAAGTGAATCTTTTCATCTCCCTAACCACCTAGAAAGATACACCCTCCCCGAAGGATCATTTTGGCACTTAGAGCGCACCTTTGCAGTAGTTGGATCTCCCGGAAAGTGAAACCCTAGTTTCACAAAGTACCAAAAAACCAGAAAACCAGAGTACCAGAAGTACCAGAAAACCAGAAGCACCAGTCCAGAAATCCGCAGGTCAAGTTTGAGGGGGTAAAAGTTGGATTTTCATAAATCTGACTGCACCAGCTAACTCGCCTCAGCTCAACGCATCTATCCCCTGGATCATATTTTCAAAATTTGAAGTTTGAAAAATTAGGGTTTCCTCATAAAACCCTAAATTGCAGTTGCAGTTGCAGTCTCAGAACCAGCTGCAGTTGCAGTACCAGTTGTAGTTGTAGTCGTAGAACCAGTTGCAACCACTCTTGAAGTTTTTTTATTATTGCCGCTACCAGATGGAGCCACTACCTACACATGCTATCTGAGGTATGTACTCACATATGGTTAATGGTTAAACCCTAAAGAGTATTTGCAGGAGAAGGGATCTTTTGCCATAGATATAGAAGGATGTAGAGATCCAACACATTCAAAGGAATGATGCAACCCAGGTGTGATTCTTCTAATATGCATCTATTTGTTATGAAATTATCTTGATCGGTGTTGCATGTTGAAGCTATGATCAAATCATTAGAAGGATTAAAAGTTGATCATAGAGTTTATCCTCTAACCTAACCTTTTGTCAAGATAGCATATTGTCTTAGTACAAAAGACAGGTTGAAGAAAGTACTCGTCACTTGAGTGAAGGAGACCTGGAAGAAAAGCAAGCACTCACTCTTGAGGACAAGTCTCCAGGTTTGATTAATCAATACTCAAAGGTACACATGACAAGCTAATGACTTTAGTTGAGATAGAAATCATTGTAAAGTATTATACTTGATAACATGTGAGAATACTTTGTCTGATATGACTAACACTTCCTCTAGGAGAAACCTCGCGTGTTAGTTTCAGATTGCCATGGAAGAATGCTTGGTCACAACACTAAGAGAGTGTTGACCTCATTTCGTATTGTATTCCTTACCTTTAATCTTTGCTAAATTATAAGTAATAATATCTAAAGGAGCTACTGTGATGATTGTTCATG
>ML784711.1:185557-202572 GCA_009831015.1 Picea engelmannii | reverse complement strand
TCATGCTATTGCTTTATATTATCAAGAAGGATATTATTCTTGCTTGTTGTTTTGTTGAACTTGCTCCAGGTCACATGAGGAAGCTATAGCGAAGGTTGCAGAAGGAAATGTACTAAAGAAGAAATCATAAATGAAGCAATCATCAGTGGAAAAGAAGAAGGTGGGTCACTCAGAAGCTTCCATGACCCACGCTATTGAAGAATCCATGTGAACTCTAGAAGATTAGTTCACATCAACTACAAGGCGCTACCATACATATGCAAAGATGTCACAGGTTTACCAAAATTCAAAGGTGACCATGAAGGCGTATGCGATGGATGTGCACAAGGGAAGAACGTCAAGAACCCGTTTCCGAAGAGGGACAACAAGGTAGACGAAGTCCTAGAACTCATTCATTCAGATGTATGTGGCCTAATGCCATCATCCTCCAACAATGGGTATGTATACTATGTATCATTCATTAATGATTATTCTTGTAAAAGACCTGGATATATTTGAAGTATTCAACAAGATCAAGGAATTCAAAGACTTGATAAGAGAACCCTTCTGTAAGGAAGATTAAGATACTCAGGTCAGATAATGGAGGAGAATATACCTCAAAAGAGTTCGTGAATATCTGCAAATATGTTGGGATCAAGATCCCCAACAAAATGGTGTAGCTGAACGGAAGAACAGAACCATTATGGAAGCTGTAAAGACCATGATTCACGATCAAGATCTTCCTATGTGCTTATGGGCAGAAGCAACAATGGCAGTTGTTTATGTGCATAACTGATTATCCCATAGAACACTTGGGCTCAAGACACCGGAAGACATGTTCACCGGAAACAATCCAGAGGTAAGCCATCTCAAAATATTTGGTTGTCCAGTGTTTATTCGTATACCGAAAGAGAAAAGAAACAAGCTGGAACCCTTCAGGAAAGAAGGGAATATTTGTGGGGTCTCCAAGGCCTTCAAAATCTACATATCGGGTCACCACCACATTAAGATCAGCAGGGACATGACCATTGATGAAGAAGCAACACTTAAGAAATCAAGAAGATGCCATCTTGAAGAAGTATATGAAGAGGAACCTGTAAATCCTAGGATTGCAGAATCAATGAGGGAGGTTCCCAGAGCTGCAGAACTAGTGAGGGAAGTCATAACTTCCCCTGATAAGGAACTTATAGAAGACCATGATATAGTAGAAGTTCAAGAACCTCCTCAAATGACCTTCTCCCATAAAAGAAATCCTGCTTGGGCAAGAGATATTATTCAAGATGGAGAGAAGTATGGTGTTCCAGAAGGAACCTCGAGATAGGTGAAAAGACCAAAGCCATTTTCCAGTTACACGAATTTGATATGTGATCTCCCAGATGAAGAACCTACCTTCTCTGAAGAAGCCATTCAGAGAAAAGAATGGGCAGATGCCATGACAGAGGAATACCAATCCATAATGAAGAACAAAGTATGGGAAATAGTTCTCAGATCGAAGAATAAAGATGGGGTATCCTACAGATGGCTCCTCAAAATAAAACATGTTGTTGATGTAAGTATTGAGAAGTATAAAGCAAGATTTGTCGCTTGTGGCTTTTTCCCAGAAGGAAGGCATTGACTATGAAGAGAAATTCGCTCCTGTGGCTAGATACACTTCGATCAGGACCATTATAGCTCATGCAGCTAAGATGAAGTGGAAGTTGTACCAGATGGATGTGAAGACAGCTTTACTGAATGGTGTTATCGAAAAGGAAGTGTATATAGAGAAACCCCAAGGATTTGAGGTTGAAGACAAGAAGTCTCATGTCTATCGATTGAAGAAAGCCTTATACAGATTGAAGCAAGCTCCCAGAGCTTGGTATGGTCGTATAGATAGTTTCTTGACGAGCTTAGGCTTTACAAAGAGTAAAGAAAACTCAAATCTCTACTTCAAAATTATGGATAATGAACCAGTAATATTACTACTGTATGTGGATGACTTATTCTTAACTAGAGAAGAAAATTTCATCACTGAATGTAAACAGAGACTTGCCGCAGAATTTGAAATGAAAGACCTTTGTATAATGAATTACTTCTTAGGCCTTGAGGTATGGCAGAGTCCAGAGAGAATATTCCTTAACCAAGGGAAGTACACAGTCAAAATCTTAAAGAGATTCGACATGCTAGAATGAAAGTCCATGAATACTCCCATGGAAGCGAAGCTGAAGCTGATGGTTGATACTTCGTCAGATTTGATAGATGCCACTCTGTACAGACAGATTATTGGATCGTTGATGTACCTGATGAACACTAGACCAAACATCTGTTTTGCAGTGAACACCTTGATTCAATTTCTGGTAGAGCCCAGACGTGTTCATTTAGTGGCTGCAAAACATGTGTTGAGGTACCTTAAAGGTACAGTGGATTATGGTCTCAACTATGATGGAGATCATGACTTCACACTGAGTGGATATACTGATGTAGATTGGGCAGGAAGTGTTGCTAACAGAAAAATAACTTCCATATTCTATTTCAGTTTGGGATCAGCTATGATCTCGTGGCAGAGTAGGAAGCAATCTAGTATTACTCTCAGCACAACAGAAGTAGAGTACATTGCCGCATGTTCTGCTAGTTTCGAAGCTATATGGCTTCGAAAGTTGCTGACAGACCTATTTGCTTTGGAGATGAGAGAAACCACGATTCTATGTGACAATCAAAGCTGCATTAAAATGACAGAGAAGCCTGTGTTCCACGACAGGTCGAAGCACATAAAGATCCTCTATCATTTCATCTGCGACATGGTACAGAGAGGAGCCTTGAAGCTCCAATACATTAGCACGGATGAACATGTTGCTGATGTGTTGACTAGGCCTTTATCTCATGTAAAGTTTGAACACTTTTGAGATAAGCTTGGTATAGTCCGAAAGGACCCTCCCTGAAAAGGGGAGTGTATGTATTCCTTGCTTCTGACCTAGTTGTTAGACGTAAATCAAGATGAGTCATGCTTCTGACCTCGCTGTTAGACGTAAAGAATGACGTTATGTGATCCTTGCTTCTGACCTCGATGTTAGACGTAAACCAAGATGAGTCATGCTTCTGACCTCGTTGTTAGACATAAAGCATGACGCCATGTGATCCTTTCTTCTGACCTCGCTATTAGATGTAAAGCAAGATGAGTCATGCTTCTGACCTCGCTGTTAGATGTAAAGCATGACGCCGTGTGATCCTTGCTTTTGACCTCGCTGTTAGATGTAAAGCAAGATGAGTCATGCTTCTGACCTTGTTGTTAGACGTAAAGCATGACATTGTGTGATCCTTGCTTATGACCTCATTGTTAGACATAAAGAAAGATGAGTTATGCTTCTGACCTAGTTGTTAGATGTAAAGCATAACGTTGTTGATTCCTTGCTTCTGACCTAGTTGTTAGACGTAAAGCAAGATGATTCCTCGCTTCTAGCATCTTTGTTAGATGTAAAGTGAGATGTTGATGTGTTCCTTGATTTTGACCTCGTTGTTAGATGTAAAGCAAGATGAGTCATGCTTATGACCTAGTTGTTAGACGTAAAGCATGACGCTGTGATTCCTCGCTTCTGACCTAGTTGTTAGACATAAAGCGAGATGATGATATTACTTTATTTTGACCTAGTTGTTAGACATAAAGCAAGATGTGACTGACACTGACCTACCAGCTTAACCGCTGTGACATTGAGCTAGTGTAGTACTGTGATGTGCCATCCTAGTGCTATGATGAGGTATCATTTTTACTGATACATATTTGATGTAGATGATGATAGAATTCTTTCGAGAATGATGATGCTGCTGATGAAGAAAACTTTCGATGACTCGTAAATGTGCTAGACAATGTTTCAAGATGATGTTGATGATACTGTCCTCCAGATGCCACTAATGATGCAGACCTCTCTCGCCTGATGCTGATGAAGAATACCCTTCTTGTTAAGGGGGAGTGTTGAAATAATGTAACTGTGAAGAGCATTCTTATTATTATTTTATTATTGGATTAAATCCCCATTGAGGATTAATCATGCTATTATTATTATTATTGTTATTGGATTAATCCCCATTGTGGATTAATCATGTCGATAATTGTATAAGGACCAAATCCCCTTTTGCGGATTGGTCATTGGAAAATTACAAAGGGCAGAATAAGAAGTCAGCCCCAACATTTATTATGGAAGACCCAACATTAATTAAAGGTGGGTTTACCCACCCAGAGTGAGAGGTCGGCCCTGCCAGTTGTGACCTTTCACATGTGCCAGTCTTGTATAAATAAGAGGCTAGTGCCTCACTTCAAACACACAACTCACTTTCTCATTATCTTATGAGGCAAGCTGCAATTACCAGTTGGAGAGAGGAGAAGAAGAGTGGTGCATCTCTTGGGGAGGACTATTTGTATTGGTTTGAGTTATCTCTTGAACATTGTATAAGCTATTTATGATAAGGAAGTTTTTGCTGGGTTTTCTTCCCCTAGAGGGTTTCCCATGATAAATTTTGTGTCTCTTGTGAATGTGTATTTCTCAGTGATATTGTTCTTATGATGCTCTTATCTATTGAAATTAAAAGAACTATAATAATGGCATAAACATTAACATATATACTTATCTATCTCCAGACTTTGAAGTGCCCCACCTCTGCTTCTCGTGATGAGCATCACCATATATGCCATCAGGCCAAGAATTATCTCATACTCGACGATACGTTGTATCGAAGAGGTATAGACTGCATCCTATGCCATTGTCTCACTCACGAAGAAGAAGTTACCGTGCTTAACGATTTCCATACTGGATCATGTGGTGGTCATTTGTCTGGGTTGGCAATAGCCCTAAATATTTTACGAGCAGGTTACTTTTGGCCGACACTAATCAAAGATTGTATCGAATCGGTCAAGAAGTGCCACCCGTGTCAGATCTTCTCTCGGAAGATGAGGGCACATCCTGCTCTAATGTTTCCTATCATCACAGTTGGTCCCTTCACCAAGTGGGGGATTTATTACACTACATGCAACCCTCCTTCAGCAAGGGGGAACCGTTACATCATTGTAGCCGTAGACTACTTCAATAAGTGGGTCGAAGCTATGCCAATGTTTAAATATGATGGGGAGACTTCTACTCTCTTTTTATTCAACGAGATAATAGCAAGGTTTGGCGTCCCGAGAGAGATTGTCACTGACCATGGCAATCACTTTTAGAACCAGATGATGACCGAATTAACATCAAATCTTGGATTGCGGAAAGAACATTCATCACCCTATTATCCTCAATAAAATTGTCAGGTGGAAACTATAAATAAGTCTCTTAAGACCATCCTACAGCGAACGATCAAATTAGCCAAGTCAAATTGGCATTTGATGTTATACATGGTATTATGGGCTTATCGAACATCTGTTAAGACTACAACCAGTTTCTCACCTTTCCAACTCATTTATGGGATGGAAGTAGTCTTTCCTATTGAATGTTAGATCCCATCCCTAAAATTGGCAGTACAATTATTGCCAGACACTTCTCCACTTGAAGAATGGTTATTATACCTTGAGCAGCTCAATGAGTAGCGTCATGATGAGGCCCTAGCCAACGAGGTTCACAAACATAAATTCAAGTGTCAGTATTATAAGTTTGTTCATCCTCGAGTGTTCTTTGAAGGCGACCTTGTCCTAGTCTATGACCAAGATAAGGACCCCTAGGGGCAGGAAAATTCAAACCCATGTGGTTCAAACCTTTCATCATAAAAGAGGTTCTAAAAAAGGGCGCTTATCGTTTGGTTGACTTTGAAGGAAATGCTTTGGCAGAGCCTAGAAATGGGCTTTACCTCAAGAAGTATTACTCATAGGTAGGTCACCTTGGGTAACTTTTTGTAACATATGTATAGTCTTTGTACTATTACTTTCTAGTTTCTTTTAGTATTATGGACATGTCATTTTTGATGTTATCTTTTGTCACTGTGGCAGATGTCAAGTGAACCAGAGGTGTTCATTGGGTACACAGACGGTGCTAGCTGGCACACTCAGAGGCTTGCTTCCGTAGCTTGGGTAATTTTTACACCTCGAGGCCAGTTATTATCTTTCGGAGGTATATGCTTAGGTGACACCATGAACAATGTCACCGAGTATAGTGAAATTATTGAGTTTCTTCGTGACGCCCTGTCATTTGGTATCTCTCATCTCCGGGTCTATTTAAATGCTCAACTGGTTGTGTCTCAATTAAATAGAGTCTACCATGTTCATGATTCGACTTTACACTGATGATTCCTTAGGGTATGTCTCTTAGAATGAAGATTTTATTATATTACATATTTTCATGTTCCTAGGATATTAAACCAAGTTACAGATACTCTCTCTAATCAAATTTTAGATTGGCATCTCGCACACATATAAAACGACATACACATAAACATGTAAATACATTTTTAAAGGAAAATATGATCCATAAGATACAAAAAGACATAAAAATCCATGTATAATATCATAATCATTAGAATACATAGGTGGACACAAGCGCCTAAAAAATATGATTAGTAGCGAGTCATGGGGCTTATGCCCTCAAAAAATATGTACAAGTAGTGCTCTCGGCATGTGAAAAGTCTAGACTAACTAAGGTCAGGGCCTGTGGGCCCTGTTGTAATGATCAACAGCGTTTTCCAAACGCCGAAATAGTTGGACCCACGTCCATGGTGCCCCCACTACATGAGGCTGCATAGATGGTGGCATATCCTCAATCTCTACCATAGGGATTGTGCAGGTGAGCGAGGTAAATTTTCGCTCGACTCATCTCAACACCTTCTCAGCCTCATCAGCTGGAAGCTCTCTTGCTGCTGCTAGTCCCCCTACGGTGGCAGGTGCGGCCCCTGGCCGAGGATGACGCATGTTCCTCACGTAATCCACAGGTCACACTGGTCCCACATCTGCACATAATAGACACATATTTTTCAAATAATCTGGTATAAAAAAAATGATATATATAAAAAACAACATAAAAATTACATATGTTTCACAAAAAAAAAAAACGATGCAAACTTACCCATCTCTCCTCGCTCCTCGCCAGGAGGTACTAGTATCTTAGGATCTCTTGAGAAATCAATCCCAACATAAGGGTAATCCTCTATGACTGGGATCTGTCGCGAAAACAAGGCAAAGAAGTCGTTGTCAAAGGACTCATTGGTCCTTCCACCACCCTGTCGTGGCAGTAACACTGCCCATCTGCAAACTGCAAGAAGAGAGGCCTGATGTCCTCATACCACCACTCGAGAACTGAAACTAGGAACTCTTTCAAAGAAGAAAGAGCATAGAATCGTCCCAAACCTGAAGTTCCTCTGCGTCCGCAACTGACAATCTGTCAGCTGCCTCTTCATACAATACAACAGTGTAGTGCTCTAGTTAAATATCTGTGCATTTAAGCACTGGACTGCACAGTTCATCTGTGCACGGGATGCCTGATGTAGATCCGCAGAACCAGTTATCCACCCAATAAGAAACATAATCGCCTGCAGTGATAAATTGGTGATCTTTCTTATTGGCACCTGAGAGCTTGATCAGTCTATACCAGCCTCACAATAAAGTCCTATCAATTCCGATATGTTATGAGGCCTCGAAGGAAATGTCTGGAAATTGACTGGTTCCCCTCTCTTGGAGAGGCCAGTCAAAAAATATATGTCCTCTATAGTAGGCACTAGTGATTGTCCCTCTAACATAAAGGCCTCTACGTCGAGATGCCAATAATCAACCAAGGAATTCACTAGCCTAGATTGTGCTCGCATAAAAGGACATAGGAAGAACTTGAGAAACCCACATTGCATTAAGGCAACAACATCATTGGGGTCTTCCCCGACCAACTCACTAATCTCCTCATGCTCTCTTTCCCTCCAGTGAACATACATCTTGCAAAAACCAAGTTCAGGAGGGTTAACCCTCGCTTTTTAAAAAAAAATTCCATTAAATAAAGGGTCCACGCGGGCTGTAATGATGACAGTCGCGTGTACACGCGTGCAGTTTTTCCTCTGCCTGAGTGTACACGCGGCCTATCATAAGACAACCCACGTGGACCTAGGGCTGACCTTTTGTGGGTCGACGCCCCCCCAAAACTTGAAACTAAAAGCATAAATAAAGATTTAAATTGCAATAGGAGAGAGTTTATACTTACTTGGTCCAAGCAGATGGTTGTTTTGTCCACCGAAGCTCCCAGAATCAATTCTTTTCACAAAGGGGCAATTTTGGCTTTTAGTCAATTTCTGAATTAACAATTGTGATAATGAGTTGCCAGCTTCTATTTATAGAGATTTTTGGCCCTTTTTTGTCAATTTTTGGACCCTTTTGTCATTTTTTCTAAACTGAAAATAATTTAAGATGGTTCGGGAGTTTTCTTTGGATGATCAAGGGAGGTATTCCTTTGGGTATTTGGAAATTTTTTTGATATTTGGGAATTTGGATGGTCCTTTGGTTTAAAGTCATTTTTTCCCAGCTCGTTGCATTTAAGTCAGGATTCAACCCCCACTTTCTGCATCTCGTTGTTTTTCCCACTTTGCCATAGGATCAATCCCACCGAATTGCGACATGGAACCCTCATTACTACTTTAGAAGTATCGTAATTTGGTGGTAGAGCCTACCATAACATGGATTCCCTAGGTAGATCCTAGTTGCATGACGGTGCCCATGTTGTCACTAACGACTATAGGCTCGGGAGTCCTCCATAGTTTTTCTTGATTACGAGTTTGAGCCTCATTTGCATGATTCATCTTCACTCTTGACCTCACCCTCGGGACTCCCAACAAACATAACAGGTCTTCTTTTAAGCCCTTTTTAAACCCTCTAAATATGAAATGATGGTCGAGCAATCTTGTGGCCTTTCACGCTCGTTAAACTAAAATTTGAAGTCACATCTATCCGGCGGTAGTTTACCCCTTTTTCGGTCCAGACGGTCAACTGTACGAACAAAGGTATACTCTAAGGAACTTCAGTTCTCTAGAAGAGTACTCTCAAGGATAATTTTAACCCTTTTCTGAGCCTGAGGGACTAAATGTACGAAAAAGGAACCCCCATGGAGTTTGTTAGCACTTGGTAAATTTCCTAGAGGTTGAAAAAAAGAAGAAATTTACAAAGGTAACTTTATCCAACCACTTTTAAAGCTGGGTTCTAGCCCTTCCAGCTTCATAGAGGGATCTCTCTATATGATTTAACTATGTTTTCGATTTTAGATGTTAGGATAGGTAAAGAAATAGGTAGGTTTTGTTGTCATAGTGTTTTTGAAACTAATCTTTAAGAGTAACGTATGTTGCAGGATTTATCTTGGATACCCTGTTTTCTGACATTAAAGATTTTAATGTTTATCTTCTGATGTTTTCAATTAAGAAATTCTTAACTTCTTATTAGTTGAATTTATCTTTCTCATCTTTTCTTTTGTCCATCATTTAAGCTACTAAAAGATCCAGTGAGTATATTATCTCGCCCTGTGAAAGTATTCTTTATCATTTCTGGTTGTATTTCATATTTAATTAAATACAGACCCCATAGCCCAATGGAGGTGTAGACTGTCTCAACCAATTCAAAAACACTATGACAACAAAACCTACCTATTTCTTTACCTAGCCTAACATATAAAATCGAAAACATAGTTAAATCATATAGAGAGATCCCTCTCTGAAGCTGGAAGGGCTAGATCCCAGCTTTAAAAGTGGTTGGATAAAGTTACCTTTGTAAATTTCTTTTTTTTTTCAACCTCTAGGAAATTTACCAAGTGCTAACATAATGGCGACTCCACTGGGGAAGAACTAAAAATTGATAATTTCACGTTTTCTTTCCCCTAAAAAGAACGTTCAAATTTGAGAAGAAAAGTAATGTTCATAGGTTGATCA
This sequence comes from Picea engelmannii, assembly GCA_009831015.1. Taxonomy (NCBI): domain Eukaryota; kingdom Viridiplantae; phylum Streptophyta; class Pinopsida; order Pinales; family Pinaceae; genus Picea; species Picea engelmannii. Next base: position 192,759 of record ML784711.1, on the reverse strand, counting down.
AACTTTGTACATATTATTTTCAGACTCGCAAAATTAAAAAATATATATATAAAATACCAAAAAGAGTTTTGGCTTCCAAGAAAGTCCATACTTGATCTCATCCAAACCCAGAACCCACAATAGTGATACATAACCCCGAACAGTTGCTCAGGAGAAAGACCTTAGCTGCCGGTTCAGTGAGTCATATTCCCCTTCATAAGTATCCTTCCTTTTTAGAGAAGCCTGTTGCCTCTCAAAACTCTGACCTTGATACTTTTCCACAGCGAAGTCTGGTTAGAACACGGTCCGACAGTTTTGTGACTGGAATCATTTTTGACCCAACTGTGTTGCAACCTCGAACCCTCTAAGTTCAGTCTCCCACGACTAAACCTCAAATCACTCCCTCATCACTATCCAATCCCTCCTCATCTTCGTCTTTAGTCGCTACCTCGACGACCATCCAGGTTGTCATCCCACCTCCTCCACCCATCATGGCAGCTCAATATGCTCCTATGGTGTTGGCTGCGCCGCTACATGCCATGCCCCAAGACTATCAAACTAGACTTCCACAGTTCGATGCAACCAAACCTTTAAACGCCCAACAACATGTCGACAAAATGAATGATTATTTCGACCTGCAAGAAGTTGATGAGGCTGACGTTCAAATGTGATTGTTTGCCCAAAGTTTGACAAGTGACGTCAAAAAATGGTTCAAAGCTTTACCTGCAGCCTCAGTCCCTGACCTGGTCGCGTTCCAAAGGAGTTTTCTTGACAGATGGGAGGTAAAGAAAAACCCTCTCCAAATACTGTCAGAATACGAGAATATAAGAAGAAATCAAGGTGAGACGGTACAAGATTATTGCACCCATTTCAACAACCTGTACAATGCAATCCCAACTGAAATCAAACCTCCATAGGGTCTGGCATTGATTAAATTCCCTGATGGATTTGATGCTGACATGTCATACCAACTAAGAGAAAGAAATTTTGCCACCCTGGAGGACATGCAGAAAAGTGCTATAAGTGTGGAGGCCAATCTATTGGCACAAAGGGCACGACAGAGGTCAGAAAGGAGAGTCACAATTAAAGAAGAACCTTCCATGTTGAACACAGATTCCAAATTGGATTCTTTGGCTAGAACAGTGGAACTAATGCTGGAAAGATTAACTTTGTCAGAAAGGAATCCTCCCAGAGACAACACACCTTCTCCTTAGGTTCGGAATCCCAACTTCAGGAGAAACCCTCCTCAAATCAGACAAAGAGATCCTAGGGATCAAAGAGAGCAGAGGGGCCCAGATCAGCAGATTAGACCTCCCCTGCAAGAAAACTATGTTGATGAAGGGGGGGAAGTGATTGAGGAATTGGAGGACACTCACATCAACCTCATGGGCATTCACGATAACGAAGCTATCTTCCTTACTCAAGAAGAGAAGGAACTTTTTCTCCTAAATCAAATGAAAGTATGTGAAGAAGATGAAGACGCAGAACAACAGGCCTTTGAAAATGCTATTTTTGAGGTACACCGTCAGTACAATCTACGGAGTAAGAAGACAGAAGGGAATTCCCCAAAAAAGACGACTGGAACACAAAAGGTAGTCAAGACCAAGAAGACCCCTGAACCATCTACTGAGAAAACTCCTGAGAAGACTACTTCTGAGAAGATTCCTGAGAAGAGTAAAGTCGACGCTCCCTTGAAGAAAAACATCACCATTCTGAAAAGGCCATCACAGCCCGAGGTTTCACCTATTAATCCACCGAGTACTTCTGATCAGAAGAATTCGGTGGACAAACCTGAAATGATGAGCCAAGGCAGAGCTCCTACACCTTTCAGCCTTGAGGGGGAATTAGCAAAAATAAAAATTCCCATCCCACTTACAGAGTTGATGAACAGAGACGGTTATCATTCACAGGTGATTAAAGCACTGGCCATTGAACCTGACATAGGCACGAAGGCCTTAACCATTGGATCAGCAAGTCATTCCGACACTGTGAACCTTACTGATGATCGACCCGAGCTTCTTTTCGGACCTGAAGTAGATGGTCGAGATGATACATGTGAGGTCGCTCCTTTTTACATCAGTTTGAACATACATGACTTGATCTTGGATAATGTTATGCTGGATTCGGGTGCCTCCCACAATCTGATGCCTAAAGCAGTAATGGAAAAGATAGGACTGGAGGTCACCAGACCATACAAGGATTTACACTCATTCGAATCCAACAAAGTTAAATGTATTGGTTTGATCAAGGACCTATGCATCACCTTGGTTCAGATTCCTGCGAAGAGCATGGTAATGGATGTGGTGGTTGCAGACATCCTGCCGAAGTATGGAATTTTTCTATCCCGATCTTGGGGGGATAAGTTGAAAGGAACCCTGCAGCTGGATATGTCTTATGCCACTATCCCAGTGTTTGGACAACAGAGGAGGTTATACAGAGAAACATTGATGAAGTACATGGTCAGTAGCTAAGAAAAACCGCATAATTATCCCCTTTACTCTGTGCATTCTGATTTAGATTCATTCATCTTGTACAATGATGGTGATACAGAAGAGCAAGACACTCAGCTGATGGAAGACACATCTAGTCAAGATGAAGGCCAAGAAATCGTTGAGGTAGCAAAGATGAAGAACGTAATAACTGAAGATTTACTTGCATATTTCTGGAGCATGGAATTTTATGGAGCGGTGAGTAAAGAAGGAGCTGGAGCAGGAGTATGGCTTCATAATCACATAAACAGGTACTCAGAAAATCATTCCTACAAATTAAATTTCCAATGCACTAACAATGTTGTCGAGTATGAAGCCTTGATGCTCGGTCTGAAGCTTTTGAAAAAGGTTGGTGCTAAACAGATTATGGTAAGAGGTGATTCCGAGTTGATAATCAAGCAAACTAAAGGTGAGTACGCTGCGAAACACCCACGTCTTAGAGCTTACAGGAATGTTGTTCTTGATGCCTTGAGGTGTTTTACTGAAGTTGACTTGTAGGTAATGCCGAGGGGACAGAATATTCTGGCAGACGGATTGGCCACCTCAGCAGCCACCTGTAAGATTCCTTTCCGCCCGACTTGTCCATATACTGTTGAGGTGAAATGTAGACCAATTGTTCCCGACAATATCAGGTACTGGCAAGTTTTTGGTAATGACGATCAAATTGAAGACTTTCTGCAATGCAAAAATGATTTTGAATGTACAAATATAGATTTAGAAAACGAAAATGAAAATGTAAATAGTTCTGATTTTGAATTTGATAGTGTAAATACCGTAGATTCAGGAGAATTAGGTGATGACGATTTGGATGCTGACGTTTTACAGTTGAAAAGCAATGTTTTACCTAGAGGCTTAGTCCCTTTAGAGGATTTGTTCGATTCTAAAGACGTATCCAAAAAACCAAAAATCGAAGCTCATGGACAAGAGGTATAAGACTGTAATATAGGGACTGAAGAGAAACCTAGGATGGTCAAGCTGTCTAAATCATTACCCCCCCAAAAAAAACTCAAATACATTGAGTTGTTCAAAGAATATTCGGATGTCTTTGCCTGGGGATATGAAGATTTGAAATCCTATGATACCAGCATCATACAACATAGGATTCCAATAAAAGAATACCAAAAACTGTTTAGGCAGAAACTTAGGAGGATAAATCCCAAGTTTCTCCCTCTGATAGAAAAGGAAATCAAGAAAATGTACAACGCCAAGATCATAGTTCCATTACGTTTTTCCAAGTGGGTTTCTAATCTGGTCCCTACACGTAAGAAAACCAGGGAAATCAAAATCTGCATAGATTTTCGAAATCTGAATAAAGTCTCCCTGAAGGATAATTACCCCTTACCAAAAATGGACCACATCCTGCAAAGGGTGGTCAGGTCCAGTCAAATTTCCCTGCTAGACGGTTTCTCGGGTTACAATCAGGTCTTAGTTCACCCGGACGACCAAGACAAAACCACTTTCACCACACCATGGGGCACTTTCATGTATGTGAAAATGCCTTTCGGTCTGATGAACGCAGGAGCCACGTTCCAGAGGGCAATGGATATCGCCTTCGTGGAAGAATCAGGTAAGTTTATCATCGTCTATTTAGATGATGTAACTGTGTTTTCCCAGTCTGATGAAGAACACCTAAGACACCTTAGACGAGTCTTTGAGAAATGTAGGAGGTTTGGGATTTCTTTAAATCCTAAGAAGTGTCTTTTCGGGTTAGAAGAAGGCAAACTGTTGGGACACATTATCTCCAAAGATGGAATCAAAATAGACCCTAGCAGAATCGAGGCTATACAAAATTTAGAACACCCCAGGAACCTCAAAGAACTACAGTCTTTCATCGGAAGAATCAACTTTCTACGAAGATTCATTCCCAATCTGGCAGAACTCCCCAGGAACATTACAAACATGCTTAAAAAGGACGTAAAAATAAAATGGGACTCTGAGTCTAGACAATCTTTCGAATAAGTCAAACGAGCACTCACAGAAGCCCCTGTTTTGATCAGTCCGTATTTTACTAAGGATTTATATCTCTTTTCTTTCGCCTCTGAACATACTATAGCAGCGGTGTTACTGCAGAAGAACAGTGAAGGGTATGAACAACCCATAGCTTTCTTTAGCAAAGCGTTAAGACATGCTGCTCTGAATTACAAGATAATGGAGAAACAAGCTTTTGCCTTGGTAAAATCCATAAAAGACTTTAGAGTCTACATTCTCCATTCCCACACCATAGCTTATGTTCCAAACATGGTAGTAAAGGACATCTTGACACAGGATAATCCGGATGGAAGAAGGGGAAAATGGATTGCTGCTATTTTAGAATACGATATAGAGATTAAGCCCACTAAACTAATCAAAGGTCAAGGCTTTGCTAAATTAATGGCTGAATCTAACTTTCATGCTCTTGACATTAATTTTCTAGATGTGGCAGATGAACAGGGTGAGATGGCGACTCCAAATGTGAGAGAGGTATTTCTCAACTCTCCATGGTATGCATACCTAATATTCGTTTTACAAAATCTACAAGCTCCCCCTGGTTTGACTAAGACTAAAGCTAGATTTTTAAAGTTGAAAGCTTTGAAATTCTGTATTCTAGAAGGAAATTTGTATTGGAAAGATCCTGCAGGCATTCTGTTAAATTGTTTACTGAAAGATGAAGCTAATAAAGTATTGCAAGAGTTTCATGCAGGAGAATGTGGTGGCCATTTGAACTAGAAGGTCACTGCCAACAAAATACTCAGAGCTGGATTCTACTGGCCCACCCTGTTTGCCGATGTGCATCAGAAGGTAAAAACATGTCACCAGTGTCAACTATTTGAAGGCAAAAGGAAACTCCTTCCTTTACCTCTGAAACCAATCTCAGTTGAAGCCCCTTTCTAGAAATGGGGGCTCGACTTCATTGGAGAAATACACCCACCATCCTCAGGCCAACATAGGTGGATTCTTACTGCCACCGATTATTTTACCAAATGGATCGAGGCAGTACCAAGCAAGCAAGCCATTGACTCTGTTATTATGAAATTCCTTGAAAATAATATTTTGTCTCGTTTTGGTTGTCCTAGAAAGATTATAACTGACAATGCAGCTGCCTTTCGGTCAAAGAAACTCATAGATTTCTGCAACCAGTATCACATTGGTTTGGGGCATTCCACAACCTACTACCCTCAGGGGAATGGGTTGGCGGAATATTCAAACAAAACTTTGGTAAATATCATCAAGAAAACATTATAGGAAAACAAGAAATCATGGCACAATAAGTTGGTGTTTTCTTTATGGGCTGACAGGCTGACCACCAAAAGGTCAATTGGTATGTCACCATACCAGTTGGTCTATGGTACAGAGGCAATTTTCCCCACTTCTTTAGGAGTCCCTATCATGAAGTTGCTTCAAGAGGTACATGCTGAACCAAATGACTCAAAGAGAAGGATCAACCAGATGATCCATTTGTAGATGACTAGGGAAGAAGTTTTCAACAAGACTCAGGTAGTCCAAGGAAACATCAAGAAGATCTTTGACAAACGAACCAAGGAAGATGATTTCGAATTAGGAGATTTGGTGTTGAAATGGGACGCTAGAAATGAAGACAAGGGAAAGCATCGAAAATTTGACAATCTTTGGACAGGTCCATACATGATCCAAGCTTTTAGGGGAAATAATGCTTTCTTGCTAAACAACACCGATGGGTCAGATCTGCCAGGAGCACCTGTGAATGGCAGAATGCTGAAACATTATGTACCACCTCAGTAGAAGATTCAAATGCTCATTCTCCATTGTGCATACCATTTTAATTTTCATTTTTACCTGCATTTTCTAAATGAGGAACATTAGTCAGTTGGTTGAAGTCCGAAGAGAAGGCCCTAAGCTGCTAACCATTGTTTTTCCAATTTTTGAGAATAAAACCAATGAAGGTTGTGAGGCAGAAATTTTCAGAACTACAGGAACCAGGATTCTTGGCACTTCACAGGGAAAGTACCATCCCTAGGTGGAGCCGCTATTATCACCCCATAAATTATGGGAATCAACTGGTGACTGGGATATTATCTGTCTCTAGTATTTTTGTTGACAAATGATTTTTCATTCTGCAAATAATTTGAAAAGAAAAAGAAAAAGAAAAAAGAAAAAGAAAAAAGAAAAGAAAAAGAAAAAGAAAAAAGAAAAGAAAAAGAAGAAAAAGAAAAATAAAAAGAAAAGAAAAGAAAAAGAAAAGAGAGCATAAAAGAATTGAAATAAAAGCCCCATGAAATAATAGTAACTTGGCCATACATTTCAAGCATGGCCAAGTTCTCTTTAAATTTGATGTTGATAGGGTAGTGAATGATTTGGCTAAACAGTTTAATCTTAGCCAAAGTGTCTAGGTTAGATTAGTGAATAAATCTGACCAGACTGTCTAATCCTGGTCAGATAGCCCTAGGGTAGAGTAATTTCTTAACCCAACAGTTTAATCTGGGTTAACTGTCATAGGAGGATAGGTTAGCATGTAGGTTAGTTGTTTCATTGTCTCACTCCTATAAAACCATCTTGATGTAAAATGTTGCACAATGTCTCAAATGCCTAAAGGATAGTTTGGTCGAAGCCCCTTCGTGATGTCTATTTGAAAAGTCTGAGAAAAACCCATAAAGAGATTTTATCCTAAGTTCTCTCAGCACATGTGTTCCCCGCTTCTGATTTATGCCTCCTGCACATATCAATGGTCCCGATCGCGACGCTTAGATATACGGTGTACAGAGCATTTCGGACCCCCCC
>ML784711.1:155394-185517 GCA_009831015.1 Picea engelmannii | reverse complement strand
GGGGGGGTCCGGAATCAGAAATAAGACTTGCGCACATCTGGATGGCCCAGAGACGAGCACTTAAATCAACGATCCAGATTTGATTCCGGACCCCCCTGTCCATTCTTCCTTTAATGGAGGGGGGGGTCCGGAATGAATGATAAACGACGTGCTAAGATCTGCGTCCAGGAAGAGCGCGCGTAGATCAACGACCCTAATTGGATTTCAGACCCCCCCTGATGATCTGCTTTTAACCGAGGGGGGGGGGTTCAAAATAGTTCTTCTCCTCTGGCAGGCCCCTTGTCATACGTGGCGTCAGCCTATTGGTCCTGAAGTTCCATCACCATCTTCCATCTGACAGCCCCCGTCACTTGTGGACGTCATTTTCCACTAGGTTCCACTTGTTCCACTTGTTCCCAAGTTATGTCCCATCTCATAACTGATCTCATAACTGCTATCAGTCCCCTACCCCTTTTCACTCATGACCAACCCCTTATTGTGACTTTCACCTCCAATCCCTAGCAACCACGTCACCCGTCCATATGTTTTGGGCCACGGTTACCTGCCATCTCACCCCCAAGTGGCCCGTTGTCCATTTATTACTGGATAACATACCCGTTATCCTGTTGACTTGTCTCCCTTGCCCAACCGACCCCATTTTTAAATAAAATTACAGTTTTCCCCCATTGTCACTGTTCACTCGTCGCACCAGAAAAACTCATAGCCAGCTCCTCCGTTACATCCCGTCGCCTTCATCCACAGTCATTCGGCCCCACTAACTTCATGTTTATTGAAGGTACTATTTCAGAGATGGCACCAAAGCCAAGACCAGTAGAAGGAGAGGAGAATCCTTTTCTCCCGCCTCCTATCGACCTGGAAAAGATCTCGTTGGTCGACAAGGACAGATTGATCGTAGATACCAAATGTGATTTCCATTTCTCAGACCTCCAGTCATGGCTCAGGGAGGTTTTCTTGGACCAGAGCGATGAAATTGGACTCTAGGAGTCCAATTTTCCCCTTTACCTCTTTCCCCAAATCCACCATTTTCCCGAGTTTTCACTTAAATGCCAAGCTCACTATATTCCTAAACAAAGAGTCATCATCTCCTCATCCGGAGACACCCTGTTCTTCACCATGCCTGAAGACATTGACCAGATGATGCAAATCCCCCATGCCGAGTCTGCGTCTCCTTTTAACCTAGAAATCCTTACAGAGTTATATCAGAAGATGACTTTTCCCTAGAGAGCTCAAATATTCGAGCTTTTCCTTCCCACCTCCGCTCAATTCCCTTCCACCAAGCCCCCTTACCCGTCGTCCATGTTCTCCACTAAGGGAAACCAAGTCATTTCCTCCCTTTGTGCCCTGCTAAGTTACTATTCCGACCAGTGGGTAGATGAGCCCATTCTGGGTTTTCTATCCATTTTCTCCAATGATGAAAAACCCACAACACAGGTTGATTACAGCACCTTCTTGGCCGACAATATTCATGAACAATTCGTAAATTTTTGCACGGAAGGCATGTTCAGATACTCGTCGATCTTGGCATACATGTTTGTTTACTTTCAAGCAGATAAATTTAGTTTCTCCAGGCAGAAGATGGATGCAGATGGAAGGCCTCAACTAGTCACAGCATGGACCTCTTTGCTGAAGCAAAACTCCACAGAGTATAGCTTCAAGGCTTTCATCAATCTGTTCTACCACCCTATGGTAAGCATATTGAGCGGCAGGCCTGAGCTTCGAATAAACGATGAAGTCCAGAGAATTCTGCATCTCTCGGACAACACCAAGACTGGAGATTGGTACCTGTATCAAAACCATACCGAGATCAGAGTATTTGGGTGTGAGTTGGCACCTTACAAGCTACCTAAGTATGTGCCAGTAAGAATATTTGCTCTATAATACATAAGACAAATCATGAATTCAGATGATATCCATTTCGTGTCTTTGAAGAAAAAGCAACAGCTTCAAATCAAGGGGCAAATTGGCTCCTTCATATGCAACGGTCGAGGCACCGGGGAAGAAGCTGATAGGATGTTGAAAGAAATGAAGTTCTTTATGAGCTTCCCATGGCACTATGATCCTCATGGGATCATCTCAGAAATGTGGGTGAAGAACAAAAATATCCCGTACGTTCACGAAGCTAAGCCCGATATTGAGAAATTCGCTAATCAGACGGTGTGGGTGCCTGACACCTTGGTTGAAGTGGAAAAGCAGTTCCCCCCTACCACTGTGCCACCAACTTCCATGCCACAAGTACCTAAGGAAAAAAGGCCTCGACAAGAATCATCTCCGCCTGTCACGGAGGTGTCGTCTAAAGAGTTCCAGTTATATACTGAGAAGCCCAAGACAACCACAGTTCCCAACCCTACTGGGGAGAAAGAGGCCCCACCTACCACAACGACTAAGTCTGTCATTCCACCCTTCTGTTCGAACCTGCATAAGGAAATCACCCCATTTGTGCTGAAGAAATTCACAGAGTCCCCACTGGACACTCAGCCGGGCAAGACTAGGCCCAAGTTGATCATTTTCGAGAAGTGCGAGCTGATTAAGAAAAAGAATCAGACTCTCACCTGCAGTACTTATGCTCAATTTTGGAAGCAGACGTCGACTATGCAGCATAGGCTATTGTCTGCATTTGACACGGAAAAGGGCAGGATGCACATGGCCTTCCTCCAGGTGCAGGTACCAGATCCCAAGGTAATCACAGACTACAAGAGAGCCACCTTCGATTTCCAGACGAAGGACGTGCACCGAGCAGATCAGATGGATTTGCACAAACAGACTGGGGAGATGGTATTTCATACACTGGCACATGATTCCGCTTCTGCAGCAAAATTACAGGTATCACTGAACAATGCTCAGACACAGCTCAAGATGGAAAATATTTCGTCCTTTGCGAAGGATAATAGAATCAATACTTTGGAGGAGATGGTCCTCAAAATCGGCTATGATCCTTCGAACGTCAAAGCTGCAGAGGAGATGATAAAGAAGAAGAATGCAGATATCGCCTCCTTGAGGAAACAACTGAAGCTCCCTCCTACAGAAGACTCGCAGGCAAAGGAGATAGCAGAGAAAGAAGGCGAGAAAGACAAAATGCTCAAACTGCTTATGGAGCAGAATGCACAGCTCAAAGAAATGGAAGCAGAGATGGAGAGATTATTAAAAGAGAAGGAACAGATGAAGCCAATGGAAGTCATTCCATTGAGTGCCATTCCTATTTCAGGATAAAGCACAGCAACAGTAACAACAATCCCATCTGCAACACCAGTGACACCACAAGAGGGGACAACCGACCTCGCCAAATCCATGGAAAAGATGAACCTGCAAGAGACAGAAATCAGCAGGCTTAAGAAGGAAGTTAAGAACCTCTAGGAACTCAAAACTTTTTTCCAGACTAGTCTCTCCAAAGAAAAGCAAGTAACTGAGCATCTCAAGAAGGAGCTATAGCAGCTCCAAAATCAAACAGTGGCAGGGAAGACTTTGGCTAAGGTCAAAGAGAACGTATGGACAGAAATCACAAAGTCCATAAATGAGATATGGCCCATGATCCAAATTATATTTGAACAGAATGAGTTGGTCCAGAGGAGCAAACAGGCCATTGAAAATATCAGAGTAGAATTGGGAGATAGACCAACTCAGGCAAATGAGATCATCAAATTCCTAAATTCTAAGACCAGAGAAGAGCTAGAAGAGTTGAAGATCGAGGACAGAACAGAGACCATCCTTGAGGTCAAAAGAGTTTTGACCAAGAGGGGATTAATGATTCAACTAGAAGAAAAGGTTCAGACCATGGACCTAGGGGTACAAAAATTCTTCAACAAGATCGAGGCTCTCCAGAAGAAAGGTCTCCCCGGTCTAAAGGTTATTAATGATAAACTGATGACACTCCCAGATTACAAAAAGAGACTGTCTGAAGTGTCTAAGGACAGTTCAAAGTTTGCTAGCATACAAGGGAGCATCACCGGCAAAGAATTCCTAAACGCTCTTCAATTGGACATCAGCATCCAACATGAGATTCGATACATATTCCTCACTAAGCCCACATTCGCCAAGTATACGGAAATGGACGAAGTGTATCGAAGACTACTCAAAGTCACTGTGCCTAGTCATCTCAGATGGGAGGAACTCTGTGATCTGCTTGATTAGTAGATGAGTTGTCCAGGTCCATTCACCTGTCCAGTCAGATGAGGTCGTGCAAAGGCTTCATCAACGGTCTACCCAGAATTTCCACGTGCAATTGCACCAAGTCATCAATCAGTTTGATTAGTTAAATTAGTTAGGCTAAAAATAGAATGAGCACGTCCTGATCAGTTATGACAGGAATGTTTGTAATTTGAGTTATAAATACTTCACCTTTCGAAGTATTGAGGGTTGTTGATCTTTACACCCTGACGCTATCAGACTGTAACATTTTTTGAAGAGACCTGCCATTAATAAAAAGAACGCACTTTTACAGGATTCTTGTGTGTATTCACTGGTGATGTTTATTCTCTAAGTTGAATGTTATTCTTTCTTTGTGATCATATTGTTTTCTGAAACTAATCTTTAAGAGTAACGTATGTTGCAGGATTTATCTTGGATACCCTGTTTTCCGACTTTAAAGATTTTAATGTTTATCTTCTGATGTTTTCAATTAATAAATTCTTAACTACATCTTAGTTGAATTTATCTTTCTCATCTTTTCTTTTGTCCATCATTTAAGCTACTAAAAGATCCAGTGAGTATATTATCTCGCCCTGTGAAAGTCTTCTTTATCATTTCTGGTTGTATTTCATATTTAATTAAATACAGACCCCATAGCCCAATGGAGGTGTAGACTGTCTCAACCAATTCAAAAACACTATGACAACAAAACCTACGTATTTCTTTACCTAGCCTAACATCTAAAATCGAAAACATAGTTAAATCATATAGAGAGATCCCTCTCTTAAGCTGGAAGGGCTAGATCCCAGCTTTAAAAGTGGTTGGATAAAGTTACCTTTGTAAATATTTTTTTTTTTCAACCTCTAGGAAATTTACCAAGTGCTAACAGAGTCCATAGTTAAGATCTTTTCAAATTCCCTAAAATTGAAAAGATCGTCGAGTGACCTTATTATTTCACACTCGTTAAAATGATCCAAAAGAACATTCCTGATGGAGTCCATAGTTAAGCTTTTTTCAGACTCCTTAAAAATGAAAAAATGGCTGAGTGATCTTGTCTTTGTGACACTCGTTAAAATGGTTTTGAATAGACGTCTTTTCGGTGCTAATTTACCCCTTTTTCGAACTGACTAGACTACCTTTGAAAAAGGTACCCTAGTGGAGTCTCCTTTTACGTTTTTCAGACTCTCTAAATATGAAAAACCGCCAAGCTTACCTTCTCTGGGCTCGTTAAACTTACATGAAAGGACGTTACCATTGTGTGTTTTGTTAACCGCGTTTGCATACCTGCGTCTTTGGTCTAATTTCGGCTCCATGTTTCTCTCAACTAAACCATCTGAAGCATGCCTTATACGCAAGCCCTGTAGAACTTTGCCTCTGTGTCTTGACACCTTTGGCCCCAGGAGGGATTTTTCCCAAGTGTCCTTTCTTTGAACATCAGTCTTGTCCTTGCATCTCGAACTTGTATGTTTGCGACACTCATTCCTCCTTTGTAACATAACATTCTTTTATTCTTTTTTGAAAATTATTGAAAAAGACAAAAAAAAAACCAAATATACCCCAAAAAGAGAAAGGGAAAAGTATTTTCTTTATTGGTAGCATAATGAGTCACCCTTGGATAAAGCACATATGTTTGTTTGTTTGTCAAACTCTGGGATTTAATACGACCTTAGGAAGTTTTTCTCACTACATAGAGTTGTGTCCTCCTCCATTGGTTATTCTTCCAAACATATGGAGAGTTTGTGTAGCCTCCCAGCTCATAAAATTATGTTAATGCCATGCTAATTGAGTCTCATAATTTGTCGTGATATTGTCCAAGGGAATTTTTTACCAAGCCTGAGTCGGCCCCTCTGTAGTTTGTCTCTTTCCCTCATGCCCGACCATCTCTAAAGTCCAATCAAGTCTTTGTTCGAAATCAATGAAGCCTTCAGTCTGATAATCAAGATTCTCTAGTCCATGACCGACGAGCCGTCGAAGACCTCTGGGTAGTGAAGTTGTACACTCATATTACACTCCTACCCAAGTTTTGAAGATTTTGAAGTTGTTTCTCGATCTCTGAAGACCTCATCTCCAGCCATCAGGCCTTATCAGCTTCTAGAAGATGGATACTCTACATGTATATCTTTTTTATTTCGATATGTAACTCCGCTATGTATTGCTTGCAGCTACACTTTATATAGTTATATGACATGGATATACAGTGTATTTGATTGGTAGCATGATTTTATTTTATCCCGAGTATGGGTATGCCTGCCTCGGTGAGACAATTATTATTTTGCAGACGACACCTCCCGATTTCTGGTCCCTAGGCTCACCTGTTTGGAACGTTGGTGAAGATTGTTAATGTATTTCAGCCATCATATGCTCTTATGACCTCACACATTAGGGGGCATCTGTTATAACCCTAATTTGCACCAGACATGTTTACTTGGCATCAGTTCATCTCAGATTCCTTCTTTCCCAAAACACTACTGAACAACTCTTCTTAAAAACCCCTTTTATAAAGGGCCATACTCCCTGCTCCATTACTGCACGTGAGTACACACTAGCTAACCCAAGACAACCTGCATGTACCTACAAAAGCATGGAAAAAGGAAAGTTGTTGACGAAACACACAACTTTGGGTAAGTTAACTAAACCTTTCAGCCATGCATGGTCGGTCACTCGACCAAATACCTAGCTTCTTCTAGCCTATAGAAGAAGGGTTATGGTTCCCATTTGAAAGGAGGAGAATCATAGTAAAGAAACTATACCCGATTGAGCATTCCCTTTGTCCCAACCTTTAGCCATCCTTGTGCAAAGAGAAGTATAGAGAAAAGCAATTGGAAGACAGTGGAAGAAGAGCCCAGGACCAGGATCGAAGAGCAGTAGCCAACTTTATCATTGTAAAGTATCATTTTGAAGTTAATAAAAGAATTGTTTTTCCCGTCCCGCCATATGAGATTGTCATTATTGGAATATTGATTGTATCATTGATTAAATCTCTGACCCATTAGTTCATAGATCAAATGCATGTGGAGTTCTTTGTTTTTCTTTAGTGAATGTAGGTTAGCGTTGGGAGGAGAGTTGCAGTCAAAGAACGACCAAGTGCAAAAAGGGATCGACATCAAACATGAAGAATAAGATATGTCAACTTAATCTCTTGAGCCTTGTATTTACATATGAGTAATGGGGGTCTAGGCATGGGATGATGGTAAAAAGTAAGAATCTTTAGGTCATTTCTGCATGCATGATAAAACCCTCAGTGCTAGTCCATAGGAGGGATTTCCCACCCACAACAAAGTATGACCATAGATGAATATGAGAGAAGGTTTTTAGAACTGTTGAAGTATGTTTTCTTCATCAAGGATGAGGCAATTAAGAATGATAGGTATTTGAGTGTATTTCCATCCATCATTTATCAATGAAAAAATAAAATTTGATGACCCCAAGACATTCAAGGAGACCATAAGGCGAGATAATGCCTATATGATAAGAAAAATTCAAGGCCAACTTTCCAAAAATCTTGGGAAGACAAAAATAAATTCAAGAGGGATTAGAGGAAAAAGGGAACCAAGCCACCATTCTTCAGAAATAATCCTCAGGGATAGCCAAATTCTAGAGAACCCAGAATGATTGAGACAGGGGGTCAAAGGCCAAGGAAACACCTACTCAATGTTGGGGTTGTAAAGGAGATCATATGTTTAGAGATTTTCCTCATAGAGGTGAAAAAGTGAGGACTGTTCACAATGTATAACAAGCTGAAACAGTGGAAGACATGGGAATAAAGGTACCCAGGATCTATGCAGCCATGGACAACAAGAAAGTAGAGTATCAGTCACATATGATTGAAGTGGAAGGTATGATCAATAACCAAACCATTTCTATTTTAATTGATTCAGGATCTATTCATAGTTATATAGATCCTAAGATGGTGGAAAGTTTGCATTTTCCAAGAAGCAAGCATGGAATATCTTGGTTGGTGCAGTTGGCTACCAGAGCCAAAAGAAAAGTTAATGAGATGGTTAAGTCATGTCTTATGGACATGAATGGGCTGAACACCAGGGAATATTTGAACATATTTCCTTTAGGTTCTGTTAGCGTCAGAAGTCACTCCTGGATTGCTTGCAGGAGCAGAGCCTGACACCCATGAGTTTAATGTCATGATTTGTTTATAAGGAGTGACCGAATGGAAGCAAACTCGGAACAATATCGTCTCAGCTCAAAGACTAGGCCAGGCGTGCACGGGCGAGTGAGGTCTTAGATAAACTTCAAACAGTAAGTTGTAGTAAGGGTGAGTAGGGGGAAGACTTGCATGAGAAAAATGAGAAGGTCTATCATAAACATCAGGTTTGTAACAGACTGAAGGAGAAAGCATTCGAACATGAGATCCTCTTACATTCAAACACAAAAGACCAGAGAATACAATAATGTCACAACAAATCCTTTATCATAACATCACTACAACAATCCACGTGAATCATTCGATCATGAACTCTCTGATATGAGATGAAAACATAGATGGAAAAAGGAGAACTGTTTGTCATAAAACAAGAAATATCAAACACAGATACACAACCCAGAGAACTAGGATGTTTGCTGAAACTTTACAGTCGGGAGCTTAGCTCTACCATCAATAGATACAAAAATGGTGAAAATGCCTTCATATACTCAGAACAACAACAACAGCGAAATCAAGACACTGCATTGAAAGCTTTGTGTCTTCATGGCTTTCTGACAGTCAACCTCTGAAAGATCGTGCAACTTATGTCAGATGCAATCTAACTCTTTGACAGTTCCAATGGAGAATCGACGTGACTTTAATTCATTGTCGCGATTTCCCATTATGGAGGAGGCGATGTCTAACCACCACCAACCAATTCAATAACTGCTTCATCGGGATTGAGGATGGGCCGGTCAACTCGGCACCTTCGGCACGTGGAGGGCCTCCTGTGCTGCCACCTGGAATAACTGGCTGGCTTAAAGAATAGGCGTGGAGGCCAGCACAGAAGGTGGGGCATGAGAACGGAGTGATGGGGCCAAAATAGCGGGGAGTGGAGTAAGAAGTGATGAGGGAGCGAGAGAGGTTACAGGGGAGACATATGGCAAAAGGCGATAAACGGAGGAGGCAGGAGAGTAGATCTGATGGACACATTTTAGTGGGAGGTTGACGTGGAGGGAAAGAGACATGTGGCAGGTGGTGAGTGGATGATGAGATGGGGAAAGGACCACCTGGACAAAAGAGTGGAGAAGGACAGATGACACACGACCGCAAGGGGAGAGGTGGTTCTGGAAGATGACATGATGGGAGAAGGACCCACGCTGGCTAAACACAGAGCAGCTGAGAAGGACGGGATTGTCCAAGCACCGTTGATCCGGGCGCACTGATCTTAGCCGTCGGAAAGCTACGCGCCCAATTTCGGACCCCCCCCCCCCTCCGCTTAAAGGTAGAAAGGTGGGGGAGGTACGGAATCTCATATATGTCATTGATTTGGGTGTGCAGATGCACGCCGTCCAGATCCGTTCACTGTTTACCATGGGCACATTTACATATGAACTTAGGACAAGTGGGTTTTTAACCCATTCTTTTGCATTCTAACCCCCCTTACAAGAAATATCATTAACATTTGGCTCCATGGGGGATAGAGTCGTCCCTGTGATGCTCTAAGAACATTTCTACAGATCCAGTTCCTTGCTGTTGGGCTATGGAGTCATTTATTAAATTGAAAACAAAACAAAAACAATATTTACAAAAACAAAAGAGCCGACTGCGGCTCACAGAAAACATTTTTTTAAGAAATGCCCATTTACGGGGCCACTAAAACCTTCTTTGCCTTCCAAATCCTGCAACCTGTAAGTGTTGTTTGAAAATACTTCAAGGATCTTGAAAGGCCCAAACCAGAGGGCATCAAACTTTCCATGCTTTCCCCTGTCCTACCTGGGTGCGTCCCACTTGAGTACCAGGTCACCCTGCTTGAATTCTTTCTTTCTGTTCTTCCTGTCAAAAGCCTGTTTGATCTTCTACTGATGATTGCAGTCTCTATCCATGACCTGTTCTCTGATTTGCTGCACTTCCACCATTTGATGAATCCTCCTGACCACATGGTTAGGTTCTCCTTCAAAATCTTGAAGGAAATTCGCCATAGGTAAGGCGAGTTGAGTGGGGAAAACGACCTCTATTCCGTAAACCAGTTGGAAAGGTGAGATACCCAGGGATTTCTTTGTTGTCACCCGATCAGCCCAGAGAGCGAATTTGAGCTTTGAGTCCCAGGCCCTCTTGTTTTCCTCCAGTAGCTTCTTGATAAGCTTGATTAGGATTTTATTGGAGGACTCTGCCAGTCTGTTTCCTTGAGGATAGTATGGAGTAGAGTGAACCAATGAAATCCCAAATTGTTCACAAAACTCAACCAGAGGCTTAGACCTGAAGGGGGCGGCATTGTCAGTGACAATCCTGCTTGGGCAGCCAAATATGGCTATGATGTCTTCCAAAAGGCTGATGATTATTTTGTGAGAAGTGCTCCTAGTGGGGACAACCTCTATCCACTTGGTGAAATAATCAGTCGTAGTGAGGATCCATCTGTGCTGGCCACTCGAGGGAGGATGAATCTCTCCGATGAAATCCAATCCCCACTACTGAAAGGGTGCCGAAACTACTACAGGCTTTAATGGAAGAGATTTGAGTTGCTTCTTACCTGAGAACTTCTGGCATTTGATGCAATCCCTGACTTCCTTGCAGACATCAGTAAACAAAGTAGGCCAATAATACCCAACCCGGAGGATTTTGTGGGCTGTGGTCTTCCAAAAATGATGACCTCCGCAGAGACTGCTATGGAAATTGAACATCACCTTCTGGGCTTGTAGCGGGTCCAAACATCTTAATAGTATCCCCAGAGGGTCTCTCCAATACAAGGCTTGGTCAATGAGATAATACCTGACCGCTTTGAGCTTCAAAGCTCTGGCCCTACTCTTTCCTAATCCGTCAGGGGGCTTTAATTCTTGCAGAAAATACAAGATATCCTTGTACCAGGGACATGCTGCTAGTGGTATGATGGTCTGAGGATTCCTGTTGGATGACTCAGCTTGCTCATTGATGAAGTTAATCCCTAAAGCCTTGCAATTGGATTCAGCCAGCAGCTTGGACAAACCTTGCCCCTTTATTAACTTGGTGGGTTTAATCTCCAGGTCAAATTCCAGGATCTTGGCGATCCATTTACCCCTTCTCCCATCTATGTCAGGCTGTATAAGAATGTCCTTCACAGAAGTTGAAGGGACATATGCAGTGATCTTTGAGTGCAAAACATAGATCCTGAAAGATTTGAGAGCTTTCACCAATGCATAGGCCTGCTTCTCCATGATCGCATACCTGAGTTTAGCATCTCTCAATGCCTTGTTGTAGAAAGCAATAGGTTTCTCTCACCCTTGATCATTTTTCTGCAATAAGACTGCTGCTACCGAGTCATCAAAAGCAAATGAGAAAATCAGGAAATCTTTAGAATAATCGGGACTGATTAGCACAGGTGCCTCGGTCAATGCTTTCTTTATTTTGGCAAAAGATTCCCTGGGTTCAGCAGTCCATTTCACTTCATGACCCTTCCTGAGCATGGCTGTGATGTGTTTCGCCAGCTCGGCAAAGTTCGAGACGAATCTCCTCAGAAAGTTAACCTTCCCCCAAAATCCCTGAACTTCCCTCTTAGACCTAGGAAGTGGCAGGGTCTGAATCACTTCCACCCTACTTGGGTCAATCCTTACTCCCTCTGCTGACACTATGTGACCTAACAACTTTCCCTCCTTCATAGAAAACATTGATTTCTTGGGGTTTAAAGATAGGCCATACCTTCGACACTTCAGGAAAACTCTTTTTAAGTGGCAATAGTGCTCTTTATCAGTCTTGGAGAAGACTGTGATGTCATCCAGATATATCACCACAAACTGGTCCTTCTCCCCGATGAAGGCTATGTCCATGGCCCACTGAAATGTTTCTCCTGCATTCATCAGTCTGAAAGGCATTTTGGCATACATGAACGTGCCCCAAGGAGTGGTGAAGGCTGTTTTTTCTCTATCCTCAGGCATGACTAATATCTGATTGTATCCAGAGAAACCATCAATCATGGATATCCTGGATGCACCAGTGACCCTCTGTAATATGTGTTCCATGTTGGGCAGGGGATAATTGTCCTTTCTGGAACTCCTATTCAGGTTCCTGAAATCAACGCAGAGTCTGATTTCCCCACTTTTCTTTCTCACCGGGACCAAATTGGCCACCCATTCAGAATATCTCAAGGGGACAATGATCTGGGCATCTAGTAGCTTCTTTACCTCTTTCTCCATGACAGGTAGCAACATGGTATTTATTTGTCTCAGCTTCTGCTTGAATGGCTTAGCCTCCTCTTTTAGTGGGATTTTGTGCTCAATGACTGATGTGTCATACGTCTTGAGGTCTTCGTAGGTCCATGCAAACACATCAGCACACTCCTTCAGCAACTTAGTATATCCGACTCTCTACTCCTCAGTCAAACTCCTTGACAACTTGACCAATTTAGGATCCTCAGGTGTGCCTATGTTGCACTCAGCTGTGTCATCATCATCACCTGAAACTTTACCCTTCACTGCCACATCATTTCCATCGAACAATCTTTCTAATGGGATTAGTCCTTTAGGAATGTAATTGCTCAGTAGCTGAATGATCTGGTGATCAACAATTTTATTCACAAACTCCCCAGGGTGATGGTCACCTTTCTCGTCAGGATTCTCATCTATGTGCATTGCGGAAAAGTCATCAATGGACTGGAGAAATTTCTCGATTTCTTGATCATCTTCAAACACCTTCCAGTGTTTGACATTGTCTGGTATAGAAGGTTTGTATTTTATTTCAACATCAGATCCAACAGTGGGCAGCGTGGGAACTTCAATCAAACTAGCTATGACAGTTAAAAAGTCGGCTGAAGCATTTTCCTCCCTTGGAATGTAGGAAATGTTAAAATCCAGGAAGAAATTATCAACTAGGTCCCATACCTCATTTCTGTAATTCCTGAGCCAAGGATTCTTGGCACGATAGGCGTTTTTTACTTGCTAGATGATCAACTTCGCATCTCCTTAATTCCCATTTCCTTGGCAGCTCTTAATCCCAGAACCAGAGCTTCATACTCCGCCACGTTATTGGTGATTTCGAATTCCATCTTATATGACAGAGATGTGGTCTCTCGACAGGGTGATATGAATATCACTTCGGCACCTGCACCCATACTGGAGGAAGCTCCATCAAAGAACATCTTCCAAACAGAGGTGGTTGGAGGGTGTGTCTCATGATTAAGAATGGGCTGCTTGGTGATCTGTAAAGGAGCCTCAGGGGTGTGGGTGAGTTGTAGTAAACTGGATCCTAAATCAGTGTCCAAGGCATAGATGGGATGATTGGTAGGGTTGGCTTCATCACTGATTATGTAGGCCAGTTGTTCTTCTCTGTACAGTCTCCTATGCTCCCCTCCAAACACTGGAATGGTGGCATATGTGAGATCCATCTGCAAGGTTCCCCCCAGACTCTTTATCCAAGATCTTGACAACAGCATGCCAAACTTAGGGGGGACGTCAGCTACCACAATATCCATGACCATACTCTTCATGGGCAGCTGAAACAGGGAAACTACTAGGTCCTTGATGACTCCCAAACACTGAACCCTCCTGGAGTCGAAAGAATAGAGGTCATAATAGGCTCGGGTGACTTCTAGTCCCAACTCCTCCATGAAATTTTTGGGCATGAGGTTGTGAGAGGCCCCTGAGTCCATAAGGCAATTATGTAGAACTTTGTCATGTATGTTCAGGGATGTGTAGAAGGGAGGGGATGAATCATCTCTATCTTCTACCATGGGACCTAGGACAACTACAGGCCTTTCATCTTGGAGGTTTATGGAGTCTGTGAGAGGGTATGAGGCTTCAGATTTCAACAGCTCAGAGAAGTGTTATTTGAATTCCCCATGTTTAATTAAATCAGTGAGTGGCACAGGAATTATGATATTTTGAATCTCATGTTCGAAATTGAAAGAAGACATAGGCTTTGGGATTTCTCTAATTTCAGGAACATGATTATGGACAATGGGAGAGAGAGGTTGAGCCTTCTTACCTCTGTGAGCGTCTACTACTTCATTAGCAGGTTTCTCTGTTCTAGTGGATTTCTAAGGAACATCAGGTGTTGCTGCCCTTTTGTCGGACCTCAGGTTATACCTGCCTCGACCGCCACTAGCTTTATCTCCCTTGATCAATTCATTTAGCTGACCATCCATGAGAGACTCTTCATAAGTAGTTTGGGTGAGATGAGGAAAAGGAGGAGTGTCTTCTAGGCAGTGGATTTCAAGATCCATCTCATCTTCTTCTCTTTCCTCCTCATGGGCAACCAGATGGTTCTGAAAAGGGGCCTGAATTCTCTGGTCTTCTCTGTCTCTTCCCCTTTCTCTGTGCATAGTTGGGGGAGCAATATTATTTGGCCTCCTGAAACCTCCTTTATTTTCAGTGTTCTGAGGGCCCTTATACATTTGTTTCCTTTCCACCTTCAATCTCTCCACCTCTTCGGTCAATAACTTCATTATCTCGGTCAGTTCATTCACTTGAGGGTGGGGCAACAATGGGCTGGAAATTGAG
Source organism: Picea engelmannii (assembly GCA_009831015.1). Classification (NCBI taxonomy): domain Eukaryota; kingdom Viridiplantae; phylum Streptophyta; class Pinopsida; order Pinales; family Pinaceae; genus Picea; species Picea engelmannii. The sequence continues at coordinate 170,790 of ML784711.1, read as the reverse complement.
GCTTCAGATCTTCCCTTTCTTCTGTCTGCGTCTTCTTTGTTCCTCAGTCTGTTAGCTGCCAATATGTTGGATTCCACTTCTACGGCAGCGTCTTGCATTTGAGCTAAGGAGGTATCTCTTCTTTCTCTCAATAGTAGGCAAAAATCAGGATCAAATGCACCAGCATATGAAATTTGGGCGGAGGCCTCTGAGGGCTTTATCTTTGCAGGGATCTTGTTGTACATATTATTAAATATTTTGGAGAAGTCTGAGACAGACTCTCCTTCCATTTTCCTCAGAGACCCAAACTCTGTCATGTAATACATGAAATCTTTTCTGTCTCCCCACTGCCTCAGGAAAACATTATCCAAGGCTTCAATGCCAGCAATAGATCCAGGGGCCAATCCTATGAACCATTTCCTTACCTATCCATCTAGGCTCTGGACAAATACTCTCATATAGACATCTTCATTCTCGATATTCAAGTTGTCTGCATAACTGTAAAAAGCAGCTAGGTTCTCTTCAACAGTTATGTCTCCCTCCCCACTGAACTTGGGCATATATTTCAAATAGTCTCCAGCAGGGAGGGGATTCATAGGATGTGGTAGGATTAAAGGAGCATATCTAGCAGCAACTATGGCGTCCATTCTATTTAGAGGGGGATTAGCACCAGCCATAGGAATATTAGGTAGAGGATAACTCGGAGGAGAAGGATTATGGACGGGAGATGTCGGAAAAGAGGTTCTTGGAGGAGACAACGGAGAAGACAGAGAGAGAGCCAAGGGACCTGAGTGTACAGATGATTCTCTCTGTGCAGTAGTAGCAATAAAAGGAGGGGTGGTGAAACCTTCAGAAGCTTGAGGTCTGCGTTGAGGCACGACTTCCAGGGAGGGGGGAGTGACAAGGATCTCTCTTTCTGATACCAGACCAGGAGGAGAAAACTCAGCAGGAACACTCCCGAAATTCAGAAAATGGGGAACCTCGGAGGAACGACGACTAGGAAGATGAGAATAAGAAAATGGAGTTCTCATAGAAGGGGACGACGTATTACCTGTTTCAGCGAGGGAAACATCTTTTGCGGAGATCTTTCCCTTTCTGCACACTGCTTCCGAGTCAGCTTCTGGTGTAGCTAAAGGCAAGTGTGGATTAGACCTCGTATGTCTGCCTTTCGAAGCTACAGTTGATAGAGTAGGTTCTCCCCAACGGAGTCGTCACAATGGAGTCACCAGGTGCACAGTAGCAATCTTCAAGTTCTGATTTATGATGCACCTTCAGAATCAATTGATCATTGTCGTTCAATCCCGGGGAAGATATTCAACTTCGTCCCCGACAACGGCGCCAGAAATGTTAGCGTCAGAAGTCACTCCTAGACTTCTTGCAGGAGCAGAGCCTGACACCCATCAGTTTAATGTCATGATTTGTTTATAAGGAGTGACCTAATGGAAGCAAACTTGGAACAATATCGTCTCAACTCAGAGACTAGGCCAGGCATGCACGGGCGAGTGAGGTCTTAGATAAACTTCAAACAATGAGTTGTAGTAATGGTGAGTAGGGGGAAGACTTGCATGAGAAAAATGCGAAGGTCTATCATAAACATCAGGTTTGTAACAGACTGAAGGAGAAAGCATTCGAACATGAGATCCTCTTACATTCAAACACAAAAGACCAGAGAATACGATAATGTCACAACAAATCCTTTATCATAACATCACTGCAACAATCCACGTGAATCATTCGATCATGAACTCTCTGATATGAGATGAAAACATAGATGGAAAAAGGAGAACTATTTTTCATAAAATAAGAAATATCAAACACAGATACACAACCCAGAGAACTAGGATGTTTGCTGAAACTTTACAGTCGGGAGCTTATCTCTACCATCGATAGATACAAAAATGGAGAAAACGCCTTCATATACTCAGAACAACAACAATAGTGAAATCAAGACACTGCATTGAAAGCTTTGCGTCTGCATGGATTTCTGACAGTCAACCTCTGAAAGATCGTGCAACTTATGTCAGACGCAATCTAACTCTTTGACAGTTCCAACGACGAATCGACGTGCCTTTAATTCATTGTCGTGCTTTCCCATTATGGTGGAGGCGATGTCTAACCACCACCAACCACTTCAATAACTGCTTCATTGGGATTGAGGATGGCCCGACCAACTCAGCACCTTCGGGACGTGGAGGGCCTCCCGTGCTGCCACCTGGAATAAATGGCTGGCTTAAAGAATAGGCGTGGAGGCCAGCGCGGAAGGTGGGGCACAGGAATGGAGTGATGGGGCAAAAATAGCGGGGAGTGGAGTAAGAAGCGATGAGGGAGTGAGAGAGGTTACAGAGGAGACGCATGGCAAAAGGCGATAAACGGAGGAGGCAAGAGAGTAGATGTGATGGAAACATTTTAGTGGGAGGCTGACGTGGAGGGAAAGAGACACGTGGCAGGTGGTGAGTGGACGATGAGATGGGGAAAGGACCACCTAGACTAAAGAGTGGAGAAGGACAGATGACACATGACCGCGGGGGGAGAGGTGGTTCTGGAAGATGAAATGATGGGAGAAGGACCCACGCTGGCTAAACACAGAGCAGCTAAGAAGGACGGGATTGTCCAAGTGCCGTTGATTCGGGTGCACTGATCTTAGCCATCGGAAAGATGCGTGCCCAATTCCAGACCCCCCCCCCCCTCCACTTAAAGTTAGAAAGGCAGGGGGGGTCCGGAATTGCCTTTATCGCCGTTGATCCGGGCGCTACGATCGGAGCCGTTGAAGAGATGCGCTCCCGATTTCGGACCCCCCCCCTCCGCTTAAAGGTAGAAAGGCGGGGGGGGTCTGGAATATCATATATGCCGTTGATTTGGGTGCACAGATGCACGCCGTCCAGATCCGTTCACTGGTTACCATGGGCACATTTACATCCGAACTTAGTACAAGTGGGTTTTTAACCCATTCTTTTGCATTCTAACCCCCCTTACAAGAAATATCGTTAACAGGTTCACATGACTATCTAATTGGGATGGATTGGTTGGATCAACATCATGATATCCTAGGCTGTCATAACAAGTCATTTACTTGCTTGGATGAGGATGGGATTCTAAGGAGAGTGCAGGGAATTCCAAGGGTAGTAACCATCATAGAAATTTCAGCATTGCATCTGAAGAAATGTTACAGAAAAGGGTGTCAAATATTTGTAGTTCATATGGAAGAGACACCTAAAACCTAAAGATAAGGTACCAAATTTGAAATATCATGCAGTTCTGGAAGATTTTGAAGATGTGTTCAAGGAGGTACCAAGACTACCCCCAAAGAGAGATATTGATTTCTCTATAAATTTAATGCCTGGAGCAGCTCCAGTGTCAAGGACTCCTTACATAATGAGTACACCAGAGATGAAGGAGTTGCAAATGCAGCTTGAAGAACTTCTAAAGAAGGGGTATATATGCCCAAGTGTGTCACCTTGGGGTGCTCCAGTATTTTTCATGAAGAACAAAGATGGTACATTAAGATTGTGCATTGATTTTAGATAGTTGAATAAAGTGATTGTTAAGAACAAGTATCCTCTTCCAAGGATTGATGATCTCTTTGATCAATTGAAGGATTAAAATATTTTTTCAAAGATAGATCTCAGGTCAAGACACCATCAGGTAAGGATTAAGGAGGAAGATATCAGCAAGACCACCTTCAAGACAAGGTATGGTCATTATGAGTTCACAATGGTGCCATTTGGGTTTTCAAATGCACCAATTGTTTTCATACGCTTAATGAATGGTGTTTTCCGAGAATATTTAGACAAGTTTGTCATTGTCTTTCTAGATGGAATCCTTGTATATTCCAAGTAATAATAAGAGCATGGGCATCATTTAAAGATGGTGTTGCAAGTATTAAGGGAGCATGGGTTTTATTCCAAATTGAGAAAGTGCTCATTTTATCAGAGGCAAATTCATTATTTGGTATATATCATTTCAAAGGATGGGATAACAGTGGATCCAGAGAAGATACAAGCCATTAGAGAATGGTTATCACCAAAGAATGTCATTGTTATTGGATAAATCCGTAAGTGCGGACACAAACCGATCTCCCTAGATCCACCTGGATCTAGAACAAAGCAAGACATAATAATACTCTTTCCCTAGATTTCAACTATTGAATGTACTAGAAGGCAAGAACAAAGGACATACCTTACGATCGCTTCCTATGGTATTTGTTTCTCCTGCTTTGCCCCAATGCTCTTGTGCAGTCAATACCAAGACAACACAAACTAACCAAAGTGAAGAAATCACAATCTATCCAATAGTCAATCTATGTATATGATCAAGGAGTTATACAATAAAGTGGAACTAGCTTTATGGGAAAGGGACATATTACTGTATCATATTGATGGAAATTAAAGATTACAACCTGAGCCTTGATGTTGCAAACTTCCTTTCGATGGCCCTTAGCTCTGACACACACACTTGCTCACTTGCATGAAGAAGATCAACCACCTTTGATAAACTTGCTGGAGTTCCCTAGCTGTTGTAGCTTCAGTCCTTCACACAATCTTTCAGTAATTCTCCAATGTCTCTCTTACTTGTTTTCTTCTAACCTTTTCCATGAGAATCCCCTCAATATATAGGAGAGAATTAATTAGTTACTTGGATAAGAATGATCCCAAAATATCAGGAAATCCAGTACTTAGATAACCATTCAAATGCCATCTCATCCTTCTAGAACATTCCCTTCTAGAAGCTTCGAGAATTCATCTTTTTCCCTTCTTTAGAAAGTGTTCGCACCCTAGCAGTTATACATAGTGTGAACTTCTCGCACTCTGGCTTAAGGTAGCCTGCGAGAATCATACATTCTCGCAGGCAAATGTATTAGCAGCCTGCGAACCTTCCTCAAAAATGATATTTCTGGAAAGAGAAGAAAGTAACTTTTCTCAGGAGAAAGTTCTAATGAAGAGCCTGAGTACACCATCATCAATACATCATCATGACGACCAAAATCATGGGTAACAGAATGCCCCCCAAAGTCTGAGATTGGAACTAGTGACAGTCGATAGACTTTGTAAGCTGTATGTGTGTGTCGAGAACCAGGAGCACATCTAATCAGAAACCTGCAAACAATCAAGCATCTGCAGAGTATCATATATATCAATTCTGAGGTAGGCATTCCCATACTCAGATCACAGATTGAAGCCATTGTAGACATGGTTCATGGCCACCAATCATACACTGTGGATCCATGCCGTCAAAATATAGCATAGCCACCAGAATACACTGTGGATCTATGCGAGAAATTTCAAATCAAGACGACATAGCCACGAAACATACACAGTGGATCTATGTGTCGCAAATTATACATACTCCATCGCAACCTGGATTACAAAGATAATATCCAGGGTCTTCAATCTCGTCGCCCCAAAGTACGAATCTAACCATGTGATTACATGTGTTGAAGTCGAACATGGTAGAAACCACTTGATTACAGGTCATTGATGGAACCGTTAACAAGTGCGAGGGAAATCACCAATGATGTCAATGACTCCCAAGGTACCATAGTAAAATCCATCGAGTGTGAATAAATGAGTTGATGTCGAACACCCGATGGAATCTTTCAATCAGGGGTCAATGATGTAAACCCACTATTGAAAGCGAGGAAACTTGCCATTGAGGCATGCAAGCTCCAAGGTACTAAATAATTTCTAACTCTTGATTCCGGAAAATGAGATGAAGTCGACAGAACAAAACTCATCACAGGAGGGCCTTAATTTATCCCCCATCAATGACACGAAATGAGTAACATAGTTTGAAGGTCAAACAGAGCATTTTGCAAATTGGACTGGACACAGGGAAGGTCGACACGGAGAGAATGGATAACTATAGATGGCCGACTCAATATAGGTTTCAGATGGACTTCTCTTCAACATATGAATGACACGACCAATGATTTGGCAGCATTGACTCAAAGATGACACAGGGAATGACCTTGTAGCAAATCGAATGAGAGACAAATGGATTTCCCAAACCGGCTTCAAATGATGAATAGGGGGTGTCATGTTCAAGAGCGACACTTATTGCCAATCAATACGAAGATGAAAAACATATCCCTTTCCCAAATTTTCCCCCACCATTTCTGGCAAGTACCTCTTTATTTTTATGCAAGCTTGAAGAGGATCACATATGCTTGTTGATATAAGCTCATCCTTCAGACGAGTCCCTCAGAGTATTTTTAACGAAACCTAAGAAGGAGTGGTTCGGTCCCATCACGGGTCTGTCAATGTTTGTTTAACGAGTCCAGAGATAGAAAACTCGAAGGTTTTTCAAGATTATAGAGTTTGGAAAAACACTTAAAAGAGAACTCTCTCAGTTCCTTTTTCGTAAAATAGTCTGGACGAGACCAAAAAAGAGAGAAATTATCGCTCACCAGACGTGTACTTCAAATACTTTAGCGAGCGTGAAAATAGCAAGGTCGCTCATCGATCTTTTCATGTTTAGAGAGTCTGAAAAGAGCTTAAAGAGGACTCCAGGGGGGTTCCTTTTTCATATAACCTTGTTGAGCCCGAAAAAGTGATAAAACTATGCTCGATCACGTTCTCATGTATTTACGAGCATAAGAACGGACAAAAAACGACGCTCGAGGTTTTATGTAAAAACCATAAAAACAATCAAAAACACGCCATAGCGAAGAAAAATATGTCCATATCCTTGTATTTAATCATCAATGCCTGCAAGTCATTACACTCATCTTGATATTAGGGATTAGGTTTAATTAATAAATAAGCATAAAACCCAAAGTGACATAGTAAAAAGTAAATTAAATGAGTAAATGACCATTTTTACCATATCATTTCACATTTCCACTATTGAGCTTCAAAACCCCCTTTTTACCCTCTGAGTTTGGCGTTAATTTTTGGGAGCTACAAGAGACCATTCGACGAGCCGTTTTTAGCATTAAGGTAAGCTCTTTATTCTTAACATTTTCATGGTTTAAATTTTTGATTTCATTGGTTAGTTTTTCAGTTTCAAGTGGTTTTTTGAACCCTACATGCGCATTGGCATTCTCTCAGGCAACCCATATGGGACCTGCGAGAATGATGTGTTGTCACAGGTGATCCTTAAGCCACCTGCGAGGTTCTCACACTGTGCTAATGGGGCACTTGCAAGAACCGCAAACTCCAATTTTTTTTTAAATATTTAGCCAATGAAAAAGATGTAGATCATGAATAAAATCATTAATCCTCCTCTTATGTTCCTTGTGCAGATAAATAGCCAAAAACATGGTGCTTGAGTGGCATGAAAGGGAACATGAAGAGGATAATGCAAATGCCGATAATCATCCTCCCACCATAGCTTCATTGAGATATTGTGGGCTCTTAAAATACTTTCACATCCCGGGCATGAGGGCCCAAGTCAGACTACTAGAGTTCCTGGTCCGTATGTGGGACCCAGATCAGCATGTTTTCAATGTAGGAGCTCATACTTTTTCCATAGACATTGAGGACATATACTTTTTGACTGGATTGTCTAGGCGCGGGTATTATGTCAGCCTGACCAGTAGTAGAGGTGGTGGGCTAAAGATGAGTGAGTACTGCAATCAATACTGTGTACCTGAGGCTGAGAGGAAAAAGGGAAAAGTTGTTATTTGGGGGGTACAAGACTTGACCCTCCGCACTATCCTTTTTACCATAGCTCGGATGGCCGGGAGTTCCACTCCTCATATGGCATTACAGAGCTACTTCCAGTACGCCATCGAGTGTACTAAGCCTCGAGTATTCAACTGGGCAGATGTTGTGCTTCGCAGTATCAAAAAAAAATTAACCAAATGTAGGCGAGGTGAATTGAAACAATTTGGGTATGGTTCTTTGCTGGTGTCCTTCTTCCTAGAGAGGGTCCACGTATTTAGACTACAGGTTGAGTGGGACTTCCTAGGTCCTAGGGATCCAAGAATGTTGAGATGGTGTCGGCTCATGGCCCGGCACGTGGCAGGACCAATCGTCAAGTACGACGATATTTTCTTTGACTGGCTTCAAAACCAGATGTTGATGGTCGATGACTACGCTTATGCCGGGTTATATTTTCAAGGAGATCCGGATTTGGCACTGCCTGAGGACGCTTAGTGGGGAGACCTCGGTAAGAAGTTCACGCATTTTCTCTTTTTAAATGTTTTTGAATATTTTATCATATTCAATTTTTTTTGTTTTATATATTTATCCAAATACTAACACAAAATGTTTGTTGATAACACAGATGTTGGACCGTATAGACCTCCTGGTACCTCTCCTATCCAGCGACGAGGAGAAGTAGCAGCAGCAACACCACATGTATGTCGAATATTATCAAGTGGTGGAACATAATTTAAAGGGCCTGACAGCAGACATTCCAGATATGACTCTGGAAGAGGTTCCACGACGCGATCAACGTCACACTGTAGGGGTATCAACAGCTATGGGTCGACTGCTCCGTAGGGTTGCGAGGGAAGTCGTGTGTTACTGTGAACGTCATCTGTGACGTCACTTTGTAGAAGCTATAAGCTTCAAATTTTGATATTTTGGTCTTCGGACAAATGTTTTTTTGTAAAAACTCTTTTGATCGTTATATATACAGATGGTTTCTACTGGTTTACTTTATAATGTAAGAATTTTGATGTGTTTAATTTATAAATGGTTCAAATGTCTGTCCAATACATAATTAGCCAATGCATCTGTTAATGTATTAAGACATATAGGAATATGCTGATATTCAATGCGATCAAAATAACGTTCCAGGAGGCGAATTCACAAATACACCCGTAACAAAGTAGGACTTCAAATAGAATAGATATTACTTAGTTGTAGTACTACAAGCTGCGAGTCAAGTCGCACAACCAAATGACGAATTCCAAGCGAGATAACATCAACCAATAATTCAATGATGGTGCTATACTCTGCAATGTTGTTGGTTGCACGACCAAGGTATACACCTCGTAAAGATACAAGTTCGTTTGTTGGGGCATATATTACCCAAGTAGTGGACACAAGGTTCCGAGTACTACGGCTAGCGCCATCAGCGAAGCCAATATGGGGTAGCGAATACTCCGACATCTGGCAATCAAACACAACGTCACATAAGGGCAGAGACCAGATAACGTCAAAAGAAAACTAAAGTAACACACACAAAGTATGATACATAAAATACAAGTACTTGTGTACAAATGATTTATGCATAGTACTTCTTCAAGTACAACCCATTCCTGGGTTCACTCAAAGGGATACCATCGTAATCGACCAGCTCATATGCTCATTTTTCCAAAACTCAGCGAACAATATAAGGACCTCGCCACATTGGTTCAAATTTCCCAGCTCCTAACGCATCTCGATCTTGTTCATAGAGAAGAACAAGATCACCTTCAGAGAAAACGTGAGGCTTGACATGCTTTTCATATTGTGCCTTGACACGTTTCTTCTAGGCTTCTATTACTAGAGTGGCGTCACGTCAAGTTTCATCTAATCGCATCAAATACAATAGACGTTCTTCTTCAACAGAAGTATTGGGTAAGAGTTTGACATCTAGATTCAAAGAGAGTATCTCGCATTCTATAGGAAGAAAGGCTTCCACACTATAGACCAATCGAAAAGGCGTAAACCCCATAGCAGATTTAATAGATATTTGGTATGCCCACAATGCCGAAAACAACATTGTGTGCCAGCTTGTTTTATGAATGCCTATCATCCGTCGAAGCATAGTTATAAGAAATTTGTTGATTACTTCGACCTGGCCATTAGATTGTGGATAATAGGGTGTTGAGTTATCATGACGAAGACCCAACTTTTCTGTAAGTTCAGACATCATAAAATTCCTAAAATGACTACCGTGATCAGTAACGATAGCTTGGGGAACACCAAAACGAGCTATCATATGGTTAAAAAGAAACAACGTTGCAGTCTTTCCAGTATTATCGAATGTTGGCATCGCCTCGGCCCATTTTGTAAAGTAATCAACAACTACAATGATGTAACCATGTCCCCCGGCCGAGTGAGGGTGACACGTCATGAAATCAATGCCCCATTTCGCAAATGGACCAACTGAGACCACCGGATGAAGAGGAGAAGGATGTGACCGAATTTTCTGATTGTAGGTCTGGCAGGCATGGAATTTCTGAACGACAGTAATGCAGTCGTTGAACAAGGAAGGCCAAAAATAAACTGCGCGTAAGATCTTCTGGGCAGTAGCATACCCAGACATATGACCACCACATGCTACGGAATGGCAGTCATTCATATATTTCTCGGCTTCGACAAATGTTAGACAACGTCGAAAAATAGAGTCAATTCCCCGATGGTAAAGAGTATCCCCAAGGATAATGTATTGACGTGCTTGATAATGGATGCGACATCGTTCAGTACTAGACAAAGTAGCCTGGAAAGTCTGGGTTTGGAGATATATAATGATATCCCCATACCAAAGATCATCATTACTAATTAGGAAAAGAGATTCATCGGGTAATGTTTCTACTGCTACATTTTCCGTGGCAGAGTGAGGAAAATCGCATATCAACTCAGCAAAAAATAAGGATTTCTTAGACGTGGCACGATCGAATTCCAAGTCAAACTCTTGGAGTATGACAATCCATTTGGAGTATTTTCCCCCTAGCAATTGACGTGTCAAAATGTGTTACATAGGGTTTCAATGAGAAATCACTGTAGTTTTCCGTGAGAGGATATAATGCCAGAAGCGTTGGATAGCTTGAACGGCAGCCAAGGCCAGTTTTTCAACATGTTGATACTTGATTTCAGTTGATGTGAGACTTCGACTCAAGTAATAAACAACATTCTTGTCGCCCTTATCATCCTCTTGGACTAGAACCATGCCAATAGTATACTTCGAGGCAACAAGATAAAGAAAATAGTCACAACTATAATCAGGAGGAAAGAGAAGCGGAGCTCGCCTGAGGGACAACTTCAAAGCCTCAAAATCATTGTTGGCAATGGTATCCCAGATGAACTCTGAATTTTTCTTTAGTAGTCGCATAAAACCACGAGTAATCTCAGCGTAATTAGGGATGAAACGACGAAGAAAGTTTTCTTTCCCCTGCAAAATTTTCAACTGGCACAGTGTAGAAGGAGGAGGAAGATTAAGAATCGCCTCAACCTTAAGAGGATCTACCCAGATCCCTTGACATGAAACGATGAAACCTAGAAGACGGTCGGATTCTACGCAAAAAATGCATTTATGAGGATTTAAATGAATACGATAGAACCGACAACGAATGAAAATGGCTTGGAGATGAGCGGGGTGATCGACTCGGCGCAAAGAATGAGCTGGTAAATCGTCCAAATAGGGTTGAACGATATGCTTTATATCATGAAAAGCATAAGACATAGCACGTTGAAATGTCACGCCAGCGTTCTTAAGACCGAAGGGGAGTTTCCTATAGGCAAAAGTACCCCAAGGACATATAAAATCAGTTTTATGTTGGTCCTCGGGAGCGATGTTAATTTGATTATAGATGGAGAAACCATCCAAGAGAGAGAAGATTTCACTTCTGGCACAGTCATCGAAAATCTGGTCGACGAAAGGGGTTGGAAAGTTGTCTTTTGGACAGGATTTATTAATATCCCTATAATCAACACATACATGAATACTTCCCCCTTTATTATAAATTGGAACAGGGTTGGAAACCCATTCTGTCAAAGCCACGGGATAAATAAAGCCAGCTTTGAAATTTTTTTCAACCTCGAGTTTAATAGCCGCCGCTTTATGTGGATGAACTAGATGAAGGCATTGCCGGACAGGTTTAGCTCCAAGGTATGTCTTTATCTCATGTACAACAATTGTAGGGTCGATACTTGGCATCTCTTCATAACTCTAGGCGAAGATGTCATGAAATTCTTTGAACATAGACATATAGGTGACGATTTCAATGGGAGAACACGAAGCTCCAATATGAACATTTTTGACTATCCCAGGTTTAACGGATATGTCAATGGGAATCCTGGGAGATATGTTACTTAAATTCCCCTCAGCAAACACATCGTGTGAAATCGCGGGAACCATAGAAATGACAACAACAGTCGACAGAGTCGAAATCCATTGGTAGTTCTCAAGAGTGTGTTGTTCCAGAAAGAGTATGGAACGATGATGCCCATCGTCCCAAGGGGTGTCCTCCATGACGGACATGATCATCTCATCAGTGGGAAAGATAACACGGAAAGGATCAGGAGACAACTCATCAAGAGAGGAGGTAGAAGGTGTTGCCGATTGAATGGCCTGATACGCAGACTCAACAGGACTTAACGACATGACGTCGCCGAAACGAGTGTGGTCTCCAGGGTCAGGGACAATACAAGGGTCATGTGACGCAGGAAGTTCATGAGGCACGGTGAAGATCATGTTCATAGAAGCAAATAACGGGCGTGGAACATCGGGCGGAGGAATGGGGAAAGTACCCATTAACGAGGAGTCCTTTAAAATGCCTACACCGACGTTCTCATAACCCGGTGGGGTTTTAGCAATAAACGACACGTTTCCAGTATGAGTATCAGAATTGAAGAAGGCAAGTTAGTCAACAGTAACAACCTTTCCTTGATGAGGGAAACGTACTACACGGAAAAGGGTTGACACAACGACGCGCATGGAATCAATCCATCTACGACCAAGTAAAAGATTATAATCAAGGGGAGCGTCAAAGACTTCCACTTCAACTTGGACTGTCTTACCTTCTAGTGTGATAGGAAACGAAAGAAGAACACCGTAAGGCTTAAAACCAGAGCCATTGAAGGCTTTAAGAGTGTTTTGTGATTCATTTAAGGGAGGAGATCCAATCTCTTTCCAACAGGAAAAAGACATTACACACGTTGAGGCACCCTTTTCGATAACAGTTCGGCAAATGTTCTTGTCAGAAAAAACAACTTGTATCTGGAACGCGCGTTGCGGGGGTAACCGTGGAATGTGATCATCCAAGTCAAAGACTATTAAATTTGTATCTGCCAGGTCAATTCCACCTATATCTTTCAACAGTGCCTTCCATTGTGCAGGACAAGACTGAAGGACTTCAAGGGATGACATCGCTGAAGGTGCCTGGGCCAGATCTTCAACAATACTGTAATTCTGGGCCACACGAGCATGAGGATTGAAAGTTGATTTCTTAACGACACCTTTAGGGGTTGGTCATAGAACTATATCAAGGCTCGGTCATTCGAGATGAAGAGGATCGTTGGTAGGTGGAGTCGGTGGAGAGGTTTGTACCAAAGCAGGAGGTAAATCGTCAACCTTCTCTTTAGACGGAGTATAATCTTTGGCTCTAGTCGTGAGTGTAACGTTGTTTGGCTTAGAATAACCAGTACACATTAAAACATATGATGTGGTAGAAGTAGATGGTTGGTCATGGATGACCAATTGAGCCTGTTGTTGAGACAGGAAGGGTTGGGACAAGACTGTCGGGGTAGAAGGTTTTGAGGTCCCTTGAAGGAACTTAGTGACCTCGGCACGTCGTGGACAATCCTTCGTGTAGTGATCATCACCAAAGATAAGGAAAGGGTAGCGGGGTTTGCGCTTATCCCGATATTCAATAGGGGTGTTTTTAGGTTGCTCTGTTTGATTATTATTTTTGCCCTCCTTATTCTTGCCTCTCCCCTTTTTAGATTTATTTTTACCGGTCGGGGTAGATTGAACGACGTTCACCTCAGAAGTTTTACTGGTAGGAGTGGCAGGAGACAGATCATTTTTAACATTAGAAGAAGTAGACTTAGGGTTGGTGCTTGAAACAGAATGTGATTGGGCTTGGGTAGTACCAATCACACCGTCAGCTGCATGTGAGGCAACTGGAGTAGTTGAAGTGTTGGAAGTACCAGGACGAGGTAACTCAGGTAACAAATCATAAAGTGTTCCCGTTTGCGAGTAAACGAGATCAAGATATTGAGCATGACTTATATCCTGCTCCTCAGTGACAACGCCACCCATGGCAATGTCCTTACCAATTTCATTCACAAAGGATTTCGTAAACCATTCGACCAGTAACTGATCGGGGAGTTCAAGTTTGATGAGACGTCGTCTCCTTTTCCACTCATGGATATGATCCGATATATGAGTGCCTTTAGTTTGTTTGAAAGAAGTCAAAATATCAGTCCATGTATCATAACAGATCGGTAACTGGTAATTGGTAAGGAAAGACATAGCTAGGGTGTTGAAATCAGAGAAGAAACCTCGTTGCAATTCAATATACCACTTCGCAGCAGAACCGGTAAGGGTTCATTGAAAAAGACGTAAACGAATAGAGTCATACATCAATGAGTTGGATGAACACCATAGGTGAAAAGTCATAACGTGATTGTTCGGGTCCTCTCCCGCTTTTCCATCGAATTTGGGAATGTCTGATGGAAGCTTAGCTGGAATAGCAGGCCATTGGGGAGAGTGACGAATAGGATCATTTAGAATCCTAGACAAATCTGGAAAATCCAAAGTAGCAAGAAAAGGTAATTGTCGATTCACCTACAGATACTGGTGACTTTGGGGTGGAAGCCCTGTTGGCAAACCAGTAGGACCGTACGCAGTCTTCCCATAGTGGGAAGACCCAGGCTGATTCAATGGTGGTTGGAGAGGATAGTAGCTCGGGGGATTATAACCTTGAGCGGGGACATTAGTTTGAACATTTGTACCCCAAATAGGATTTGGTATACCTGGATAGGGTTGGCTGATAGTAGGGACAGGCTGCTGCCCCCCAATTGTTTGAGGAAGATTTTGTATCATCTGATTCCAATACTGAGCCAAAGAAGGAGGTATATTTTGTCCAAATGGTGGGGTTGGTCCCCCTATCATAGGTGGAGTTCCAACTGGAATTTGTGTGCCAATCATAGGTTGTGTAGTAAGTGGATTATGTCCAGTAAGAGGAAATGGAATCGTACCACCTTGTCCACCAACGAGAATCTGCAAGTTAGGTGTAATGGACGGTATAGTGCCACTAGGATTAGGATTTCTAGGAGGAAATTGAGGGAGCGTCGGAATAAAACCGGGAATAGGGTGCCCAGGAAACGCAGGACAACCTGGAGAACCGTCTGGGGTTTGCGGAGGTGCTGGAATAGAAGAATTCAACAAAGCATTCAACGCATGGTATCCTGGTGGTAGTGTCAGAATGACATCAGGCATTTGCTGGGTATTTATAGGAGCAAGACTAGCTGCAGTAATCTCGGTTGGGACACTCGTAGTATTCGCGAGATGGGCCATCTCGTCAGGCAGAACAAAGTGATAAGTGGTAGGCACTGGTATAGTCTTTTTCTTAGAAAACACCGGAGGGTTGATTTCATAGACTATAGGTGACTCAGTACCAAAAAGGACCCTTCGGAAATTACCTGACCAAAAAGGATCTTGGCCTTCTTCCTTGGGAAAAGGCCCAACGGCTGATTCAGAAGATGTAACAACTACTTCTCCGGAAGAATTTAATCACACAAAAGGTCGTTCACCACG
>ML784711.1:110816-146974 GCA_009831015.1 Picea engelmannii | reverse complement strand
CTAGCTAATTAGGTAATCAAACTCTTGTAAAGGACCAAGCGAAGTCCACATGCAGCAAGGTGACATCTAATTAACTAAAAATTGGCACACTTTTCACTCACACACAAAAGTCACTTCTCACTCACATAGCTTCTTCTCGAAAACATGGAGGTCCAAGTAAGTTTCCTCCAAAGGGATTTCCGAAAATACCCCATCTTTTCTTGACAGGACTATCCACTCCCATTGTCAATTAAACGAGGTTGGTTTTCACCCCCAGCCTCACAAAACAAATTCATCTAAAAACTTTCTAAAAAACTCACTAAGTTTTCCTCCACAGGAGGTGCCAAAAGAAATTTTTAGTCTAGGTAGGATTTCGGGGATAGGCATCCAAATAACTCCCCGTTATCTGGTTCTCACATTTTCAAACATAGAGGTTGTCAAATAGGGAACTTCAAATCCTCCAAGTCAAGTGTTCCAATCACCATAAGGCAGGGAGATACCCATGAAGGGTTGAAGGCCGAGGTTCGGTTGTTCTGTGTGTCCCCCCTTGAGGCACCCACCTCTTGGACGGGATCCAACCCGTGACCCATTTCTTAGGCTGAAAATATAAATGTTGCACTTTGACCGAGGTACCTAGTGACCAACTTTAGGACATCTACCCAGGTGGCAATTATGGGCTGCAATTGCACCTTGATTGGATTTTGTGTGGCTATTGGGAAATATCGCCATCTCTTTCAGGATATGCCCCCTCTACCCCTCATTATAACCAATTATTTCATCCTTCACTAGTGTCTCTTTTGGTGACTTCAGACCCCACTGTTGAGTACTATTGGAAGGTCCAGTGCTATTTGAGAGGAAGGACGTTACATCTTCTAGGACACAAGCATTTGCTTTCTTTTTTATTCCCCCACGCGGACAAAACCCACTTACCCATATATATGCTTCTTTATCATTTTATGTATGATGCACATCTGATTACAGTTTGATTTGGATATATATATATATTATGTAAACATTCAACGCAAAGGCTTTTTGTTTCTATATTTCTCTCACCACTTGTTGCACACATTCACACAACTAGTCTGACATCATAGGGGAACCACAGAACCCTCGTCGTTCATGACGCTTGCTCAACCTCCCTCCTATCTTAGGGGGAGTATCTGGTCGTACCCTCTCATCGGTACCTCCTTCACACACTCCTATGAGTGCTACTATCTTAGGATCAGCTTTGCTTGGTTCTACATTACTTGGGTCAACTTCCCAAGGTCATCCGTTCACTCACTCTCCTTTACAAGGAAGTGGGGGACCCACTTCCTCTCAAGGAGGGAGCACCAACCCACCTAGTCCCCATCAAGGGTCAGGTTCACAACACACTATGGCTGGAGCTAACCCTCCCACCCCACTACAGATTCCATATTTGGCCTCTCTCAACATACCAGATCTCACCAAACTCACCAATGATCCTATATTGCAAGACGCCACATGGCCTGCAATGCCAACAAAACTTCCTTCAGACATACCAAAGTTTAAAGGAAAGACAGGGGATGACCCCGCCAACCATGTCATGACCTTTCATCTATGGTGTTCTTCCAATATCATTATGGATGATTCCATCAGACTGTGATTATTTCAACGCACACTTACTGGCCCATTAGCCAAATGGTATGTCGAAGAAAAATCAGGGTCCCATGGGACCTTTGAGTCCTTAGCCAAAGAATTCTTAACCTTCTTCCAATTACCCATTTTCCACGACAATGGTCTAGAACTACTGTCTAACTTCAAACAAACCTCAGCCACACACATCACTGACCACATTCATGAGTGGCGTAGGTGACATAGTTTGTGTAAAGCAGAAACCACCAAGCAACAATGTCTCGACTGGTTTCTTAGATCACTCGTCTCTCTCCTTGGAAAGGATGTAGCTTCCACCTTCCCTCAATCCGAAGAGGAAGCCATCAGTAAGGCCCAACAATATGACCTCATTTATGCACAGTCATGGTACTTATACATGGTACTTCCTGATCTTCCAAAACCTGTACCATTTGGCCAAGATAAACCTGGGATGTCTCACTCAGCAGACGGACTAATAGGTGCCACCACACACCATGGTCCACAACCCCAACCACCATCGATGTATGGAACACCTCAATACCCGCCAGCATATGGGGGCACTCCTTATTACCCCCCACCCCCTTATCAACAACCATACCCTGTTGCTATACCTCCACCCATCAGCAGACCGCCACCAACACCGCCCATACATCCACCTATTCCCACAAATGGTGGTACCCCCTCAACATCAGCCTATAGTACTAGAGAAAGAACTACACCTTCCTATGTACCTTATGGATTGGTACCACCACAAAATCCATATTTCCCATTTCCTGGTCCTCCACAACCCATGGCTCCCCCACATCCTCATGCCGGGGTAAATTTTGTTCAACCCTCTGCTGCTCAACAATACCAAAATTTCAAACAGTTGAATACATCCAACCCAACTCATCCATCAAACAATACCAAGAAGAAAGGAAGGAACATGAATAACAACAACTCCAGTCAAGGCGGGAATCAACCCCCACAGCACCAACCCACTAGGGGAAACCAGAACCAAGGGAACCAAAACCTCCAAGGGGGCAATAACAACAAACGCCAAGGGCATAATAATGTTAAAACCATATTCCCTTGTTCTCTTTGTGGTGATTTCAGTCATTACACTCATCATTGCCCCCAGATCGCTGATTTCAAATGGTTGAAAGACTCGGGTAGTCTTCCCCATTCTCCTGCACAAACTGCCCCTCAACAGGCACCACAACAATACATGCAACAACCCCCTCCCGCCATGATGCAAAACCCTATTCCACATCAAGGTGTGATAAACACCCAACAGGATGCACAGCACCCCCCACCTCAGGTAGGACAATACCACAACCCCAACAATCCAACAGAGCGTACAATTCTCCTCACCAGTGAGGAAGAAATTCTTCTGCAAACGCGTAATCGTCAGTATCATACACCTGTTGAGTCTCCTCGCATCTCTCCAGAAAAAAACCCTACATCAACGGGACCTCCGTTGGTGATCCCTCTCCCTTTTGTTGAACCACCACTACGCATCCGTCGCATCCCCTTGCGCAGGAATATCCACAACCCACAGGCTAGGGCAGCTCATAACTATAGCTTGGTAGATGACTTAGCACAATCCCCGGCTGCCATGTCAGTCTTGTAAGTCCTCCAGACTTGTCCTACACAGCGGAAATCTTTACTTTTCGCCTTGGGGGCAGTCGACCCCGCAGATACTCGAATCATCACCTTTGATCTTGATAGTGGAGAACCTCGTCTTCCTGCCTTGATCGCTTTTCAAATACCAGTGAAAATACGAAACATCACAGTTCATTGGTGTATCATCGATGAAGGTGCCTCTACGTGCATCATGTCCAAAACAGTATGGAAGAAACTTGGTTCCCCAGAGCTCATACCCTCCGCCATCACATTACGAGCTTATGACGGATGACCATCCTCTCTTGAAGGGCTCTTCCAGAATGTCCTCGTTGAACTCGGGGGCAAGACTATCCTCATTTATATCGAATTTATCGACACCCCCCTCGATTATAATATCCTGTTCGGGCGTAGCTACATGAACGCTATGAAGGAAGTGGCCTCTTTCATCTTTCAGACAATGATGTTCCCCCACAATGGGAAGATCGTGACCATCGACCAAGTCTCACATTATGAGCCTAACCCATCTACCAACCTCAATAACATTCTTCCTCTCATCCACACCAACCAAGACGCATATCCACTCATAGAGATGGGTCCTGGGATTTTCAAAGATCCATCCTTGTTAGGGACGTACCATGGAGCACCACCACTCCTTCCCCCTAATCAAGTATGCGTCGTTTCATCTAATAGAACTCACACGGAGGATGCTCTTCCTCCTCAAGAGGCTTCAGTCATTCCCGACGTCTCAATAGTCACAACACCACTCCCGCCGAAGCCTCCTGCGCGCTCGTCGACCTCACCAGTCCACGAATCCACAACCCCTCAAGGGAATAATCCTGTTTGGGAGACACTCCCCCAACCCCTCACCCAAATTCCCTTCTTTTACCCTCCCCCAGGTATTGAAGATTTTCAGGTAGCCGCAACGCTCACACTACCTAATATGGTGTTAGCAATCCTAGTTTGGTATTTACACCCACCAGAGATGGTCCCTCGACCATCTCTTTCCCCACAGGACTCTCCTGCCCCGGCGGCAGGAGTCCACTAGTCATCACAGCCAGCACTGCTGCTTGCCGCACTATGACCCACCATGGTGGCGGAACCCCCACACACTGCTCCAGGAAGCTCTCATCCTGGATACGTGTCCACATGCCCTCAGGCACGTTCTGCAACACCGTCTCTAGATGACGGCGTATATCATCAAAATCAACTCCGGTCGCCGCCGGAGGAGCATGTGAAAAAACCCCTAAAAAACCCTTGTACGGCCCCCCGTACAAACCCTACCCAAAAATTGAAAACCTATTTCTATGCAGGATGATGAGACCACTAACCTGATACTCGCAAAATGTCGATCGGATGCCTTGTCCTCCCTGAATCGCCAAATCTTCTCTGAAATCTGCTCGTCTAGTCACTGTTGCAGCAGGTACAAATGAGGTGGCAATGTGGGCCCTACAGCTATATATAAGCCTTTTTCCAAACTTCCACTCACCTTTTCGGGAGCCCAAGGTGTCCATTTTTCAAACCGTCTTCAGCCACGGGATCAACATCCCACCACCTACATCACAACTGTCCCTGGGTCACTTTTCATCCCGAGCCCCCGGGGCATTTTTTTTCATATCATGGTCAGGTACGCACGCGCATTGTCACATTTATCTAATACATGCTCATATCTTTGATTCTCTTCAGATATAGTTCACTTTGGGTACTTGGTTGTTCTGTGTGCAGATACTGGCTCATTATTCCTCGACATCATCCCTTCAGGTATATACTCAACACTGGCATGTAGTCTCTCCCGTTGTATTGCATTTACATTTCCAGTCACACCCTCTGATATTGGCCTTTAGGACCCTCATTCCCGGCTCTGCAGTACCCACACCTCCATTTTCATCTTCGGTACTGTTACCCAGTAGCATTCTTACCCACATGAGTTGTCCCATTCATAGCACCTTGTGGCACTTTTTGACACTCATGTTGTTCTTCATTACCCTTTAGGGATGGGAGTCCCGATAGTCTTTTAAACATGTCGTGAATCAGCCACATTCTCCTTCTCCTCATTTTTCTATCTTTCCCACATGGACTCCCAGATTATCTCTTTACGGTTCTATTTTTTTTTTACCTGCACCTCCGCAGTATCATGAACCCTCCATTTCATCCACAATCAGTTTGCCCATTTGTGCACCTATCCTCATTTCACCTACCTCATACAGAAACTCACCAATCGGGCCCCCACCCTTCTCTATTCAATGAGAGATCTCGGATGGAATAGGGTGAAACCCCATTGCTCCCTGCTGTCGTTGGCCCCCATAACATTCGATGCCAACACTTTCTCATGTTATGGTGGGTCTTACTTTGCGACTATTGCAGTTATTTTTATCATTTGCCGAAGACCTCTGAACTTGGTAGGGCCATCAATGCCCACATCATCATCGTTGCTTCTTACCGCGATCATTGCCTATTGTTCAGAGTACGTTCCTTTGCAGAATTGTCTTCTTCCTTTATCATCACCGCCCCCGAGGGCGCTGCAGTTTTCTACACCAACACTTCAGTCATATTTTTTTTTTTTCAGAGTTACATAACACGAGCATGGAGCATGCCCGCCTTGTTTGTACACAATTTTCTTTTTTTGTTTTGCACAACTCTCAGAAGGTCGAGTCCTACCGGTTCCTTTTTTCTCCAACGGATCACTCTGAATGATCCCACTATTGTTCTATCTTACAACAACATTCTCAGTAGAAGAAACAATGATGGATTTCGGCTATACGTATGCTCCTAACCTCATCCATCAGGGGGCATCTGTTATCACTGAAATTTCGTTCGCACATGGCGACAAGAACTCAACATCGTCAAACAGTAATGGCGTCATTCATGGCACTGAATTAATCTCACAGCATTCCAAAAAGGTCAAAAACTATACAAAGTAGTAAAAATTGAAGAGCGCTTTACAACAGTGGGGTGCGCGTGCACATGCGCGGAATAGGAACGTACCATGCGTGCATACGCGCACGATGCGCGACTGTTGGCGCAAAAACCCATGCACCTGCTAAACGACGCATTTATTGAATTGGTCGGCCTCCCAACCACTTATGGATCAGCTCCCAAGCCGATTTGACCCTCAAATCTGAGCTGAATCCGCATGGTAGGCTGGTCAAAGAACTAATAAAGCCCTAAAGAGCCTCTTTTCACACTACAAAGGAGTTACATAATCACCCAATGCAATGCTATAAAAAGCCATGAAGAAACCTCATTTTCTCAAGGAATTTCATGCAATGTTATGCTGCCTATATTGTTTTAAGGACTCAATCCTTGACAAGACCACTTTGGCACCATTTCATTGAGCAATCCACCTCTCCATTGAGTGTATTTGCAAAGGAGTTCTTTCATCACTATTTTTATTTTTCTTCTTGTAAGGAGAGCAAGTTTGTGAGGGTCCAAGAGCCTTCCTTTGGAGGAAGAAGGGACTCATAGTCCCCTTTCTTCATTGTGCTTTGATTTCATCAATAGATCAGCCTAAAAACATTGGTGATATTGGTCTTTTTGTGTTTGTTATCTCTATACCCATATGCTTATAGTTTTATTTTGATTTAGTTTAATTCTTGCTTATAGATTTGTTTTTCTTTCTCTAACCCTTTCCTCTACAGCTGTCATGCTCAACAAGACCCAACTGGGCATGTAAGCACCTCTTATTTTCTCACCAAGGTGACGAAGAGGGTGCAACCACTACCTCATGGGGAAAATGTTTGAGCTAAGAACATACCATAATGATCTAAAATATTTATTTGATCAACCAACTCTAAATGCTAGCCAAAGAATTTGGTTAGAATTTCTAATTGAATATGAATTTGATATAAATCATATCAAGGGGAAAGAGAACAAAGTGGCTGATATAATCAGTAGAAGAGTGCATGAATTGCATGCTACAACCATTAGCATGTACCAATCATATTTGAAACCCAAAATTTTAGAGGCTGCAAAATTAGATTTGCAATACAAGGAATTAGTGGCAAAATTTCAACAAGGTAATTTGTAGTAGGGAATTGAAGAATACAAGCTAGATAATGATGAAATTCTCATGTACAGGGGAATAATTTATGTACCAAATTCCTAGGAATTGAAAAATATGATATTGAGGGAAATGCATAATGTACCTTATGCTGGGCACCCAGGTTATCAGAAAACTATTGCAGCTATTAAGAGACAATATTATTGGCCAGGAATGGAGAAAGAAGTTGCAGATTTTATTGCCAAATGTTTGGAATGTCAAAAGGTAAAGGCTGATCATAGACACCCAACTGGTTTGCTACAGACATTACCCATTCCTGAGTGGAAATGGAAAGTTGTAACAATGGATTTCATCACCAAACTACCCAGAACAAACAAGCAACATGATTCTATCATGGTAGTGGTGGATAAGCTTACTAAAGCTGCCCATTTTATTCTAGTTAAGATTACTCAAAAGGAAGCCAACATTGTTGATGTTTATATGAAATTAATTGCTTGATTACATGGCATACCGAAGACAATTGTGTCTGACAGAGATCCAAAATTTACCTCAAAATTTTGGAAGGGATTATTTAATGGATTTAGAACAAATTTGAATTTTAGTGCAGCTTAGCATCCAGAATCAAATGGACAAACAGAGAGGGTGAATCAAGTGATTGAAGATATGTTGAGGATGTATGTGATGGAAAAACCATCAAAATGAGAAGACTATCTACACTTGGTAGAGTTTTCTTATAACAATGGGTACCAAACATCTCTAAAGATGAGCCCATTTGAGGAACTTTATGGAAGAAAGTGAAACACACCGATAAGATGGGATAACCCAGCAGATAGAGTAGTGGTTGGGCCAGATTTGCTCAGGGAAATGGAGGAGAAAATGATAAAAATAAAGAAAAATTTAAAGGCTGCCAAAGACAGGAAAAAAATATATGTCGATAATGGAACAACTCACATGGAATTTAAAGTTGGGGACCATGTATTATTGTAAGTGAAAGCCAAAAGAAGTTCACTGAAGTTGGGACATTGTTCAAAGTTGTCAGCTCGCTATTGTGGGCCATTTGAAATCCTAGAGAGGATTGGTCCAGTACCTTATATGATTACATTGTTTGCATCTATGTCTGTTCATAATGTGTTCCATGTATCATTGCTCAAGAAATATATACCTGATGTTAATCATGTTATTAATTGGAATGTGATTCAGGTGGAGAAAGAAGGTTCTTTCCAAGTGCATACGATATGCATTCTAGACCGAAAAATCAAACAACTCCATAATCAAGCCATAGGGCCTGTAAAGGTCCAATGGACCTAGTACGGTCTTGAGGATGCTACTTTCGATCATGAGGATGCAATGCAGGCATAATACCCACATCGTTTTGAGGATTTTTGAAATTTTGTTGTGTATGAGTGATTGGGATTATTTTCGGCACGAAATGGGAGTGGAGATATAATAAAGAAATGCACAGAGATATCGCAGATATTAAATAAGATAACATAAATGTATCAAAGATGCAACCATAAACACAGATATACAGTAATGCATGATTTCTATTAATGATAGAAATGTACAGAGACTATAAAAATACAGAGTGAAAGACTCGCTAGAATGGTGGCAACTTATCTCTGAGAAGAGATGTGACGACTACTCGCATTCGCAAGAAGATGAGTACAATGAGGCTCTAAAGGCCTTTTACAATAAACAAGAATGCCCAAAACCCTATACATCCAAAAACCTAACCCTAGGAGATGAAGCACCAAAATTCATGTGGGCCCCATTTGGGTAAGTTAGTACATCAACTTCGCGGGGTCGTAAATTTTGCATACGATCTCCGTTTTAGGCATATGATAGATTGTTGGAAAGGTATTGTCGAGGAGATTCATTTTGGGGCTTTAATTATGCCTTTGAATATCATTGAGAACCTATATCTCGAAAAACCTTCATTTAGGCCCTCAAAATGGCCTTAGAAGTTAAAACCTGCTAAAAATAGTAAATTGCCAAAATTGCTAGAAAATTGTTTTGAGCCAGTCGAAAAAGGTGGGTGGCCACTGATATCCACCTAGATCAATCCTACCTCCTTAGGAAGAAATGTTCTCCATTTCTTTGAGTTCTTGGGGGAGAGGGAAAAACATTTGTTGGATCTGCATCTTGGTGAGTTGCTTGTATTGTTGGTGATGTTGCCCTGCTTAGTTTGTGGAAGTATGTCATGAACCTTTTGAAGTTGAGGTTGTTCAACAAGTCCATATACATGGGAGGAAGGTGTGAAAAAGTAATCTTTGGGCTTTGCTGCAACCTTGTTGACCTTCTTCTGTTGGATAGAAGGTGCAGGGGACGAGGCTTTAGTGGTTACAGTGTCCTTATGTTCCCCTTTTGAACAGATTGTGAAGAAGCTGAATTTTGTAGTATGAGATGCTACCTTGTGACACTTTTTAGGTGGAACAATAGTTGGAACTACCTTTGGTATTCTATAGAGATGACCCCCAAAAGTAACAATGAAACTATGGGGTCGAGACTCATAAACAACATGGCGTCTCCACATATATGGTTGGCCCAAGAGAACATCACAGACATCTAGTGGGGAAACATCACATAATACCTCATCCTTGAAGGGTTGGATGTTGTATGACAATCAACACTGTTGGCTGACATGGAGATCTCGTCCTTGCTGAAGCAACCTGATGTTGTATGGTCACGGGTGTGGTGTTGTCGACAATCCCAAATATTTGACGACCTCTGCTAAGATGAGGTTTTTCTGGCTTCTGCTATCAACAATAAAATGCAGTGGGGTCCCCTTCACCTACATCTGTGAATGAAAAAGGCACTCCCCCTCTTTGAGATATGTTGGTTCCTCTGGTTGAATTGTTGCGGTTGCGACAATAGCAGTGGGGTCTGCGTTATTGATCTGTCCTTTATGAATATTTTCAGAATCAGATTCTGAGTCAGGGTTCAACTCCCTGTCTTTGATCTTTTCTTCAGTGTTGCACTAGGGGATTTTGTGGAAATCGCACCATTTTCAAGTGTCCTTCTTTGTCTTCCCGTGACCCTTATTTTCCTGTGTCTTGGACTAGTTTTCGGGAGACTATTTGTTAGGGATGTCTTTGTCATACTTTGGTTGTTGCAGATTTGTAGACCTGAACTCCCATTTGTTATGGTGCTTAAATTTCTTCTCGATTTTGACAGCATATCGATAAACAACACCGAGTGATGAGATGTCTAGAAAATCCATTTCAGTTTGGATGTATCTGTGTAGAGCCCCACGGTATTTCAAAACCAAATGTCGCTTGGATTCTTTGATACCTAGCTTGGTGCACATGGTATGGAAGGTATTGGTGAAATCCAAAACTTCTTGGCCCCTCTCTTGCCGCAGTGTGGTCCATCTCATGTACTGGTCCTCATAGTTGCCAACAGGGTAATACTATTCCTTTACCGCATCCACAAAAAAATCCCAAGTGGGATCGGCCTGATATATTCCAGACTCCTCTGTGGAACTTTTCTCCCAATAAGTTTCCCACCAATGTTTGACATGAGGGAGATATTTAAGGAGTGCGAAGGTGATCTTTTATTTGTCAAAAATATTGTGAATAGAGAAATAACCTTCTAGCAGAGTTAACCATTTTTCTAGGGCTTCTGCATCTATCTATCCTTCAAATACAGGAATGTCAAAATTAACTTGTACCTTGAAAGGTGAGGTGCCTCCAAAGTGGTTGCTTTATGAATATGCACCTGCTTTTATCGACAGGCATTGAAGGATGTGGGCAAAATTCTCCATCATTTCATCCCTCTGTCGCGTGAGAGCTTGCTCAAGCAACAGATTCATAGGATCGTCTACTCTGTCATTTTTCTTTTCGTCCACCATTGAGGGTTTCTTGGGTGTACAAGAGAGATTGTATTCAAGAGAGATAAGCTCGAGACCCAAATTTCTATACTCGAACCTCGTAGGGGACATGCACTGGAAAAAAAATGAGCAAGAGCAGCCTGCTCTGATACCACTTATCTGGATTATTTTCGGCATGAAATGCGAGCGGAGATATAATAAAGAAATGCATAGAGATATCATAGATATTAAATAAGATAACATAAATGTATTAGATATGCAACCATAAACACAAATATACATTAATACACGATTTCTATTAATGAAATAAATGTACAGAGACTGTAAAAATAGAGAGTGAAAAACTCGCTAGAATGGTGGCATCTTATCTCTGAGAAGAGATGTGACCGCTACTTGCATTCACAAGAAGATGAGTACAATGAGGCTCTGAATGAATTTTACAATAAGAAAGAATGAAAAAAACCCTAGACATCCAAAATCCTAACCCTAGGAGATGAAGCACCAAAAGTCATGTGGGCCCCGTTTGGGTAAGTTAGTACATCAACTTCCTGGGGTTGTAACTTTTGCATACGATCTCTGTTTTAGGCGTATGATAACTCGTTGGAAAGGTATCATCGAGGAGATTCATTTTGAGGCCTTAATGAAATATTTGAATATCATTGAGAACATGGATCTCAAAAAACCTTCATTTAGGCCCTCAAAATGGCCCTGGAAGTAACACCTGCTAAAAATAGTAAATTGCCAAAATTGCCAGAAAATTATTTTGAGCTAGTCAGAAAAGGTGGGTGGCCACTGATATCCACCTAGATCAATGAGTACATAATGCATTGAGGACAGTGAATTAATAATGGAAGGGGATTGTAATATCCCTAGGCCAAACCCAATTGTAATGTAAATGAAAATGTACTTAGCTGATGAGTTGCTTGACATCATTTTTGTATGAACCTTTCATGGAATAATGCATGAATGTACTACGCAGTAAAATAAGGAAGTGTGCGCATTCTAGGATACCGCATGCAATAACTTAAGTGCGTGCAACTTTGAGGCCAAGGAACCTTGTGTATATGCTTTGTTTTATAGGCTGGTGAGCCAGTTTTGTGATTATTAGGCCGGAGAGCCTAGATGTTAAAGGCCAATGCGCCTACTTTTGTATATGTCTCAGCATTAATATAAAATACAGTGTTGCGCACAGACCGACCACGATAAAAGATTATGGGGGACTAAACTCCACTAGTTAAAGGAAGGGGGGGGGGATAAGAGTTAAGGAAAAGGGCTAAGCTAGGGAGATTAAGCTAAAAAGGAATATTATATTAATATTAATTAAATATAAAGTATGGATAATTATTTTATCCTAAGTTCCAAAGTTGGGGAAAAGTGGGCCAAAGTAGCTCTCAACATGACAAGTGTTAAGATGGAGACATGCATACATATTGTTTGGACTTAGTTCATTTACCAGGATTCTTTCCATGATTCCTCCCATTATTCATTCATCCAATCAATCATCCATGAGCATTCACACACTCATTCAGATATCTTCCGTACCTTCATGTCACTTTATTTGAACCTGTATCCATAGTAATACTTGTTTGTGTAGCTGGTAGCTTGGGAGATGGATTGAAGAAGTGAGTTGTCAGGCCCGTGAGAAATTTCTCTCTAGGTGAGAGAAT
Organism: Picea engelmannii; assembly: GCA_009831015.1. NCBI lineage: Eukaryota > Viridiplantae > Streptophyta > Pinopsida > Pinales > Pinaceae > Picea > Picea engelmannii. The sequence continues at coordinate 134,286 of ML784711.1, read as the reverse complement.
TGTTGGGGATTGATTTCCTAAAGGTGATAAACTATAGTTGCAGGGCTCTGAGACTTCCTATATGGCCTGTTGCTGAAGCCCAGAAAGAAAGTGGGAAAGACGAAGGACCGTTGAGTAGAGAAGGGGCACGCTTCCTGGGGTGGGACATGCATGTGGGGAATGAGGGACTGTAGGTTGTTAGTTTGAGTTGACACCTGTGACATAATCTTTCCTGATGTCTATGAACCATTATTCTGGTTAGGAATCCCTTTATCCGGGTGGAGTTTAGTCCCAGCTCAGGGGTGACCCACTGCTGAGAGTGATGAGCTGTGTGGTCTAAGGCTGGGAGGTTCGTGGAAGGTCTGCACATAGTTGGTGATATTCTTACCAAGATAAGTGTAAAATGTGTGATAAATTTACATGCTACATTATTATTTATGTGTTTATTTTTATGTGTTTATCTTATGTGTGTTTATAGATGTCTGTATATTTATGGGTATTTCCTGTATATACTGCATGTATATGTTTACTATTATTTTAGTGTGAATCCGTGCATTTATAGATGTATTTATCTATTTACGTTATATATATATATATATATCCGCAAGATTCCTGTGTGTATATATTTTAATTGCATGCAATTCGAAGAATTTTATGTGGCATAGCTTAGTTGGATGTTGGGTATGTTACAGTATGTTCCACAAAGAGAATGAAAGAGTTCTCTCGTGTATCGTGGCTCGGGCTGGGTGGTCGAGGACGTTACACTAAAGGATTAATATTATATTATTATTTCTTAGAGGCTAAGGTTTGACATAACCATGTTATCCTAATTTCTTGGGGAAAGGGAACGAGTGTTAAGTGGAGCTCATGTAGCTTTAGGAAGACATGTGTCAACCTGGGTGCATGCATCTTTTAGGTGGGAAAGTTAGCTCATTGGGGTTTTCCCTCACCATCCTCACCATTCTCACTATTCTCGCGAGGTGCGCCACTATGGAAGTCAACCATACTCCCCATTGATGCATGCATTGAGAGAGAGAAAGCCTTGACACAACTAGCCATTGCCTCCATCGTCGATCACTGCAACTTATGAAACCCGCACACACTGTGTTATGAAGATAACTTTTTTTCCTGTGAAGCACATCATGAATGTGTAGTGTTTGAGCCATATCGCACCTTAGCCTTGATGTTTCTATCCATGTTTTATATGGACTGGTGTGGCTTGTTGTCATTACTAGAGCCCTTACCCATTTTTTGTTGTAGAGGTTACCCGTTGGACTTAGGAGTTGAATAGCAGAGGCAGGTTGTCAGGATTGTGAGCAACTCTCTCCAGGTGAGAGAGTGTGTTGGGGAAGTGAGTTCTCCTGGAGGGAGTCCTGTAGCAGCTACAATACTCTGATACTTCCAGTCCAGCTTGTTGTTGAAGCCCTAGAAGGGGGGTGGATAGTCGATGGACTTGTGATAGTGAGGGTGTACACTCTTCGGGTGGGACAGGTGTGTGGGGAATGAGGGTATGTGGGCTATGGGCTATTGGAGTAAGTGCCTCCCAGGAGAAAATCCTTCATGTTGATCTGTGCGACTTTCCTGTTGTCCTATCCAATCCTAGGAATCCATTACACGGTTGAGTTTAGTCCGAGCTCGGGGGTGACCCACTATTGAGCGTGATGAGCATCATGGTCTAAGGTTGGGAGGTTCATGGAAGGTCTACATGCAGTTGGTGGTCATCTATTAAAATATAAGTACCCAATCTTTGTTCTTTGTATGATGTGTATATTGAAATTAAGTTATAATGTTATTATAATTATCTGTATATATTGCATGTATGTTTTAATGTTGTTTCTGCATGAACAAGTGTATGAACAAAATGCTATAACTGTTTAAATTGCATTAGATAGATATGTATATAAATGTATATATGAATATCATATGTTATCTCTATTTATTCCTGTTAAGTTTTATATATGAATATTTACGCAAAGTTATTTGGTGGCATGGACTGGCCTATTGGTTTAAGGCCAGGAATGTTAAAAATTGGTATCAGAGCAGAAAAGAAAAGTTACAGTCATTAGGTTGCATTTCCCAATAGAGGTTTGAGGGTCGGGGACATGACAAAATGGTATCAGAGCATAAAGATGTTTCCACTGTGGAATTTTACGACCTTGTTGGGTGGCTAGGGACGTTACAAAATGCTATCAGAGACATGGTTTTAAAACTGAGCCTGGATGGACCATGTTAGTGGTTAACGAGACAAATATTTCAGAGTGAATTGTTGTTGAAAGGGAAAAAACTCAAAGTTCAAAGAATCATTGGGACTGTGCTCAGAAGCTCAAGAGGTATAACGGTTTAGGAATGGAGAAAAAGAAAGAAGCCACAACAATCATTGTGTTGGGCCACGAGGTTTGAAATTGGGCCATAGGATCTGTTCAAGAGAAGGAAGACCCTTCAGAGTCATCAGATATGGAGAAAAGTGCATGAAATTCAACCCCTTAGTCCTTCGGACTTCACGACTTTGACGAAGTTTATGTGGTATAAGAAAAAGGGGCAGAATTTTGAAGTTTCGAAGTTCCGGAGTGGATCTACACCACAGATATAGGGAGAAGTTCTTGACCATTAGATCAAGCCAAGAGCAGAAGGTAAGGTGCAGTGATGAAAAATGGATCTCAGTCGTCAGATCTACGCGCAAGTGATTGTGATCCATAGATCTCATAACAGTTCAGGAGATTGACATTTGGGAGAAACAAAGTATGCTAAGGTAAAACCTTCTAAATCATGAAGTCCCAAAGTTCAGAGTTAATCTAGACCGTTCATCGAAAGAGACACGTGTCAGAATATTGGCTAGTTTGGGAATTCGACATTTGGGAGAAACGAGGTGTGCTAAGGAGAATTATTCTGAAATCCCAAAGTGATGTAGCCTACTGACATCACCATGGATGACGTGGAAACATGGGATGTGTGCCACATGTCAGTGAGTTAAGAACCTTTGGAAGATAGAAATGCCAGTCAAAACGTAACATGTGTCACCCATCATATTGGACCACATGTTCGCTTCTAGTATTCCGCTACATGGCACTCTTCTTGATCATGGTTAGTGGGGCCCCTGATGGTCGCCAGGGATGCATGGCACCATATTCCACACTGCGTAGGGTAGCCACTTTGAAGGAAAGTGGGGTAGCATGGGTTGAAAACTCCTGACGGTCGAAGCACCGAAGTTCATCGTGATCATTGATAGTCGCAGATGTGTGTCAGACGATATGACACTATGGAGAGTTGTCACTCCAGAGGTTTGTGGCATTGAATCCTTTGGAAATCCTGAAGCCCATATTTTCGTAGTAAATATCATCCATAGGATGTTGGGAAGCTATGGACCATTGATCCACACCACTTCGCACGTTCACCAATGCACTAATCTGGAAGATTTGTTGTGATGTGCTTTGGAAACCACCGAAGCCTGGAGTCCCGAAGATCCTATCAACCATAGATATTAACAGAGAATGTGAAACGTAGATCCACCGTCCTCCATGAAATCACCCGTTCCAGGTTCTGTGATGTTTTTGATGTGCGAAAAGGGAAATCTCTGAAGCTTCGGAACCCCAAAGTTTCAAGACTCTGGATAAGTGCCCAACCATTAGCACTTGGTCACATGGGAGTTAAGGGATAAAGAAAAGGGACTAACGCCCAAAACATTTTGCAGAAACGAGTTGGACTTAGAGATAGAAGATTGATGGGTTCTTGATCGACCAAGACCCTCTGAAAATGGAGTCTGGTATTCTTTCTGTTGAATCAGAATGTTTAAGTTACTATGGATAATTATTAAGTCTAATAGATTGACAAAAATTCGGTTGACTGCACATTTTGTAGAGTTAAGAATTGACAGAACCAGACAAAATTATTACCTAGTGAAGAGAAATGTAAGAGGAATAGGATGCTTACAGTTCAAATGATGAATTTAGAGGAATGGATGTCCATTTGGGAGTTGAAGGAACGAACTCCAATGGGCATGGAGAAGAAATAGATAAAGAAATGAGCCTAGTGAAAATCATTAAGAATTTGCAAAAAGATATCCAAATTCACCACGCAGATAACAAAATGCTTATGAGAGCCAGGGAGAAACAAGGATAATTCAATATGAAGCTGATGAAAAGCCTGGAAATAATTGAAAATAAGTTAGATAAGGAAAGTGGAACCAACAAATACAAAAACCACAGGTCCCCTGATGAGGAAAGAAGAGGATGAAGTGATAATAAACATCACCAACACTTTCAAAGGAATTCCAAAAAGAGGAAGCACAAGAGTTCAAGTCCATCTCCTACCAGAAAGCATAAGATATCTGAAGTGGATGAACTGAAGGGTGAAATGAATAATACCAAACCTCCTAATTTTGATGGAGAGCACAAGAAAGATGAAGATGTTGAGGCATGGTTGTTGGGCACGAGGAAATATTTTCAACTGCAGAATTACTCTTCTCATGCAGAAGGAATAATTTCCATCTATTAACTAAAAGGAAAGGCGTACATATGGTGGGATCAACTTGTGCAAGAGAAACACATCAGAGAGAATAATGTTACATGGAGGGAATTCAAGAGGAATTTTGAAAAGAAGTACTTAACTAAGAGGTATTATGACAAGAAAATGAATGATTTATTTGAACTTGAGCTGGGAAGTATGTCCATTGATGAGTATGAAAGAAGATTCTTCGAGTTGTTGAAGTATGTCCCCTTCATCAAGGACAATACAGTTAAGATTCATAGGTATCTGAGTGGGATTCCATCTTTCATCAGTGAGAAGATCCAGTATGATGATCCTAAAACTATGGAAGAAACCATAAGGAGAGAAAAATGCTTATTTAATCAACAAAAAGGGAAACCTATTTTCCAGAAGGCTTGGGAAGCCAAGAAGAATTTTAAAATGGAGAAGAGGTAGAAGGGGAACAAGCCACCATTTTTCAGAAATAATCCTCAAGGACAACCAGTTTTGAGAGAGCCTAAGATGGCTGAAGTAGGTGGGCAAAGGCCAAGGTGGACACCTATGGAATGTTGGGGTTGTAAAGGAGATCATATGTATAGATATTTTCCTCACAGAAGTGAGAAAGTGAGAGTTGTTCACAATGTTCAACAAGTAGAAATGGTAGAGGACTTGGGAATAAGAGTACCGAGGATCTATGAAGCCATGGACAACAAGCAAGCTGAGTTTCAATCACACATGATTGAACTCGAAGTTATGATCAATAAACATGCCCTTACTATTTTAATTGATTCAAGGGCTAGTCATAGATATGTAGATCCTAAGATAGTGGAAAATTTTCAATTACCAAGAAGAAAGCATGGGAAATATTGGTCAGTACAACTGGATAAAGGAACCAAGAGAAAGGTTGTAGAGTTGATTAAATCATGTCCAGTGGGAATTTATGGACTGAGTACCAAGGCAGATTTGAAAATCTTTCCTTTGGGATCATATGACTGCCTAATTGGTATGGATTGGTTAGACCAACACCGTGCCATATTAGAATGTTGTAACAAAGAATTCACTTGCTTCGATGTGGAAGGAAAGAAGAGAGCATTCGAAGGAATTCCTAGGGTAGTTACTATCTAGGAAATCTCAATAATGCAGCTAAAGAAGTGTTACAAGAAGGGTTGTCAAATATTTGTAGCCCATATGGAGGAAGCATCTAAGGATAAGGTGCCAAATCTGGAGGATCATGTAGTCCTAGAATATTTGAAGATGTGTTTAAGGAGGTACTAGGACTACCTCCAAAGAGAGATATTGATTTCTCTATTAATTTAATGCATGGAGCAAGTCCAATATAAAAAAATCCTTACAGAATGAATGCACTAGAACTGAAGGAACAACAAATGCATATTGAAGAAATTTTGAAGAAGGGGTATATAAACCTAAGTGTGTCACCTTGGGGTGCCCTAGTCTTGTTCGTGAACAATAAATATGGGACATTAAGATTGTGTATCGATTTCAAAAAGTTGAACAAAGTGACTATAAAGAACAAGTATCCTCTACCAAGGATTGATGATCTCTTCGATCAATTGAAGGATGTTGTAACACCCCAAGTTTCAAACCTTCATTTTAAATAATGTATTGTTACAATGCTGAGAGGCCTGAGTACCCAAACAATTATTAAAGGGTGAATATGCCTAAGAAATGTAATTTTTTGATCATCATTAATAATAAACACATTGTTGGCTGCTAGACGGACAAGGACTAGAGTTATAGGGGGCCATGATTCCATGAGAGAGGGGGCTTGAGGGGATAAATATTTATTTCCTATTTTAATTATCCTTTTTGTGTAAGGAAGGGGATCGATTACGTGAGTTTCTTGGGGAAGGCCAACATGTTCTTGATTCCCCACGAGAGATACTTAAACCCATCCTTGGTTTGATTGTGGGGTTCGTCGTTGGTCGATGGTCATTGTTTGATGGTAGTTGGTTCATCCTCTCCTTACCTTCTTCATTTAGTACCATTATTTCCCTCACACCCTTCCATGCAATCACTTACCCATCCATTGATCCATCCTCACCTGGGTCTTGTCTTGGAAAAGGGAAAAAAACTATTGAGAATTAGCCACAAAATAGTTGGTTGTAATGGTTGTTGGTAAAATACAACCATGACCTAGGGCCTTAATGTATGAGATGCATTGGCCTGTGCCCTGTTTTTCTCACAACTGTGAGTCCTTAGAGTTCCAGCATTGAGATTTTGGACCAACTATGCTGGAGGCCATGGAAAAAGGAGAAGGATTGCCTGAGGGACTGCGTGCCAGAGAAGGGTGGAGGTCCATTCTCTTGAGAGGTATAGGTTGGGTAGAAGAGAGATGGGTACTTGAATTGTTGTGGGTGTTGGGAAACTTGTGAGAGCTTGAGATCTGACTGGTTTGAGAACCCAAGTACACTTTGGAACCGTCCTTATGGATTCATAGCCCTGGCTCAGGGGTGACACTGCTGTTGATATTTGGAGCAGTGGTGTCCACGGTTGGGTGGAACGTCCCTGGTCTGTAGCCAGTTGGTGTCGCCTTTTTATAAACATAAGTATCTCTATCGTGATATTATTATCTGTGTATGAATGCATTCCACTGTTTATTTTAATTATCATTTAACTAAATCTTAGATTATGCATGCTTGCTTGATATTATTGTGCATGTCGCTAAATCTTGTATCTTATGCATTCTTATTAATTAAAGAAGGTATCGATAAGAGTATGAAGTCCAAGGGTGGGATTGTAGGTAGCATGCCCCGACCTTTGGGTGGTTGGGGATGTTACAGATTGGTATCAAAGCTTCTGGTTGAAACACCGGGTTGGTATGGGACGTGTCTGTTGGTCAGAATCTGAGGGTCGAGATCGAATTATGACCGTGAAGTTGAAAATATTAGGAGGAGTGGCGTTGTAGAATCTACGTAGGAGATAGAACGTCAGAGACCCGTTGTAAGGGGTTCGAAGGATCGTGACTGTCCCTCTTTGAATTTGAGAGTGATTGCCATGGTAGGATCAGGAGTGATTCGGGATTGTTGGATCAAAGGATAGGTGAACAAGGGTCATCTAATGAAAAGGAAGAAAGGGCTAAGGTCATAACCGTCAGATACCATTGGAGAGTGATATCAATGTACAGGAGGCATTGTGGGGAACCAAGTTGCATGCGAGATAATTTCCTAAGGCGGTCCCGCAATCAAAACCATGGTATCACTAAGGGGTTACGTGCCAGCATCAGTAGAATTGTGGGGAGAAAAATGGGTTACTCCAAGCCATTGATGCATGCCCCTGAAAATTGAAAGGCATGTAGTGATGTGACTTGCTAGTGCTCGATCATCAAAACTCTGAATAGCCGAAGTAGCTGGGGACCGTTGATCTATAGGAGGACACGTGTCAATCAATCGTGTGCTCTGGGTGAAAGTACTATGAGAAAGAGAGAGAGAGGAGAAGTTGAAGATTGAGATTTTCAAAGCCCAGAGAGCCGAAGTGAATCTTAGTCGTCCGATCTAGGAGGACATGCGACAGAAATCCACGCACTTTGGGGAAAAGCAAAGGTTGAAAGTTTAGATTTCTAAAATCCGAAGACCCGAAGTAAATGTCGACTGTCGGATCGTCCGAAGTAGACCTAAACCATCATAACATGAGAACAAGTGGTGTGAAGCTGTGGATTCTGGGTAAGGACCCAAAGTAAACAACGATCATCAGATTGTCTAAATTAATTCCCCACTGTCTGATTCAAAAGGACGCATGGCAGAATCACGTGTATTTCAAGGGAAGTAAATTTTGAGACTTGAGAATTTTGAAGTCTGTAATTCTGAAATGACCACAAATGTTGATTTGGGAGAGGTAAATTAGAACTATTAGTTCCCAAGAGGTAAATCTCAGTCTTCCATTTAGAAGCACTATCAAGATCATGATATCAATGGTCACCTTGCATTGTGGGGACAGGAGGTGCTCGGGCTTTACGAAGCCAACGGTGGGCCGCAATCGAGACCACGATTTTGGAAAAAGGACACGTGGTGGCTCGAGGTGAATTGCGGGTCGAAAAGTAGTTTGGTTCCAAACCACCTTTGAGAGTGGCCAAAATCGTGTGTCTATGTGAGGTCACTGCCTAAGGTCACATCTAAGGAGGGGCCAAGAGAAAAGGAGCTAGTGCCAACTCTGATATTTTTTCAAGGGAGAAAGAGAAGGTCACGAGGGCCATCGGACCTGTGCCTGAAAAGATGGAAGGGCCTGTGTTTAGATACAGAGTGAAACCATCAAGGTTTCAGAGAGCTAATTCGGATCAGGATTGTAGACCATTGACTGGGAAGTTTCACAACCTTAGGATAGAAGGGGGTATGCATTAATAAGAAAAAGAAACTATAACATTGTCGACAAATTTGTTTATCATATGCGTAATTATAAAAAAATGGTCACTTGCAAATTTTGTATAATTAAGGGGCTTAAGCACATGAGCTCAGGATGCGTATTGAGGAAATGGAAGAAGGCGAGCAAGCCTCCAGTCATGATAAAGAGGCCAAAGGATAGAATTCCAAAGTTGGTAATGTAGAGACAGAGTCCAATGGACGCAAGGGAGAAGGAGAGTAGGAAACGTTAATAGAAATGGTAAGAAGCCTGAAGATGGAAGTGCAGATCTACAAAGCATACAATGAGACACTAATGAGAGAGCAAAGTCAGATAAATGCTCGAGTATTGCAGATCTTAAATCAATTACAGAGACAAACGAAGAAGGGATCAAACTCAAGACAAGAGGAAGAAGGTAGGTGCCATGAAGTGTTAGTAGAGCTCATGGACACCACTCACCTCCTCACTCAGAAATAAATTTTTATGCATATGAAGATCCCATAAGTAGTCCAGAGGTGTCTCCTATCAGACAACAAAGAAGGAAACAAGAGGTAGATAGTTTGCAAGGAGAGTTGAGGAAGCTCAAGCCACCTTCCTTTGAGGGTGAAAGAGAAAGGGAATATGATGTCGAAGCATGGTTTCTTGGGCTCAGGAGATATTTTCAGTTGCATAACTATTCATCCAACCTGGAAGCCAGGATTTCCACCTACCATTTACATGGGAAATCTGCAATGTGGTGGGACCAACTGAAGCAAGTGGAACATGTTAATGAAAGTAGGATCACTTGGAAGAAGTTCAAGAAGTACTTCCAGAAGGAGTACCTCTCGTATCATTTCCATGACAAGAAAATGTAGGAGTTATTTGAACTCTGATTGGGAAGCATGACTGTAGAAGAATATGATAATAAGTTCTTGGGATTGTTAAAGTATGTCAAGTTCATTGGTGATGAGAAAGTGAAAATACAGAGATTTCTAATTGGACTTCCAGCCTTTTATAAGGAAAATATCAAGTATGATGAACCCAATACCTTGACGGAGGCCATCAGAAAGGATAAATACATGTATGGGCAAGTCCAGTGAAGAGAATCCCTGCAGAAATCTTGGAAGGACAAGAAAAATATGAAGTCCAATCAAAGGAGGAAAGGATTCAAACCTCCCTTCAATAGTAATGAGCCTAATAGAAATCATCAGGATCAGTGTTCTAACGAAGATTCCAAGAAGGAATATTCCTTGGGAAAAAGGGGAAGACCACCAATCCAATGTTGGGGATGCAAGGAAAATCACCTGTACAAGGATTTCCCACATAGAAAAGACAGAGTGAAGATTGTGCACAACATCCAAGAAGCTAAAACAGTCGAAGATATGGGGAGAATCTATGCAGCTTTAAATGATCAACAAGAAGAGTACCATTCCAATATGATCGAGGTGGAAGGTAAGATCATAAATCAACCTGTTTCTATTTTGATTGATATAGGAGAAAGTCATTGCTACATTGATCCTAAGATAGTGGATAGATTACATTTGGAGAAAAGTAAACTTGGAAAAGAAAGTTTGGTTCAGTTAGCCACTGGAACCAAAAGAAGGATCCATGATATGGTCAAAAGTTGTTCCATAAGTCTTAATGGTGTGAATACTAGTATGGATATAAATATCATACCACTAGGGTCTTATGATATTCTGATTGGAATGGATTGGTTGGACAAGCATCATGTTGTCCTAGATTGTCATAATAAGACATTTACATGTCTTGATGGAAATGGAAAATAGAGCACTATGAAAGGAATTCGAAGACCCATCTCTATAAGGGAGATTTCAGCCTTACAACTGAAAATATGTTTTAGGAAAGGATGTCAATTGTATGCAGCTCATGGGGAAGAGCTAGATAATACAAAAGGGCCAAGCCTTGAATATTTCTCGGTACTACAGGAATTTGAAGATGTATTCCAAGAAATACATGGATTTCCACCAATAAGGGAGATAGATTTCTCAATTGATTTAGTGCCAGGAGTTGCCCCGGTGTCAAAAACACCTTACAAAATGAGCACACCAGAGTTAAAAGAATTACAAATGCAGTTGGAGGAATTGTTGAAGAAAGGGTACATGTGTCCAAGTGTTTCACCTTGGGGAGCACCAGTAATTTTTTTCAAAAACAAGGATGGAACCTTGAGGCTGTGTATTGACTTTCGACAGCTGAACAAGTACACTATAAAGAACAAGTATCCTCTACCCTGAATTGATGGCCTCTTTGATCAACTAAGAGGAGAAAATATATTTTCAAAAATTGACCCGAGGGAAGGATACCATCAGGTAAGAATCAAGGAAGAAGACATTCATAAGACAACCTTTAGGACCTGGTATGGGCATTATGAATTTGTAGTGGTGCCATTTGGAATGACCAATGCACTAGTTGTATTCATGTGCTTAATGAATGGCATATTCAGAAATTAATTGGATAAGTTTGTCATAGTATTCCTAGATGACATACTTATATATTCTAAGTTTGAATAGGAGTATGAATATCTCTTAAGACTGGTATTGCAAGTACTGAGAGAATATCAGTTGTATGCCAAGTTGATTAAGTGTTGTTTCTATCAAAAGCGGATCCATTACTTGGGACACATTATTTCATAGAAGGTCATATAAGTAGACCCGTAGAATATTGAAGCCCTTAGAGGATGGCCAACACCCAGAAATGTGTCAGACATTAGATATTTTATGGGATTAGTTGGCTATTACAAAAGGTTCATAATAGGGCTCTCTAATATTGCTCATCCCATCACTTCTTTGCAAAACAAGGGAACTAAATTTGAATGGACACTCAAGCGTGAAAATAATTTTAATTTGTTGAAGGAATTACTTACTAGTGCGCCTATGTTAAAGATTGCTGACCCAAATGAAAATTTTGTGGTATGTACAGATGCATGTAAGGAAGGACTTGGAGGAGTTCTCACGAAAAATGGACATGCCATTGGATATGAGTCCAGAAAGATTAAGGAACATGACAGGAACTATGCCACCCATGACTTGGAACTTGCTTCCATTGTTCACGCCTTGAAGATGTGGAGGTATTATCTCATGGGGAAGAAATTTGAATTAAGGAAATACCACATTGGCTTGAAGTATATTTTTGAACAACCGACCTTGAATGCTAGGAAAACAATATGGATGGAATTTCTAAGTGAATATGACTTCGATATCAAGCATATCGAGGGAACGGAGGATAAAGTTTCCAATGCACTTAGTAGAAGAGTGCATCTCATGCATGCTACTACTGTCAGTATGCATCAATAAGACTTGAAGAGAAATTTTTTAGATGATCTTGTTATAGATCAGCATTACCTACAGGTAAAGGAAAACTTACAGCAAGGAGATGTACAATATAAAATAAAGGAGTATGAGATAAAGGAAGAAAAATTACTTATGCATAAAAAAAGAATCTATGTTCCTAGTTTCAGAGAACTGAGGAATTTGGTACTAAAGGAAATTCATGATGTTCCTTATGTTGGACAACTCGGTTACCATAAAACAATTAAAGCAGTAAGAAGCCATTTCTTTTGGCCAAGAATGAAGAAGGATGTTGCCAATTACATCGCTTGATGTATGGAATGTCAGAAGGTGAAGGCTAAGCATAGGCACCCAGAGGGTTTGCTACAACCATTGCCAATTCTAGAGAAGAAACGAGAAGTGATCACCTTGGATTTCATCACAGGATTACCCATAACAAATAAGAAAAATGATTAAATCATGGTGGTGGTTGAAAAATTAACAAAGTATGCTCATTTTGTGCCTGTGAAGACAACACATACATTATCTAATATTACAGAAATTTTCATGAAGGAAATTGCTAGGTTGCATGGGATACTTTGGACAATTGTCTCAGATAGAGATACAAAGTTTACCTGCAATTTCTGGAGGGGATTGTTTAAAGGATTTGGCAAAAATCTAAAATTTAGCACAACATATCATCCCTAGACAGATGGGAAAACAGAGAGGGTCAATCGAATAATTGACGACATGCTGAGAATGTATGTGATGGATAAGCCATATAAGTGGGAAGTTTACTTACACTTGGTTGAGTTTACATAGAATAATGAGTATCAAGATTTATTCAGAATGAGCCCATTTGAAGAGTTGTACAGTAGGAAATGTGATACTCCAATAAGCTGGGACAACCCAGAAAATAGAGTGGTACTTGGCCGGAGTTTCTCAAGGACATGAAAGACCAGGTGGTTAAGATCAACCATAATTTAAAGGCAACACAGGATAGACAAAAAGTTTATGTAGACAAGAATAGGACAACTAGAGAATTTAAAGTACGGGAGCATGTACTTTTGAAAGTGAAGCCCAATAAAAGCTCTTTGAAATTGGGTAGTTGTACAAATATGGCAGCTAGGTTCTGTCGTCTATTTTAAATATTGGACAGAATAGGGCCATTTGCATACATGCTTGCATTGCCTACTTCCATGAATGTGCATAATTTATTTCATGTATCTTTACTAAATAAATATGTACATGACCCTAACCATGTTATTGATTAGCATCTGATTCAGGTAGAGATGGAGGGAGACCTTCAGTTTTAGCTTGTACGGGTATTGGACAGAAAGGTAAAAATTCTTCAGAATCGATTTATAGAGCTGGTAAAAGTTTAGTGGACCTACTATGGTGCTGAAGTTGCTACCTGGGAGCATGAAGATGCCATGCGGGCAGAGTACCCGCAGATTTTTGAATAAATTTGAGATTTTGATCTCTATTTTTCATATGCACTGAGGATAGTGCCAAGATAAGGGGGAGGGGATGTAACACCCTGGGTTTCGAACCCCCGTTTTAAATAATGTATTGTTACAATGCTGAGAGGCCTGAGTGCCCAAAAAATTATTAAAGGGCTAGTATGCCCAAGAAATGTAATGATTTGATCATCATTAATAATAAACACATCACTGGCTACTAGACGAACAAGGACTAGAGTTATAGGGGGCTATGATTCCACGAGAGAGGGGACTTGAGGGGATACATATTTATTTCCTATTTTAATTACCCTTTTTGTCTAAGGAAGGGGATCAGTTATGTGAGCTTCTTGGGGAAGGCTAGGAGGTTCTTTATTCCCCACAAGAGATACTTAAACCCATCCCTAGTCTGATTGCAGGGTTGGTCGTTGGTCGATGGTCATTGGTTCGTCCGCTCCTTCCTTTTTGCATTTCGTAACATTATTTCCCTCACACCCTTCCATGAACTCACTTACCCATCCATTGATCCATCCTCACCTCCATCTTGTCTTGGAAAAGGGAAAGGAACTGCTGAAAATTAGCGATGGGATAGTTGGTTGTAATGGTTGCTAGTGCAATTCAACCATGACCTGGGGCCTCCATGTATGAGATGTGTTGGCTTGTGCCCTGTTTTTCTCACAACTGCAAGTCCTAAGAGTTCCAGCATTGAGATTCTGGACCAGCTGTGCTGGAGGCCCTGGAAAAAGGAGATGGAATTCTTGAGGGACTGCGTGGTAGAGAAGGGTGGAGGTCCATTCTCTTGGGCGTTACAGGCTGGGTATAAGAGAGCTGGGTACTTGGATTGTTGTGGGTGTTGGGAAACCTGTGAGAGATTGAGAGATGACTGGTTTGGAAACCCAATTACACTTTGGAACCATCCTTGTGGATTCATAGCCCTGGCTCGGGGGTGACATTGTTGTTGATATTTGGAGTAGTGGTGTCTACGGTTGGGTGGAACGTCCTTGGTCTGCAGCTAATTGGTGTTGCCTTTTTATAAAGATAAGTGCTCTTTGTTGTGATATTATTATCTGTGTATGAATGCATTTCTTTGTGTAGTTTAATTATCATTTAACTAAATCTTAGATTATGCATGATTGCTGGATATTGTTGTGCATGTCACTAAATCTTGTATCTTATGCATTCTTATTAATTAAAGAAGGTATCGGTAAGAGTACAATGTCCAAGGGTAGGCTTGTAGGTAGCATGCCCCGACCTGTGGGTGGTTGGGGATGTTATAGATGCTAGGATATTTTCAAAGATAGATCTCAGGTCAGGATACCATTAGGTAAGTATTAAAGAGGAAGACATCAGCATGACCGCCTTTAGGACAAGGTATGGTCATTATGATTTCACAGTGGTTCCATTTGGTTTATCAAATGCACCAATTGTTTTCATGTGCTTAATGAATGGTGTTTTCTGAGAATATTTAGACAATTTTGTCATCGTATTTTTGGATGACATCCTTGTATATTCCAAGACAAAGGAAGAGCATGACCATCATTTGAGGATGGTGGTGCAAGTTCTAAGAGAGAATTAGTTGTATTCCAAATTGAGAAAGTGATCATTTTATCAAAACAAAATTTAGTATTTGGGGCATATCATATCCGAAGAAGGGATAATAGTGGACCCTAAAAATATTGAGGCCATTAAAGGGTGGACAACACCTAAAATTGTGACAGAAGTTAGAGCCTTCATGGGTCTAGTTGGCTACTATAGAAGGTTCATTGCAGGGTTTTCGAGAATAGCTCACCCCATCAATTCCTTGCAAAGTAAGGGGAAGAAGTTTCAATAGACAAAAGAATGTGAAAAGAGATTCCAACAATTGAAGCAATTGTTAACTAGTTCTCCAATTCTGAAGATCGTGGATATGAAAGAAGATTACGTGGTTTGCACAGACGCATGCAAAGAAGGATTAGGAGGAGTCCTTAGTCAGAAAGGATTTTTGATATGTTTTGAATCCAGGAAATTGAAAGAGCATGAAAGGTTCTATGCCACTCACGATTTAGAGTTGGCAGCCATAGTGCATGCTTTGAATAAGTGGAGGCACTACCTCATGGGAAAGAGGTTTGAGTTGAGGACATACCATAATGGTATGAAGTACATTTTTGATTAATCTACTTTGAATGCTAGGCAGATTAGATGGTTGAAATTCCTCTCTGAATATGAATTTGATATCAAGCACATCAAAGGAAAGGAGAACAAAGTGGTTGATTCCCTCAGCAGGAGAGTGCATGAACTGCATGTTATAAAAAAATTCATGTATCACATGAATCTTAAAGGAAAAAATTATGAGGCTGCAAAAGTTGATTTGCAATACATGGAATTAGTAAATAAATTGTAGCAAGGTAAAATGCAGCAGAAAGATGAAGATTACGAACTGGGAATTTATGGAATTCTCTTGTACAGAAACAAAGTTTATGTACCCAATTATCCTAAATTGAGGAGTGTGATTTTAAAAGAGATGCATAATGTACCTTACGCAGGACACCCAAGATATCAGAAAATAGTTTTAGTAGTCAAGAGCCCTTACCATTGGCCAGGTATGAAGAAAGAAATTGCATAGTACATTGCCAGATGTATGGAGTGTGAAAGGGTCAAAGTGGAGCATAGACACCCAGCTAGGTTTCTACAACCATCAAACATCCCTGAGTGGAAGTGGGAAGTGGTGAAAATGGATTTCATCACGGGATTTCCCAGAACAAGCAAGCAACAGGATACAATCATGGTGGTGGTGGATAAGCTTACGAAGACCGCCCATTTTACTCCATTGAAGAATACTCACAAGGAAACTAATGTTGCTGATATTTATATGAGGGAATTAGCATGCTTGAATGGCATACCCAAGATAATTGTGTCTGACAGAGACCCAAAGTTTACCTCCAAGTTTTTGAGAGGATTATTCAAGGGGTTTGGAATGAACTGAACTTTAGCACAACTTATCATCCTGAGTCCGATGGACAAACAAAATGAGTAAATCAAGTGATAGAAGATATGTTAGGAATGTATGTGATGGGAAAACCATCTAAATGGGAAGATTATCTACACTTGGTAGAATTTGCCTATAATAATGGGTATCAAGCATCGCTGAAGATTTTCCCGTTTGAGGCACTTTATGGTAGAAAGTGAAATACCCTAGTAAGTTGGGACAACCTAGCTGATAGGGAAGTGGTTGGGCCAGAGTTTCTCAAGGAAATGGAAGAGAAATTGTTAAAGATAAAGTTGAATTTGAAGTCTTCCCAAGATAGGGAGAAAAGTTATGCAGACAAAGGAAGAACCCACAGGGAGTTTAATGTGGGTGATCATGTTTTCCTGAAGGTGAAAACCAATAGAATTTCCCTGAAGATGGGAAGTTGTTCCAAGATGGCAGCTAGATATTGTGGACCATTTGAAATTCTAGAAAGGATTGGACCAGTAGCTTATATGATTGCATTTCTTACATCCATGACTATTCATAATGTATTTCATGTATCATTTCTCAAGAAATATATACCCGATGCTAATCATGTGATTGATTGGAATGTGATTCAGGTGGAGAAAGAAGGCGCTTTGCAAGTGAAACATGTGCGCATACTATACTGGAAGAGAAAGAAACTCTGAAATTGAGTCCTAAAGCTTGTAAAGGTTCAGTGGGAGCATGAGGATGTTATGCGGGCAGAGTACCCACATATTTTTGAAGATTTTGGAAATCTTGTTGTTGTTGTGTAAATAGGTTGCACTAAGGACAGTGCAAAAATAAGGGGAGCGGATTGTAACACCCCAAGGCCGAGTCCATGCTGAATTGTAATTATGCTTATAGGTTGGTGAGTCGAGTGTTTATAAGTTGGAAGACTTATGTGTTTATTAGGCCCGAGAGCCCAGATGCTAATGCTAATGAGCTTGATTTTGTACATGTAAATACTCACATCATTAATAAAATTACATCGTTGCATGTAGACATACCACGGAAAAGAGTTATGGGGGACTAAGCTCCACTAGGCAGGGAAAGGGAAGGGGCTAAGTGTCTAGGAATAGGGGCTAAGCTAGAGGGATTACCTCTAAAGGAAAAATATTATATTATTATTTCCTAGAGGCTAAGGTTTGACATAATCATATTGTCCTAATTTCCTGGGGAAAGGGAACGAGTGTTAAGTGGAGCTCATGTAGCTTCCAAAAGACATGTGTCAACCTAGGTGCATGCAATTTTTAGGTGGAAAAGTCAACTCGTTGGGGTTTTCCCCTCACCATCCTCACCATTCTCACCATTCTCGCGAGGGTCGTCACTCTGGAAGTCAACCATAATCCCCACTGATGCATGCACTGAGAGAGGGAAATCCTTGACACATCCAACCATTACCTCCATCATCGATCTCTGCAACTTCTAAAACCCACACACACAGTGTTACCAAGATGACCATTTTTCCTGTGAAGCACAACACGACTACGTAGTTTCTGAGCGATAACCCGCCTTAGCCTTGTTGTTGCTACCCACATTTTCTATGCGCTGGTGTGTCTTGCAATCATTACCAAATCCCTTACCCAATTTTTGTTGTGGAGGTTACCCGCTAGACTTAGGAGATGAATAGAAGAGGCAGGTTGTCAGGCCTATGAGAAACTCTCTCCATGTGAGAGATTCTGTTGGGGAAGTGAGTTCTCCTGGAGGGAGTCTTGTAGCAACTATGATACTTTGAGACTTATGGTCCAGCCTATTGCTGAAACCCTGGAAGGGTTGTGGACATCCGATGGAATTGTGATAGTGAAGGTGTACACTCCTGGGGTGGGACAGGCATGCAGGATTGAGGGTCTGTGGGCTGTGGGCGTAAGTGGCTCCTAAGAGAAAATCCTTCCTGTCGATCTGTGTGACTTTCATGTTATCATTTCCAAGCCTAAGAATCACTTTCCCAATGGATTTTAGTCCCAGATCGGGGGTGAACCACTACTGAGCATGATGAGAAGCGTGGTGTAAGGCTGGGAGGTTCGTGGAACGTATGCACGTAGTTGGTGGTCATCTATTAAAATATAAGTACCCAATATTTCTTCTCTGTATGATGTGTATCTTGAAACTAAGTTATAATGTTATTAGAATTGTCTCTATATATTGCATGTATGTTTTAATGTTGTTTCTTCATGAATAGGTGTATGAACATAATGCTATAACTATTTAAATTTCATTAGATAGATATGTATATAAATATATATATGAATATCAAATGTTATCTCTATTTATTCCTATTAAGTTTTATATGTGAATATTTCCGCAAGTTATTCGGTGGCATGGTCTGGCCTATTGGTTTAAGGTCGAGAATGTTACAAATTGGTATCATAGTAGAAAAGAAAAGTTACAGTTATTAGGTTGTGTTTCCCAACATAGGTTTGAGGGCCGAGGATGTGACAAAATGGTATCAGAGCAGGAAGATGTTTCCACTGTGGCATTTCCTGGCCTTGTTGGGTGGTTGGGGACATTGCATGATGGGTTGGGGGAAAAAAAAGAGGAACATAGAGGAATCCCCAATTTTATGATTGAAATTTGGGTTTAAATGACTCCTAACAAGTTCCATGGAACCAAGAGGTAAAGTTGTAGATCAAAATTCTACCTAGAATGGTCAAAATTCTAGTTTTAATGTCTATCTGTAGAGTTGCAGGTAGTTTGGTGAATCAACGATCGAAATCACACTTGATCTCAAGATCAACGACCAATATTCTCCTTGATAAATCTAAAAATTCATAAGGTTTCAAACATTTGAAAGGTTGGGTAAATCAATGTCCAAGATTCATTTCAGGGGTTGTGAAATGTATGAGATCAATGTTCTAGATCAATTGGAGAAATGTAAAAAAAATTCTAGGTGTTAAAGTTCAAAAAGAGAAATCGTCAATGATTGATGGTTGGTTCGGTTGAAAGGGAGAAGATTTTGGTTCAAACATAAGACATCTCTAACCATCGATGGTCGACGGTCGAGGGTTGGTTGAATCCAACAAAGTGTTTTCAAACGCCAATGGTTCATGGTTAGGTCGAATGAAAGGGAGAGGAGTTTGGTTTAGCCATAATACATCTCTGAAAACTGATGGTCAACCATCAGGGGTTGGTTGAATCCACCTAAGTGTTATCAATTGTCGATGGAAATCATTGATGACCAATGAGTTGGTGGTTGGGCGTCGACCGATTTGAAGAGTTGTTCATGTCGTCTAAGAGAATCAACCAATGACTGATGGAGGGAAAAGGATGATGATGTGTCATGCCAAGTCAATAACCACATGTCGTGCCACATCACCCAAGCTGACACCTCAAGATGATGTGTCATTCCACTTCAACAATTGCCAAGTTAACCAACAGAAGTGGTTGATGGCCAATGATCAGGTTGACCTATTTGGGAAAGTGTATTCAACATTCGTCGGGGATCAATTATTACTGATGGTCAATGGTCAAATCGGTCGATTTAAGAGTTGTCGCAAATCGATTGTCAGGGAGTTGGGCCAACGGTCGGATCAACAATTTGGGAAAAACGTTTTTCATGTCCAAAGGAAAGTGTTGATTGTCGATGACCAATAGATTCAGATCAACAGTTACTATTTTTCATGATTTGAGATCAATGGGTTAGATTTATAGGGATGTTACAACAGTAAAACAATACATTTTGTATGAAAGTTTCCGGATTTTTTAGAATTTTGAAGGTCACTAACTTGCAGGGCATTTTTGAGGCCCTAAACGACGTTTTTAGCAAGTCAAAACCCATGAAAATAGAGTATACCAAGGTACATTGTGTCTCTACAACTCAAATAAAAGAACTCACAGAGAGATATCCAACAAGATAAACGATTCACAAAAAAGATCTCGTATGAGAAAGTTATAACCAAAACAGCGAGGGTAAAATTTTGGCACTAGATTTACTTCTAGAGGGAATAAATCCATGCTTAGAAGTCCAGTTGGGGAACAAGAGTAGTCGGTGGAAAGATTATGACACATAGAATCCAGAAGTGGATTCATATTTTGGTTATGGGTACCTAAAAGTGTGTAGGAAGAGAAATAAGACACCTGTAGCATGTAGGGATAAATTGGGTAAAACAACCTAAACTTCTTTGGACCATAAATTTTAACTCAAAGCTCGGATTTCAGAAAATGAATAGTCGTTGGAAAGTTCTTGAGGAATAGAAAACATATGTACACCCAAATTTTTTAATTAGGAAATTGTTGATGGGTAGAAATGACCACTTTTCAACTAAGATGAAACAACCTGGTCTGAGGTCCTTAGACCAAAACCCAAGCCCTTTGGTGTAATTGTCCTTGAGGGGTTTTACGACTCCATCAGCTGATGATGGAATCTCCTCAAAAGAAAAATATTTGAAGCAGGTTTCCCTAAGATCCCTAATTACTAATATATAGAACTAATGAATATTTATATTTACAAAATTCATTAAAATAAATCATTAAATACTATATACAAGATTTACAAATTTTACAAACTATACAAAAGTTACAAGATTTCAGGAACCTTGACAAATAAAGAATTTTCAAGAACTTTTTAGAACTAAATCTCAAGCAAAATAGTGTAAAACTAATATAATAACATATATTATATTTTACAATCAAACAAAAAAGGAAATTTTAAATGCAAATAAGTTGACGTAGACCAAATGATCACAACAGTTTGGTCGAACCTGTAATGAATAATATACATTTAAAATTGATGAAAATGCATCGATAACACACTAACAGTATTTCTAAGAAAACAAAAATAACTATGATGGCCAGGAGCACATATTGAATCTAATGATTGTATCAACTTTCACATTTGATATAATAAGCCTTTGTCATCTACAAGCAAGATATGTCTCTCTACCAGGAAACATACAATGCAAAAATTTAAGAAGCCCGTTGAAGCATAGTCGAGCAAAGTTCCATAATTTTTTGTTTATGGGAAAGAGAAATAATCATAACATCAACCCTTCATTCATCAAAAAATTAATCACATATGAGTTTCAATATAATAAAAATGTTTCATGTAATGAAACTAATATATAACCAATCAAATATATGAAAATTGTAAATATTTTCGATCAACATAGTTAACACACATCCTTTTTCATTTATATTCAAAGAGTTGGTGTAAGTTGAAATAATTAATTGGAAATTTAAAAATGAATATTCAAATAATGATATAAAAATGAATAAGAAACATGAATTTCAAAATAATATTTGAAACACAGTCGAAATCCTCTTTGAAATCATCTTAAGTAGATACAATGAACATTTAGATAAAAGGGATATTGCAAACCATGTATTAAAAACGTTCAAAACAAGACTTATAGATAGGTCTTCAAGAATAAGTGATTTTATTGTTTCCAAAAAAGTAAGGTCTACCATGTCTTCATTATTCCTCTTCTCTATAACCAGTGTCAAGATCTGATATATATAAATTACAATGATTTTATCTAGATCCAATATCAATGGATTTCAAAAATGGATCAGATCTCAGAGCCTTCGTAGATGCATAAAATATTTTTTCTTCCCTACGTATTTGAGTAAATCACTACTAGATGCATGAGTTTCTCCAATTTTAGGATCGATCTTGAAATGCATTAAAGATCCCGTTGCATCGTTCCATGAAATTGGTGATAAATTAAAAGAAAACAAGTGAGTAATCAACAAAGATTTTGGTGATCAAATGTTATAATTTCTTTCATTGGAAATACACCCATAGTTTGTCATTCTTCAACATTCTCCTTCTTTATTCGAAGAGAAAACATCCACGTGTTAATTATGTAATTAAACTTGAAAATTATTATTGCCACTTTAGTCTGGCGATCTCATGTGATATTCCTCTTTTTTCCTTGCTAGAAATTCTCCTTCGACAATGTTCTGATAATGTGCCTTTTGTTATTTCTGCTGAAAATTTGCAAGACATACTTTTAATGCGTTGTAAAAGAGTACAAAGCATGACTTTGTTCATTTATTTCATTATGATTCCCTTGTTAATAAATATATAAACAATATTTACAAGGAAATATAATCAAAATAATAAGTTACATTTTAGGATGGATCGTAAACCAAAGCATATATTCGACTCAAAATGATCAACTCAAGAATCAGTTATGTTAAGAACCAAATATCAATATAGCATAGAAAAACCTCAGAAAAAGTATTCAACGCCTTGAAAAAGAGATAATTTCAGATAATAAGCCTCTTCGAGGGGGCAACCTCCTTTTACTCCACTTAAATGTTCAAGAACAAGATGATTCAAGATGAAAATGTCTCTTTGGTATATATAGGAGACTAGGAGGTATAATTACAACTAATGGCCTAAAGCCGACATAAATAAAATAACATTACTAATATAATATATCCCAATTAAGGGGTAATGAGCCAATATTAGGGCTTAACATGCCCCTCCCCTTGAGACAAGTGTTGTTTGCAACACTTGAGTAACTCTGGATGCTTCTGTATAAAAGACTCATCTTTCCAAGTGGAATCTTCAGCCGGTAGTTTCCTCCATTTAATGAGATACTTTGAAATGGATCTATTCCTCAGCTGGCGAATTCTTGTGTCAATGATGGCTTCAGGCTCCAATATGATTTTTCCTTCCTCATCAAGTTCTGGAAATATAGTTTGAACTGGGATGTTGTCGCCTATAACCTTCTTTAAGCATGAAACATGGAAAACTGGGTGTACTCATGAAGATGCAGGCAACTCCAGTTTGTATGCCATAGTACCAACATTTTGCAACACCTTATAAGGGCCATAGTACTTTGGTGATAATTTATTATCCTTCTTGGCTTGCTTGAGGGACATCTATTTGTATGTTTGTAGTCTTAAAAACACCCAATCCCCTACTTCAAAACTTATTTCACTACGATGTTGATCTGCTTGTTGTTTCATGCGATTATGTGCCATGGTCAGGTTGTCCTTTAAGATTTGGAGAACTTGTTGTTGATTCTCAATGTGAT
>ML784711.1:66049-107792 GCA_009831015.1 Picea engelmannii | reverse complement strand
ATCTTTGGAAGTTCTCAATGTGCTTGGTAACTAAACCCTTTTGCTTGAGATTTATCAATTGGATAAAGAAGGTATTGCTCCTTGTATCCTCATAGTGTGCTATCATTTCTTCCATGAAAATTGTCCAAGTGACAAGTGATTTGTGATAAAAAAGCCATCGATACCATACAAATTGATTAGGTTCTAAATATAAAGAAGCAATTCGTACCTTTTGTGTATGTGGCACATTATGGAGATCAAAGAATTGCTCCATCTGAAGTATCCATGTGATTGGGTTCTTTCCATCAAACTTACTCATATCAATATTAGGAACGTGGTTGGTATTCAAGCAAAAGTTGGAGTTTTTCCATTCTTGATTCACCATCCTTGTGTCCTCATCATGAATTTCATGGGATGCATTTTCACTTTCAGGTGTCTTCTCTGTTACAATTTTTTTCAATACTTCCATGATGTCCCCTTTTAAACCCTCCATCATCTCTTGTAGTTCATCTTTTGTTACTATATTCTTTTGTAAATCATTTATGTCCCTACACATTTCTTCACCTTCATCAAGAGTCCAAGTAGGATTGTCTGGAGGCTTATTTGGTGTAGAAGTTCCCTTTTTGGGTGGCATGTTGGCCAAGTATCACTTTTGAACCTTGATTTTGAGGTGGTTCTGCTGGACAATCTTTCTTCTGTTGTATCTCCCAAGTTTCGGCCCTTCTGGGTATGAAACTTTCTTTTATGTAGTTCTTTGATATTTCTTCTCTGCAATTCCATAGGTCTAATCAAAATTGTATGTGCCAAGTGGAATTTACTGTAACTTCCCCACAACTTGCCGATTTTTGGCCTTTCCAGGAGATCTCACTTGTATAGCGTGCCCCGCACAAAATAATTGATATAAATTCTGAAAATCACACCAGAAATACTACAAACTATTCACGATCCAATGAAACTAGTCCCACTCAATTTGGACACTCTAGGAAGAAGTTATGATTTTTTTACCTGGAACACCTTCTTGAGACTAGTCAATAGAACTAGTTAGATACCCTATCTTACACAGGGTGTATATACAAATTTAAAATGAACCAGAAGCTAACAATTTTACCACAGATACCTTAATAATTTATGTGAATAGACTCCAGAGTTCAGGGTCTGAAACGTTACAGAAAATTTTTTATAGCGAAAATTACGCAATGACTCAGTTCAGGATGATTCCAGAACCCTATCTTGTACACATTGTATCTACGAAATTATAAGGCTTCAGGAGCTTAATTTTGAGCCCAACGTACCTTGATCCATCTACTAAATATCCTCCAAGACATTCCTTCTAAAACGTTGTAGAAAAAAAGTTATAGAGAAAATTCTAAGGTGTCTTAGATGTAGCATTGAAACCCCAAGACCTTGAGCTCTGATACCATATGTTAAGAACCAAATATCAATATAGCATAGAAAAACATCAGAAAAAGTACTCAACGCCTTGAAAAAGTGATAATTTCAGATAATAAGCCTCTTCGAGGGGGAAACCTCCTTTTACCCCACTTAAATTTTCAAGTACAAGATGATTCAAAATGAAAATGTCTCCTTGGTATATACATGAGACTAGGAGGTATAATTACAACTAATGGCCTAAAGCCAACATAAATAAAATAACATTACTAATATAATATGCCCCAATTAAGGGGTAATGAGCCAATATTAGGGCTTAACAAGTTCAATGTCAATAAAACTTTTTTAGAAAAAACCCATCATCTATCCTTACTCAGCGTTTTCTTTAGGCATGGTAAGTTGATGAGTTTTAGATGTGTGGATTGAGTTGATATTTTTCTCAATATTGAGTGTCACATTTATTTACAACCAAAATAATGTAAAAGACATTTATTATTGAGGATGAGGGATCCATAAAAAAACAATGTTTCACTTAAATTGAAAAACTCTTGGCTCGTCCTTAGTATTTAAAATTTATTCTTTGAAGGCGCAAATTGAATAACATATAAGCAAACCTTAAATCAAATCGTTTTGAATTGCCAAAGAAAACAAAAATGTGAAAATACATGATTTTTAACAAAAAAATTCATGGTTCATAAAAATAAAGCATCATGCAAATATTAAAACCATTGGCTTGATTCTATTCTTTGACATATACTTTTCTAAGGCGTCAATCATTTATATCAAACTATAAATTTTATATGAATAAATTCATTCCACCAAAACTCTCAATTAATTCATTAATGCACCAAAATCAAATCTTGGTGAAACTGTCGAAAAACCAAGGTAATCCAATTTACATGAATCGAGGCATGATGATAAATCCAATGATGTTGAATAAGAGGAGGGAAATACTAAAAAAAGGTGCAAATAACACAAGTTGCCAAATCCTCATTTCATGCAAGATAAGCCAAGGAAAAGATAAAAGCACACCACACAAAATACCATAGAAAGGAAATCAATAAATCATCTTATTCAAAACAAATCAAAAGAAATCGAAAGTAGAGTTTACAAAATTTCAAATGGGGTCCCTTTAAATTTAAAACAAAATTTAACGGGAGCAACTGGGACTCAACAACAGTAAAAATTCTCATAAATTAATAAATAGATTTATGTAGTAGTAAAAGAGTGGAAATTGCAACTTATAAATGTTGTAAATTTTAACTCATAACTTAGATTGAGGCATGAGTACAACAATTGGAAAGTTGTTTTAGAGAGGAATGCATCTAAGGAATCATAATTTTGATTTGGTGCATTGTGTAATCCATAAAATGATGAAAAAGTAACCTATACTCTAATGGAAAGAATGCTTTATGCTATGCATGTTTCTAACAATAATTATTACATGAACATTTATTTCATAATTAGAGGTACATAAAGCAACTTTAGTTCTTATATGAGGACTGAAGTTATGGAAGATGCTTATGGATCTTACATCCATGAGGAAGAGGTCATAGTTTTTCATGTCAACAAGGGAAATGCCGAGACAAATTCAAATGGAAGAAGAGATAGGCATGAGCCTATCACTATGAGAATCCTACATATGGAAGTGCAGTGCTATATAGTTGATAATGAAATGATTATGAAGGCCCAAGAAGAGATACTTCAAATATTGAACATGTTTTATAAGCAAGTCAACAAGGAATTTGGCACCAAGCAAGAAGCTAGTGCTAGACAAGTGTTAGCATCAAGATCCCATAGAAAAAGGGATGATCATGGAAATGATAGGCAATCAAGAAGCATGAGTATGTGCCATCATTATCCAAAGAAGTCCACTAGAAGGACCGATGAAAGTTCAAGACCAGGGAGCAGTGCAAGTGTGTCTCATGTTAGGAGGAAAAGGAGAAGGCATGAGGAAGGCATCTTGCAAGGTGAACTTGGGAAAATAAAGCCACCTAATTTCAATGGTGAGCACATGAAAGGAGAAGAGGTCGAGGCTTGGCTGTTGAAAATGAAGAAATATTTCCAACTGCATGGTTATCCCTCCTAGGTAGAAGCTAGAATTGCCACCTACCACTTGCAAGGAAATACAACCATGTGGTGGGATCAAATCAAGCAAGACAAGAACCTTGATGATAAGAGGATTTCATGGAGGAAGTTCAAAGTATATTTCCAAGAGAAATATTTGTCCGAGCATTATTATGAAAGAAAAATGAAAGAGTTATTTGAAATCAAGTTAGGAACCATGAAAATGGATGAATATGAGAAACAGTTCTTTAAATTGTTGAAGTATGTTGAATTCATCAAGGATGAGAAAGTCAAAATCCAAAGGTTTCTAAGTGGATTACCCTCCTTCTACAGTGAAAATATTCAATATGAAAACCCCAAAAACTTTGAAGAAACCATAAGGAGAACAAGGCATCTTTATGAGCAAAGAAAATGAAGGCCAGTTTTCTAAAAGACTTGGAATGACAAGATGAAAGGGGAAAATGATCAAAGGAAGAAAGGTTTTAAGCCACCCTTTTTAAGAAATAGTTCCCAAGTAAATTATCAAGGTCAAGAAACCTAAAATGAGCATAAGACTACAGATTCATTTGGGAAAATGCCAAGGAAACAACCTGTTCAATGTTGGGGATGTGAGGGAAATAACTTATATATGGAATTCCCTCACAAAGGATAAATAATGAGGATTGTCCACAACATTTAGGAGGATGAAGCAATGGAAGACATGGGAGGAAACATGCCAAGAATTTATTCATCCTTGGAAAACAAACAAGATGAATATCAATCCACCATGATTGAATTGGAAGGTAATATTGATAAACAACCCATAACAATTTTAATTGATTATGGAGCTAGCCATATTTACATAAATGCTAACATTGTTGAAATATTTCACTTGCAAAGGAGTAAGCATAAGAAATCCTAGTTAGTTTAGTTATCCATGGGGACTAAGAGGAATATCAATCAATTGGTTAAATATGTCAAATAGACATGAATGGACTCAACACAAAGGTAGATGAAAACATCATACCATTGGGTTCATATGATTGTCTAATTGGCATGGATTGGTTGGAAAAAAGCCATACTTTTCTTGATTGTTACAACAAAAAAATCACATGTCTTGGTGAGGAAGGGAACGAAGGCAAGATTCAAGGCATTCTGAGAGTTGTAGTTGTTAGAGATATTTCAGCTATGCAGTTAAGGAATAATTTTAGGAAGGGATGTCAGATTTTTGTAGCCCATATGGAAGAGGAAGCCGAAGATAAAGTGGAAAGCATTGAAGACCATCCCATCTTAAAGGATTTTGAAGATACTTTTAGAGAAATTCTTGGATTAAAACCAAAGAGAGACATTGATTTCTCTATTGATTTGGCACTAGGAGCTTCCCCAATATCCAAGGCACCTTCCCCAATATCCTCCCCAGTGGAGTTGCCAGTTTCTGTTGAAGGAAAATCTCCTTGCAGATACGTAGATCTCCTCTTGAGAGCTAGACTCTTAACTCTTAAGATAGAAGATGCTTAACATGGACACTAACTTCCTTTCAGATCTATACAAACTAATGTGCAAGGAGGAAGGAGAAAAGAAGTACCTTTTATCGGCGTTTGTCCCTGCACGTCCGAGTTGTGCTCCAATATTTCGCTCCTCGATGAGCCCTGTAGACAAACAATAGTACAACCACTTCCTACTCTATTGATATTATCTTGAAATAGATATATCTATCAGAGACAAGTTCATGTGAGATTAAACACAAACTAGAAAGAAACAGTCCAAGCATGTCATATTGATGAGAACAATGATAGAAGTAACTTACAGCCGTAGATGTGAATGTGACAGCTTCGTCAAGTCCCCTTTGTCTAACCCTTGCTCAAAATATCCACGACCCAGATGACAACAACTTCATTGATTACTCTCCTCCAATTCACTGTATGTTTCCTATGAGATCATAGGTTTCATGCTTCCAATTCTTCCCCCCTTTCCCACCATGATAGAGCCTATTTATATAGGTTTAGAGAGGCTTAACCTCTTGAGGTATATTTAGGGTAAGTTGAGGATTTCCCTCCTTAAGCCAGGGATATTCTCCTAATATCATGGCTGAACCAGGAATTCAAATGCAACTGCCTTCCAAGATTGAAAGATCCTCCCCTTATTCTCCTCAACAGATCAACTGCTGCCCAGAATAGGCAACGCTCCCTCAAAAAGGCCATCCGAGCACTATAACACTCCCTGGTAGGCTTTAGGGGGGCGCCAACTCTCTAAAAATCTGTAACACTCCTTCAGAAGGGTTGTTTGGTGTTATAACGCTCCCTAGCACCTTATAGGGAAGCATCAGTGCTCCTAAGGGTGATATAGGGGAGCGCTCTCTTCTAAAACCTTAGATTGAAAGATTCTTTCAGGTGGAAAGAGATACTTGACTCCAGTTAACCACCCCTCTTCCTTCAAATAAAGTGTTTGAGGCATTTTAAGTGTCTCCTTAGTGCCGTCATCATGGCATTATGATTTTCTTGACACTTGCGACATTTGTGAGCAACATGCAACACTTGCGACACTTGTGAGCAACATGCGACACTTGCACTAGGAGCTTCCTCTTGATAGCTAGACTCTTAAATCTTAAGACAGAAAGTGCTTATCATGGTCACTGACTTCCTTTTATATCTAGGTGGACTAGTGTGTGAGGAGGAAGGAGAAAAGAAGTACCTTTTACTGGTGTTTGTCCCTGCACGCTCCGAGTTGAGCTCCAATATTTCTCTCTTCGATCAGCCCTGTAGACAAACAAAGTACGACCACTTCCTATTCTATCAAGATTAGTTTGAAATAGGTCTATCTAATAAAGAGACAAATTCATGTGAGATTGAACACGAATTAGAAAGAAACAGGCCAAGCAAATTATATTAATGAGGACAAACCATTGCTTACAGTCGTAGATGGATTGCAGCAGTTTTGTCAAGTCCTCCTTATCTACCCCTTGATCAAAAGATCCACGATCCAAATGATGATAGCTTCACCGATTTCTCCCTATGAGATCATAGGTCTCTTGCCTCCAAAATATCTTTGTTCCAACACCACCTATAAGATCATAAGTTTGGTGTGATTCTCCTTTTCCAGTACTATTTTCACCATGAGAAATATTTCTTATATAGCCTTGGAGAGGCTTTAACCACTTGAGATATCCTTAGGGAAGGTGAGGATTTCCCCCCTTCAGTTGAGGATCTACCCTAAGATCATGGATGGGCTAAGGATTCCAGCTCAACTTCCTTCTAAGAATGAAAATATCCTTCCCCCATTCATCTCAACAACTCAACTATTGCCTAAAATAGGTAGCGCTCCCTCAAAAGGGCACTTAGAGCACTATAGCGCTCCCTAGTAGGCTTTAGGGGAGCGCCAATGGTCCTGAGGGTAGGGCCACTCCTGTAGAAGGGCCAAAGAAGCTTTATAACGCTCCCAGACAGTGTAAGGGGGAGGGCCAGCACTCCTAGAAGAGGTATAGGGGAGCGCTCCCCTCCAAAAACTCAGTTTTTGAGGTGCTTTCAGATGG
This sequence comes from Picea engelmannii, assembly GCA_009831015.1. Classification (NCBI taxonomy): domain Eukaryota; kingdom Viridiplantae; phylum Streptophyta; class Pinopsida; order Pinales; family Pinaceae; genus Picea; species Picea engelmannii. The sequence goes on along the minus strand of ML784711.1, from coordinate 100,849 downwards.
CAAAAGGTTTGCAAGCCTTTTGACTCATTTCTCCTCTTCCAAATCAAATGTTTGAGGTGTTTCAAGTGTCCTTCTCATGTCGTTATAGGCACGACATAGGCATCATGGCAGAATGCTTTCTTTGACACTTGCGACACTTGTGAGCAACATGCGACACTTGTGACCTTGTGAGAAAAATGCGACACTTGTGACCTTTGTAATGACGACACTTGCGACACTATGAAAGTGAGTATTTTTTATTTGTAACAGATTGCCCCCCAACGTATGAAGTTAGAAGATGAACTGATAACTGAAATGATTTGTAGACTTTCAAGAAAGGGTATAGACGCAGAGAACCTGACAGAATCTGCACACAAACATCCAACAAATATTATGACATGTTTCAAACCCAAGGTAGGCATACCTATGCTTGGGTGATAAAGACTTGCAAGGTATGGCCGCCATAAAATACACTGCGGATCCATAATTGTATTGATAAAAAGGTATAGCCACTGAAAATACACTGTGGATCTATACTCTTATGACATGAACTGATCATAGCCACGGAGAATACACAGTGGATCTATGAGATGACAAGACATAGCCATGACCAATACAAAGTGGATCTATGTAACAATATATGTGTCATTGTCCAAAAGAAACTACATTGCAACCTGGGAAAAGTACATATCAAAGTGATCACTCAACCCAAGGTCTTCTTACCGATCCCGATGCAGTATGAATCTAACCACATGAATAGATGTCCTGACGTCGAACATGGCAGAAACCACTTGATTACCGGTCAATGATGTAAACCGTTAACAAGTGCGAGGGAGATCACCATTAATGTCAATGATTCCCAAGGTACACTAGTACATTCCAATGAATGTGAATGAATGAGCTAGAGTCGAACATCCGTGGAATCATCCGATCAGAGGTCAATAATGTAAACCCACTGTCGGACATGAAGAGGCCTGCCATTGAGGCATGCAGGTCCCAAAGTACTAATTGGTTTCTAAGTCTAGTCCCTGGATAATGTGTTGAAGTCAACAGGAATAGACTTGTCGAAGAAGGGCCTTGATGTATTCGCCATCAACAACACGAAACAGACACAGAGATGTAATTGGTAGATCACATGAACATGGACTGACACAGGTATTGAGACAAGATATTTGTGATGGATGACTCTCAAGGTGGATACTTCCCTTGAACACTGAGGCACAATAGCAGAAACATGACATGGACCAAAACTTGATGATGCAGTGGATGTCGTGACTTACGTCAGGTGACCCAGAGGAGTGGAAGAAACTCAAAGGATTGGCTCAGTTCAGTGGATTATAATGTGTGAAAAAGACAAAGTGTCGTGTTCAAGGGAGACTCTAAGAATTACTTGGTAATGTTCTCAAGAGACTGCTTGGCTTGCTTCTTTCAAATTTCCCCCCATCTAGATAGATGAGTACCTCTTTTTGATTTAACGAGCTTGAGGAGGGTAACACATGCTCGATATAACTCACCTTCGGTAAGTTCCTCTTCCTTTGTTTAACGAACTGGAAGAAGTAAGGGTTTAGTCCCATATGGGCCTGTCGATGTTTTGTTTAGCGAGTCCAAAGACAGAAAACTTGAAGGTTTTTCATGATTATAGAGTTGGGAAAAACAATTAAAAGAGAACTCTCTCAGTTCGTTTTTCGTAAAGTAGTCTGACGAGACCGAAAAAGAGATAAATTATCGCTCAACAGACGTTTTCTTCAAATACTTTAATGAGCGTGAAGAGAACAAGATCGCTCGGTAATCTTTTCATGTTTAGAGAGTCTGAAAAGGACTTAAAGATGACTCCAGTGTTGTCCTTTTTCAGAATGTTAGTCTTGCGAGGCTGAAAAAGAGATAAATTATCACTCGAAAGACGCCCTTTCAAACCTTTTAACGAGTGGGAAAGGAAGCAATATCACTCGACAATCTTTCCATGTTTAGAGAGTTTGAAAAGAGCTTAAAGGAGACTCTAGGGGGTTCCTTTTTCGTGTATCCATACAAGTCCGAAAAAGAGATAAAAGTCTACCCGGATGCATTCTCATGTATTTACGAGCACGAGAAAGAAGAAAGACTAAGATCGGTATGCCCCCAGCTTGAAAGCTAGTGGCTTAACTCCAAAAACATCACCAAAGGCTGGAGACATGCCCTCCAAGCTTCGATTCATTCATCGAAGGATAAGGGTGGATGAAAAGAAGGTTCAAGAGCGGTGACTGTTTCATTTTTTAATGAGCTTGACACACGAAAAGAACTATGCTCAGGACCTTTGTTTCATTTTTTAATGACCTTTCCATAGAGAAGAGAAACTATGCTCGTGGTTTCGTCTGGATCATGGTTTCCAAGAGGATAATGCTCTAGAAGGGTACCATGTCAATGGATAAAACGTGGTCATGGACTCCAGGAGATCTTCACTGGATGGAAGATAATCACTTGAGAAGGAACACATGTCGAGGGTCGTGATAGGAGTAAGGAGATCAGGCTCCAATAATCCTACCGAAGAGATCACCATGTCAACTACCGGATCCAAATCATCAGAAGTTGAGGTCATGGGAGACAACGCCACATAATTGACATGCGGTGGGGTTGATACTGTCTGCATATAAGAACCACTTAGGGAGGTAACCCATTTGGGGCTGATGAATGAAAGTTGATCAATAGTCACAATTCTTCCATCGTGAGGGAAAGATATCACACGAAAAAGGGTGGATACAAGAGCTTTCATAGCATAGAAATAATCCCGCCCAAGGAGTAAAGTGAAATACAAGGGGTCTCGGACTACCATGACATCGATAAAGACAGTTTTCCCTCCCAAAGTTATAGGAAACTGAGGAAGGATCCCTAAAGTTTGACTAGTTCTTCTGTTAAAAGCTAACAGATTCTGTGTAACCGGTGCAAGCCGCGGACAACCCAAAGTGTACCAAGAAACAGAAGACAAAATACTAACAGACGCACCTTCATCTATCAGTGTTTGAGGAACATCCCGACCACGAACCTGTACTGTAATCTGGAAAGGAATGTGGGAGGGAAGATGAGTTCTAGTTAGCACACCCCAATAAAAAAGGATGGCCTCATTACTTGGAGGGGGTTTCACAGGAGAAGGAGGAATGCCCCCCAATATGGTAGAGTCTGTATTAACGAGAAAAACATGGGCAGTATCGGGTTTACTCTCTAGAATGAGAGTAGGATCGACCGATGATTAGATCAGATCAACCAATGGTGGACTTGGATAAACCACTTTGGCACTCTTCAAAGGAAGAGTGGGACTGACCGAGGAAGGGACTGGATCATTCACTTTGACATTCCTCAATGGAGGAATGGGATCGACCGATGGCGAAACTGGATCGACCACTTTGGAACTCTTCAGAGGAAGAGTGGGACTAACTGAGGAAAGGACTGGATCAATCACTTTGACATTCCTCAATGGAGGAATGGGATCGACCGATGGCAAAACAAGATTGACCACTTTGGCACTCTTCAGAGGAAGAGTGGGACTAACCGAGGAAAGAGCTGGATCAATCACTTTAGCATTCCTCAATGGAGGAATGGGATCGATCTATGGTAGAACCGAATTGACCACTTGAGTTTCATTCTCCAAGGGAAGAATGGGGTCAACGGGTGGAAACAAATCGACCGCTTTGGTGTCACTCTCTAACGGGAGAGTGGGATCGACCGAGGATGAAACTAGATCGACCACTTTGGTGTCACTCTTTTGATGAAGAGCGGGGCTGATCGATGATGGAGTTGGATCAACTACTTGGGTTTGTGGTTCAATCGAGGAGGAAACTAGATTGACCACCTGATCAACCGGATTGACCGAGGATGGAACCAGATTGACTAGTCCATCAACCAATGATGGGTTAGAGGAAAGCTTACGATAACCTTTTGGAATTTGAATTTTTTCCAAAGGAGAAGAAGCCTCGTCCATGCGAGGACAAAGGTGAGAGTAATGATTACCTTTACATAACATTCAAGGGAACTTGATAGTTTTCTTCTTCTTACCAACCTGAACATCACTAGTTGATGGGGTATCAACGACATGACCGATAGAGGCCGATGACATGGAGGAACACATTTCTAAGACCTGGGTAAGACCGGGGCAATCCCTTAGAAAGTGGTCACCCTTACAAAGGCTGCAAGGGAATTTGGGTTTTGGATTCTTCATTTTAATCTTATTGACCTAATCAACACTCCCAGTACTATTAACAGTAACTAGTTTCTTAGAGCCAACATCTGATGTTGTTGGGGCCTTTGTCCTTTTCGGGTTCTTCTTCATCTTCTCTTTTTGTTTCTTCTTCTTCTGATCAACCTGGCTACTTGCTTTAGAGCTTTCACTAGGCGAAGAAGGAGAAATGGAAGGAGACTTAATGGGCGAAGAAGGTGAAAAGTTGACATGAGGTTGATGTGTGGGTGGTGTATTGACATCCAAAGTATTAGGTGTAGTTGAAACATTGGGAGGATTCGGGATCACCGGAGTGGGGAACAACCAAACTGGTAATCCGATACTGAGTCCTGGAAGATTCAGTGTGGCAACATATGGAGGACCAAAGTTTCCAAATGAAGGAAAGGTATAAGGTTCCCCAGGAGAAGGGGTTCCTCCATTGGTACTCCCAGGATTCGATGCCATTAACACTGACTCGACCTAAGGTCCACTAAGTAAAACAAACAACACACGCTATGAATCTGAGAAGAAATCAATCAAACAAACCTTCCTATGATGAAACCACTAGTTGGTGATGAAATCCAACGTCGCGAGATCAAAATAGGAAGGGGTGGGGATAGAGCGGGTGGATCAGTTACGTTGGCGACCTGCTTAATGGACTTATTCCTTGGTGCAAGCTTCCATGCAGTAATTGTGGATTTACCCTCCAAGGATCCCGAGTGAGTTTGACCAATGTCTGTTCCAGGTACAATGAGACTTCCCTTCACCATCACCTTGTTTGAGACCCTAAATATTGTGGCTACTAAGGTCACCAACTCATAGTCAGCCCCTGGGTGGGTACAGTCGACAGTCCAACCGGAATGTATGGGAAGGATAACAAGTCTGAAATCAACTTGAAAGGATCCCACACATAATCATGGGTATACCTTCCAGTGACCCCCAATATACGATCCGATCACTACAAATAGTTGGGCCACAGAGGGATAATCTCTGTAACTCACTCGAATGTGACCTCGTGCGTAACCCCTGTGTGAGAGGGGGATCCTAGAAAGGCAATACGACGATTGGATTTGACTCTCCCTACCGCAAGATACTAAGTTTGTTTGATAGCTTTGGAAAGTTATCCTTTCAACCTATTCCAAATCCCTACACCTTAAACTAATGTAGGTTTGCTAACAAAGATGTAAAAATTCTGATAACTTTTAGTTAAGCATTGATTTTAATGGTTGTTGTTTACTCATAGGGTGTACGAAAGTGAAACTGATGGAATGATGACTCAATTCCCAAAAATATGCATGAAATATGATAAGCAATCATTTATTTTCAATCAATACCTATTTACGGGAAAGATGAAGAGTCATTTTCACTATCAAACACTTGATAGTGAATGCTCTCCAATCAATTTTGTTATCAATCAAATCCAATATGATGCTACAACATTTCAGAAATGCAAACTAATATGCAAACTAATCATTAAGATGTACTTTTGTCGTTTTCATGCGAATGATGATCAATTCAATGAAAAACTTGTCCTGCCAACTACCCTTTCAGATCAAGGAGATTCGGACAAGAAAACACAGATTTCGCATAAACAACACACCCTTTTGCAATCAAACAAGAGAAAGAAAACCAAAAACGCAAAAGGAAGGAGAAAGAGATAGGATCATATGACCTCAAAGAACCAAATGAGAAGAGTTACAGACTTCAAATGTCCTTCACTAGAGTTCCCGCTCAGTCGGATAGGAGAGAAGAAAGCAGGGGATCGATTTCAAGATTTCAACAACAAAAACTCAAAAAGAATGAATAAGGGCATAAAATATGAACAACGAGGTGTTTACTTCTCAAGAGGAATCATGTCAAAGGTCAAAAGAATAATTATTTAATCACAAAACAACTCAGCAAGTGAAGAAACAGGGTTTGGACCTCCAAAAAATGGAAATTTTGAAGAGATTTTGGGCAAAAGAGGGTTGGTGCTCTGGTATAAGGGCCACCAGAGAATTATAAAGCTCTGTCTAACACTTTCAGGGAGTGTTGACACTCTACTAACATGGGTAGGGGGGTGGCAGGCTAAAAAAACTCACAAAAAAGTCCAAAAACCCAAAATTTTGATCAAATTTTAACAGGTAAGCTGAGTGTGATGGAGTGAAGAGTCAATCAGAAAATGCAATAAGATATGAAGGGGTGAAAAATGCCTAAGAAAACAAAGGGTAAGACAAGGCCTATGAGGAAAAACAAAACCAAAAGTTTTGATTCTATTCCCCAGCAGAGTCACCAGTTTCTGTTGAAGGAAAATCTCCCTGCGGACAGGTAGATCTCCTCTTGAGAGATAGACTCTTAACTCTTAAGAAAGAAAGTGCTTATCATGGTCACTGGCTTCCTTTTAGATCTAGGTGGACTAGTGTGTGAGGAGGAAGGAGAAAATAAGTACCTTTTACCGATGTTTGTCCCTGCACGCTCCGAGTTGAGCTCCAATATTTCGCTCTTCGATCAGCCCTGTAGACAAACAAAGTACGACCACTTCCTACTCTATCAATATTAGTCCGAAATAGGTCTATCTACTAAAGAGACAAATTCATGTGAGATTGAACATGAATTAGAAATAAATAGGCCAAGCAAATTATATTAATGAGGACAAACCATTGCTTACAGCTGTAGATGGATTGCAGCAGTTTTGTCAAGTCCTCCTTGTCTACCCCTTGCTCAAAAGATCCATGATCCGAATGATGATAGCTTCACCGATTTCTCCCTATGATATCATAGGTCTCTTGCCTCCAAAATATCTTTGTTCCAACACCACCTATAAGATCATAAGTTTGGTGTGATTCTCCTTTCCCAGTCCTCTTTTCACCATGAGAAATCTTGCTTATATAGCCTTATAGAGGCTTTAACCACTTGATATATCCTTGGGGAAGGTGAGGATTTTCCTCCTTCAGCTGAGGATCTGCCCTAAGATCATGGCTGGGCTAACGATTTGAGCTCAACTGCCTTCTAAGAATGAAAAGATCCTCCCCCCATTCATCTCAACAACTCAACTGTTGCCTAAAATAGGTAGTGCTCCCTCAAAAGGGCACTCAGAGCGCTATAATGTCCCTAGTAGGATTTAGGGGAGAGCCAATGCTCCTGAGGGTAGGAGCACTCCTGTAGAAGGGCCAAAGAAGCTTTATAACACTCCCAGACAGTGTAAGGGGGAGCGCCAACACTCCCATAAGAGGTATAGGGGAGCACTCCCCTCCAAAAACTCAGTTTCTGAGGTGCTTTCAGATGGCAAAAGGTTTGCAAGCCTGCTGACTCATTTCTCCTCTTCCAAATAAAATGTTTGAGGTGTTTCAAGTGTCATTCTCATGTTGTTATAGGCACGACATAGGCATCATGGCAGCATGCTTTCTTTGACACTTGTGACACTTGTGAGCAACATGTGACACTTGCGAACTTGTGAGAAAAATGCGACACTTGCGACCTTTGTAATGACGACACTTGCGACACTATCAAAGTGAGTATTTTTTATGTGTAACAATGGGTACACCAGAATTCAAGGAGTTGTAGATGAATCTTGAAGAATTGTTAAATAAGGGATATATAGTCCCAAGTGTGTCACCTTGGGGAGCCTCAGTTCTTTTGTAAATAATAAATATGGAGCCTTAAATATGTGCATTGATTTCAGACGGTTGAATAAGGTCACCATAAAGAACAAATATCATTTTCCAAGAATTGATTATTTGTTTGATCAACTGAAAGTTGCAAGGATATTTTCCAAGATTGTCTTGAGATCATGCTATCATCAAGTAAGGATAAAATAAGAATACATAAATAATACAACATTAAGGAAAAGATATGGGAATTATGAATTCACAGTAGTTCCATTTGGACTATCAAATTCCCCAACAATATTTATGTTTTCGATTAATGGAGTGTTCAGGGAGTACCTCGACACGTTTGTTATTGTGTTCCTAGATGACATAATTTTCTACTCTAATTTAGAAGAGAAACATGAGCGACATTTAAGAATGGTTTTGAAAGTTTTAAGAGATTGTAGCCAACCTCTACATGGAGAAGTTCAAGAAAACTGCCCTTGAAACATATCCTCTTAAACCATCTAGATGGAAAAGGTATGTTGATGATACCAACATCAAATGGCCTCATGGAAAATAAGAACTAGACAGATTCTTTGAACACCTCAATGGTATTTCAAAAAACATAAAATTCACCATGGAACTAGAAGAAAACAACAACATACCTTTCCTAGATGTTCTTATGACTAGGAAACATTATGGTACACTGGAACACAAGGTATTTAGGAAAAAAACTCACATAGACAATTACCTTCATGTGGATTCCCACCACCATCCCTCTCAAAAGATGGGGGTTCTCAACACCATGGTGATAAGGGCAGCAAGAATTTCTGACAAAGAACATCTTAAGGAAGAAATAGACCACTTAACTAAGGTCTTTAAGAACATTGGGTATAGATATAGAGACATCAAAAAAGAAATGGATAGGAAGGATAATAGGACCCGTGTACAAAATTATCAAACCTCCAACATAAAGGCATTCCTTCCTTACATTCGGGGTGTCAGAGACAAGATTGCAAAATTTTAAAAAAAGAAAGAAATTAGAACCTCCTTCAAACCCCTAGTTACCATCAGACAAAGAATGAAGTCTGTAAAAGACCCTATAGACCAACAACAAGGAAAAGGCATCTACAAGGTCTCTTGTTCATGCAGGAAATGTTACATTGGGGAAACCGGATGATCATTTCAGGTAAGGATTAAGGAACATGGATCAGACATTAGAAATGAACACATTTGCACCTCAGCCTTAGCAGAACACTCACTTAAGACCAAACATCATGTCTGCCTGGAGGATACAAAGATACTAGCAAAAGAGGATCATTACTACATGAGACACTTAAGAGAAGCTCTCGAAATAATCAAACACCCCAACAATATAAACAGATACGGTGGCCTGGAGGTGAGCAGTTTTTGGCACCCATTAATCAACCAACTTAGAGACCCTCATAGATCAAATCAGGTATGACACCTCCCTTCTTCTTTCCTTGCTTATTTAGGTTTTCCTTTGCTTCACTGCATAGACTTAGGGGTCTAACTAACCTGTTTTACCTACTTTATAAAATTTTAATTATAGACACCTACTACTATATATTTCAAATAATTAAGTCACATATAACCTAATCCTATGACAATTTATTTTAAAACCCCAGTATCCCTACTATGTTACATCTTAATCACTTACAGCACAAACTAACCCCTACTACTTAGTATCCTAAACCTATTAATATTATGTATAGTTATACACAAACCTTCAATACTTAAAACACATTCTAACAAATACTAAAAACAATCCTTTGATTCCCTATATTTTTCCAACAAAACCTAAACCTAACTAAAAGCTTCCTTTCCTTAATCTAGTAATTAGTTCACCAATTTTTTTTTACATTAAATATAAACATAAATTAAAAGTACTTTTAAATTAAAAACCCTAAAACATTTCCTTCCTGACTTTTTAGGTTTTCCTTGGTGTTAGCTCTTAGACTTAGGAGTCTAACTAAACCTCCTTACCTACTATTTATATCATTAAGTTACCTATACCCTTACCTTATGACACTTATTTATTAATAGTCCTATATATATTCCTACTTTTTTAACTCCTAATCAATTTATTCTAATCAACTAAAAACTAAACCTAAACCCCACCTTTCTATAATCTAGTAACTAGTTCACTAAACTTTATACATAAAATTATAAATTACTAATAAATAATAATATAAAAAACTATAACCCTAAAAAAACCTAATCGCTCCCTTCCTACCTTAACTATAAATACAATTCAATTAAAAGCACTAAGACTTATATTATATATTAAATTATAAAACACTTTTAAAACTCTAACCCTAAAAACAACCATTACTAAAGCTCCCTTCTTACATATAATTCAATTAATTAAATGTTTAATTTTTGTTTTTAAATATAATTCACATAATTAAAAACACTAAAAAGTTATTTTTACATATATATAATTAAATAACTTTACAAACTTAGTAATAATTTTATGATATATTGTCCACGAGGTGTAGGACAGTCGGTGACAGAGTGTGTTGTTAAGCCACTCCGTGTTGAAAAGTCACCGGTTCGAAACCCGCGGGGACAAAAAATACAACCATGTTAAGGTTTGGTGTGGCTCAGGCCGGGTGCGATCCCCAGGTGATTTTGACGGCTTAGATGCCCCTGAGTCGCAGTTTCTCAAGCCAAAGGTTAATCCCTATGCCAAGAAGGTCCAGACCAATTAACAAATAAATAAATAAATAAATTATGATATATTATTATATTATTATTTAGTTTAAAAAATATAAAATAAATAAATAAACAAATAAAGTAATTTTTGTTTAAAACTCTGTAGATTAGGTTTTTAGATAGCCAACCTAGGCTAAAATTTTAAAAACATCCTGCACAGTAACTATTAATTGACCGAGATCAACAAGCTATCAATTGACGATTAGTCCTAATGATGAATCTTGATTTGGATTCGAAACGTCGATGACAAAAATGACACCAACTGTGGATTATCCGACAAACAAATTCTAAAATACTCACCACAGAAATATAAAAACAACTTTATCTTTTCTTTAGTTCCCATCAATCAAAGTTTCAAGTCCTGACAACTAAACCATTTGTTGGCACAGGGGCAGACCCAGGGTTCAATGCTTCAACAACGCACCAAAAAAATCATAACTACCAACCCTTTCGGCAACACCTGTGAAGCAGATGAAGTCTCACCCGAGGTAGAGGCAGGGGGGGTTTCAGGACTCAGATGTCTGCAACCTATCTAGGACACAGATCTGTGATTACAACACTTAACATAGCACTTAGAAGTTGACATTCATTAACATTTAAACTTTATTTACATCATAGATTCAAACCCTAATTATAGAACAACGCAGTATTCAACAAGATCTAACACTTCCAAGAACTTAGCACATAGAAATAGATCATATCTAGCATTCATTCACATCACTAAGCACTAAGATACTATATCAGATCCATCTAGCATACATAAATATAACAAAATTAAGCATAAATCACACCAATCACACAAGGCAACCATAACACAGGATATATGTGGTTCACCCCTAGTGTGGGGCTACGTTCACCAACTCTTCTTCTTCTTTATTATCTTTTGTCAATCTTCTTACATGCATAGAGCCTAAAAACCCCACTCTGCATAGGACAGGAGATCTGCGCGCACCTCGCCAGATCCTCCTTCCCCGAGTTAGGTCACAGCACAAATCCTTCTTACAAAGTCTACACACCAGCTTCTTACAATCACTTGCACTTATCTCTGCAAGTCCTAACACATAGCATTCACAAAGCCTCTAGCTCCGCACTAAGCCAAAAATATTCACTTACTACTTTACTACTTTCTTACATCGCCTAGATATCTATTTATACATTACAAAAGGGCCAAAGCATGGGTAAATCCATGGGCCGACATCCCATAACCCATTACATAAACCCTAAACCAAAAAATCCCACAAAAAGGGGGTGAGATACCATGATCTCCACTTCTCCTGGCACTCTGTCTTCGATGAGCCTATCAAAGTCCCAAAATCGGTCAAACGTGACCCAAGTTCTCCAAAACTTGGTCAAGGGCCAACAAGGGTATTTAGCAGAGTTAGTGATTGGATGGGTATCATTAAAAGGCGCAACCAAACTATGGAGGATGTGCACACAAAGATACAATCACTTAACAAAGAATTTGTTGTCACCATGGATCCACTGGAGAAACAAGAAAAAATTGATTAGATCCAACATGAAGATAATGAGCTAAATGCTCTATTCGAAGTGTAATCAATAGCTAAAAAAGAGCTACGGGAGTTTCATAATGTCCTTCAAACAACATACATGCAGATGCATCAGGTAGATGCTACAACTGATTCAGAATGGAAATCCCTAGTCGCATGCAAGACTAAGGGATGCATTACATATGAGACTCAATAGTTCATAGCTAAAGCCTCACTCCTTGCTAGGAAGTGGTAGGACAAAATTGTCGGTTTTCAAGAAGTAAGGAAGAGGGCCTTGGAGTTGGTCCCAGAGTTGGGTCCTTCATTTGAAGAGGCGGAAAAGGAAAGAGTGCAAGTAGAATATGAAATCAAATTGAAGATAGAGGATAAAGGAAATAAATAGGCACTCCAAGAAGCCATAGAAGAGCCAAGGACTTAACTTGAGTGTGAGTCAAGGATTGTGGTCGGAGCCTGTTGGGCCCTTCATTTTTGGTTAGAAGTTGCACAAGGAAGACTACAGTCCCAATTATTTTCAAACACAAGTTACACAATCCAAAAAGGATTTGGAAAATAGAGAAAGTAAAGAAACACAAAATGGTTGGGAAGAAGGACAACACAACACCAACAAAGCAGAATAAGTTACAACATAACAAGAACAAGAAGGCATGCGATGTCTCAAGCTAGAAAATCCCAATAAACCTATATATATGAGATGTATATTTTTGTAAAGGGTTATATGGTGTAGATGGTACATATGAGTTAGATGGTGTAGATGGTACATATGAGTTAGATGGTGTATATGGTCCAGTTGTATTAGGCGGGTGTAGACATAATTATGAATTACTCGTAGGTTTTGTGATTGTAATTTGTATACATTTTGGGAAAAGGGTAGATAGATCTCTAAGTAATGATCTTGGAGCGAGAAAATCTTGTAACAGATTAATGAATTGTATATGTTAGATTGTATCTGAGAAGCTCTTTTGATGATAATATAAATGGAAGGACCTGAAATTTTGAAATATACTTTGTAATTCTCTGGTTATGATTATGAATTGTCTCTTTATTTTACTTCCTTATGTCCGATAAGATCAATATGCTATAAATGTTTTCAAATGTTGTCACAACTTCGTTGTCTCTATTACTAGTTATGAATGAGTTCAAATATTCTCTTTGATTAGTTCTTATTATGCAAGACTGTGCTGAATCTTGAAGATTCTGGAAATATTTCCTAGGTATTTTCCCTTCCCTTCCCTATATTTTTGTCTTGGTTGCGCTTCAGGTGAGACTTCTTCTCTTCAGAGAGGATGAAAAATCCAGCGCTCTAGACTACTTGGTACCTTTTGTTGGTAATCTGAGGACCTTGGTATGATCAAATTCCACAAAAACAACATATGGGTTGTTGTGGGGTGTAAAATATGGGTAATATTCCTGACTTATTTTGTTATAAAGGTCACTCCAATGTGGTAGCATTACTTTAGATCCAATGTCTACCTCTTTGTCCCCAAACTCTAGAGTTTGGGTAAATTGTTTCTTCGTCGAAGTCCAGATAACTGATTCCGTTTTCGAAACAAAATTGAGCTCCCTTGCGGTCACTGGTGTCTAACTTTCGTCGATCTCCAACTATTTCATTTTGGGAATTCTTGGTGAGTGCCTGGTCATTGGATTTCGTGGAGGCATTTTCCCACACAAAATGTTATAATGAGTTTCAAGCCAACTTCGACAAGCATTATTTGACACAATCGTAAATGAAAATGAAAAATACAATGTTTACCTCTTCCTTGCAAGAAATAACTTGGGATTACTAGAAATTGAAGAGATATAGTGTGTTTTAGCCTCCTTGATGCTCTCTCTCGCTCCTTTGTCTACTTGGGAGATCAATGGTTTTCCAATGGAATACCATGCTTCGGAAAAAACTTTGTAAATTTAAAACATAACTACCTTGTCGCATTGATTCTTAAATTCAGTAGTACAAATGTGACATGTACAGTTTATAACAGAATCCACACCATGCTTAGGATTAAATGTAACGCAGGTTGGCGGCGGAGAAGCGTTCTATTTCAGAGTTCATCGACGAATTTTAATTTTGAATGTTGGTTGCGCACGTCACCATGGCTCGAGGTATTATTTACATGAAGTTATTATTTTACTAACAGTTGCAGATCCTGTGCTTCACTCAGCTAGGGGTGTCTCATCAAGTTACCCGTGTGTTTCACATTTCAAAGGAACTTGTATGATCGACATCGAGGATAAGTAGGGTCTTTAAATGGATAGCGCAGATCAGCCAAGATCATTGACATTGGTGGATAAATGTTTAATCTAAACCCTATCATTTGGTGTCCTATCATCTGTCGATATTCAATGAGTGCATCGACATCGGTAGTTTGTCTTTGACATTGCTTCATTAGTACTTTTTAGGAAAAAGTTTAGATGTCGACCCAAACTATTGTATAGTGTTGATGTGGAAGTGTTGGCATGGAAGTGTTGACATGGAAGTACATATATGGCATGGGGAACATCAAAAGATGACGTGGGATATAACCAAGCAATATAGACCATCTACGCGATAAAACACGTGACAATTAATTTGACCTCTTCGGCATGAGAAGCATTTTTGGGCATCGATGATTTTGCTTAGACATATTTTTATGGATACCATTCCCTTTATCCCTTTTTGCAGATGTCGATGATGTATCGTTGATCGACGATTGTTTTTTTTTTATGTTGGCAGTTTGTCTTTCTGATTTTTTCGATGTGGACGATAAATCAACAATTTTTTAAAGAACTACTTCGCAGACCAAAATCATCGATTAACGCATGACTCTTTTTTATAAAACAAATTTTAATCTTTTTGCACTTAGTATTTATGCCACTTTTACTTAGAGAAAAATGTCAATCTATCAATAAACTTCAAACTAGAAAAAAATGTGATCGATGATAAAACACAACAACAACAAAATTCATTCATCCCAACACAAATGACTCTATTTAGAAATGAAAAAGTGGTACCCAAAAGAAAAATTTTAAAAAGTCTTGTAGGGTGTGTTGAGTGATCAACATAGTGCTTATGGAATGGATTCCAAGAATCATTCATCCATATCTAAAAAAGAACTCAGTGCATGCTTCGACTAGCATTGATAGATTTCTTCTTGCGTAGTTTTTTATATAATTGGTAGTTTTACATTCCCACCATTCACGTATGTCCTCCAAGGTTAAATTCTATGTGCCTTTTTGCTATGCATTCCCAAGTTTAGAACTGATGAAAAACATAACCAATGTTGTAGTCTAAGGGAATTTATGAGAATGTACTAGTAGATCCTTACACAGATCAATACACACTACAACATTATATATAGAAACACATAGATACACAAGTAGAAATACAAAAGTAGTGGGAGAACCATCAATGCATTTTATTAGATATCCAAAATAGTCTCTGTATTTCAATTACACAATCACACACACACACACATATATATGTATGTATGATGTACAATTGTAAGTTGATTACATTTCTTAACTATTTGGTTGGTCAACTCTAACTGTCTATTTGATCGACTTTCCTAACCAACTATTGCAGTCGACTTAGCTAGTCGACTGGTGGGTATAGTCAGCATAGATGACTATCCCCTACAATGGGGAGGCATATTGATAATGAAAACTACCTTTGCAGGATCAACCAAAACTTCTTCTCTGCAAACAATATGTTCTAACATGTTCCCAAAGGGTACATAGAAAACACACTTTTTAAGGTTTAATTAAATCCATAATTGTCTCTAGTGGTCAAACATCAACCAAAATAATCTAATGTGTTCTTTCATAAGGTTGTATACAGCCTAGTCATCCATGTAAAATTCTAAAAACTTATGGATAAAGTATTGAAATGTAGAAACAACAATTCGATAGAAAATAACAAGGGCATTCTTATTGTAGCATCCCCAACCACCTATTGGGCTATGCCACGTGGAATTTTTTAACATTATATGAATTTAAAGCATACAAATACTATGCAATTACACAGGTTTTACTATGAAATTAAAACATACAAAAACTCTACAAATGCCCAGATTCATACAACATAATAATAAAATACACATGCAACACACAGAGGAAAAACCCATAAAAATAAATGCATAAATAATAATGCAACATGTAAATTTACCCAAAATTGACACTTATATTTGATAAGAAGACCACCAAATGAGTTCAGAACTTCCATGTTCCTCCCATCCTTATACCAGGCTGCTCAAAACTATCAACAGTGGGTCACCCCCAAGATGGGACTAAACTCCACCTGGGTAAAGGAATTTTTAACCAGGCTAATGTATCTCAGACAAAAGTAAAAACTGTCACATGTGCCAAATCGAACTGATAGCTTACAATATATCATTCCCCACGTGCCTATCCAACCCCAAGAAATGTTCCCCTTCTCTTCTCAGCAGTCCTTCAGCTTCCCCATTGACCTTCCAGGGCTTTGAAAACAGGTCGAACATGAAGTCTTAGAGCCCTGTAGCTATAGTTTGGCACCTTCGTGGGAACAATTCCCAGCAATTTTCTCACCCAGAGAGAATTTCTCATGGGCTTGAAAACCTATCTCTTCAATATCCCATGGGCCTAACAACCCGCATCTTCAATCCATCTCTTCAGTTAACCATGTATAGGAACATGTACAAGGAGAGTACTAGCTCGAGTAAGGTACAGGTACAGTGATGGTAATAGGAAATTACAGAGGATAACTAAATATTCGTGAGTGAAGGAATGGACGAATGATGGAATGACTAGGAAATTCACTAATTCCAAACTCTTTGTATTCATGTGCCCAACTTGACACTTGTCATGCTGAGAGCTACTTTGGTCCACTTGTCCCCATCCTTAGAATTTAAGATAAAATATTATCCATATTTTATATTTTAAGTAATATTGATATAATATTCCTTTTTGGCTTAAGATCCCTATCTTAGCCCCTTATCCTTAACGTTTATCCCCCTTTCCCTATATAGTGGATTTTAGTCCCCCATACTCTTTTACATGGTCGGTCTGCACATAGTTATGTGTTTTTCATTAATATTTGCATGTGAATACATTTACATTTACTTCACAGATATACTTTCCTTTATGCATCCCGAATCACTAGCCTAAGTAAATTTTGTATTTACATTTATAGTTGGGGTTCAGCCTAGGGGTATTACATTCCCCTCCCCTTTATTTATGCATTATCCTCGCTGCAATATGTACACATATACAACCAAAATTTCAAAAATCCTAAAAACGATGCGGGTATTCTTCCCACATAGCTTCCTTGTGCTCTAAAGTTTCATCTTCATGACCGTACCAGGTCCATTGGACCTTTACTAGATTTATGGCTCGATTCCGAAGCTTCCTGATCTTCCTTTCTAGTATGCACACCGGATGCACTTGAAAGGTGCATTCTTGCTCCACCTGAATCACATTCCAATCAATGAACTGATTAGCATCAGGTATATACTTTTTCATCAATGATACATGGAATACATTATGAATAGAAATTGATGTAGGAAAAGAAATGATGTATGCTACAGGCCCAATTCTCTCTAGGATTTCAAACGGCACACAATAACAAGCTGCCAACTTTTAACAATTTCCCAACTTCAGGGAAATTTTGTTGGCCTTTACATTCAAGAATACATGGTCACCCACTTTAAATTCCATGTGAGTTCTGTCCTTATCAACACAGCTTTTCTTCCTGTCTTGAGAAGCCTTTAAATTCTTTTTTATTTTCAACATTTTCTCTTCCATTTCCCTGAGAAATTTTGGCCCAACCATTTCTCTATCTGTTGGGTTGTCCCAGCTTACCGATGTGTTGTACCTTTTTCTATAAATTGCCTCAATGGGCTCATGTTTAGAGATGCTTGGTACCCATTATTATAATAAAAATCTACTAAGTGTAGGTAGTCTTCCCATTTTGATGGTTTATCCATCACATACATAATCAACATATTCTCAATCAATTGATTCACCTTCTATGTTTGTCCATCTAATTTTGGATGATAAGCTCCACTAAAATTAAAATTTGTTCTGAATACCTTAAATAATCCTTTCCAAAATTTTGATGTAAAATTTGGATCTTTGACAGATACAATTATCTTGGGTATACCATGTAGTCGAGAAATTTCTCTTATATAAATATCAACAGTGTTGGCTGCCTTGTGAGTGAGCACTACTGGAATAAAATGGACATCTTTGGCAAGCTTATCCACAACTACCATGATAGAATCATGTTGCTTTCTTTTTCTGGGCATTTTGGTAATGAAATCCATTGTTACAACTTCCCATTTCCATTCAGGAATGGGTAATGGTTGTAGAAAAATCGTTGGGTGTCTATGCCCAACCTTAACCTTTTGAAACTCTAAACATTTGGAAATAAACTCAACAACTTCTTTCTTCATTCCTGGCCAATAATATTGTCTCTTGACAACTGCAATAGTTTTTTGATAACCTAGGTTCCCAGCATAAGGTACATTATGCATTTTATCAATATCATATTTTTCAACTCCTGGGAATTTGGTACATCAATTATGTCCCTGTACATGAGATTTTCCTCATTTCCTAGCTTATAGTCTCATTTTTCTGCTGCAAAACACCTTGTTGTAATTTTTTTATTATTTCCATGTATTATAAATATGATTTTACAGCATCTAAGATTCTATCTTTCAAATATGATTGGTACATGATAATGGATGTAGCATGCAACTCATGTACCCTTATTCTAAGTGCATCAACTACCTTTTTCTCTTTCTCTTTCATATTCTTTATATCAAAGTCATATTCACTGAGAAATTCTAACCACCTGCTTTGCATGGCATTTGGAGTTGGTTGTCCAAATAAATATTTCAGACCACTATGGTCTTCCCTCAACTCGAACCTTTTCCCCATGAGGTAGTGTCTTCACATCTTCAAGGCATGTACTATGGATTCCAACTCCAAATCATGAGTATCATAATTCCTTTCGTGCTCCTTCAACTTCCTTGATTCATAGCATACCACGTAGCCATTTTAACATAGGACTCCACCAAATGCTTATTTACATGCATCAATGCATACAATGAAGTTTTCATTTGGATCAACAATCCTTAGTATTGGAGCACTTGTTAATAACTTATTCAAGTGGTGGAAACTCCTTTCACAATCCAATGTCCACTGAAACTTCACCCCCTTCTTTTGCAAACAAGTGATCATGTGGGAAATATTTGAGAATCCTTCAATAAATCTTCTATAGTAGCCTACAAGGCCCATGAATGATCTGACCTATGTCACAATATTTGGTTATGACCATCCTCTAATGGCCTCAATCATTTCAGTATCCACTGCTATCCCTTACTTTGAAATGATATTCCCCAAATAATAAAAATTTTTTTGATAAAATGAACACTTACTCAATTTGGCATACAACGGATCCCTCGATACCTGTAATACCA
This sequence comes from Picea engelmannii, assembly GCA_009831015.1. NCBI lineage: Eukaryota > Viridiplantae > Streptophyta > Pinopsida > Pinales > Pinaceae > Picea > Picea engelmannii. The sequence continues at coordinate 81,441 of ML784711.1, read as the reverse complement.
TCCTCAAGTGTTGTTCATGATCTTCCTCTAACTTACAATATATAAGAATTCCATCTAAGAACACAATGACAAACTTATCTAAGTATTCTCTGAAGATACCATTCATTAAACAAATGAAGAAAGTTGGTGCATTTGATAGCCCAAATGGCACCACTGTGAACTCATAATGCCCATACCTTGTTCTGAAAGAAGTATTGTTGATGTCTTCTTCTTTAATTCTTACTTGATGATAACCTGACCTGAGATAAATCTTGTAGAATATATTTTCATTTCTCAATTGATCAAAGAGGCCATCAATCCTTGGAAAAGGATACTTATTCTTCACATTTACCTTGTTCCAATGCCTAAAGCCAATGCAAAGTATCAATGTTCCATCCTTTTTCTTCACAAATAATACTGGGCACCCCACAGTGACACACCTGGAAATATATACCCCTTCTTCAGAAGCTCTTCAAGTTGCATTTGCAATTCCTTCAATTCTGGTGTACTCATCCTGTAATGGGTCTTGGATACTAGGGTTGCTCCAGGCATTAGATTGATGGATAAATCAATGTATCTTTTAGGGGATAATCCTGATGTTTCTTTAAATACATATTCAAAATATTTTAGGATTGCATAATCTCCAATATTTGACACCTTATATTTAGGTGTCTCTTTTATATGTGTTGCAAATATTTGACACCTTTTTTTGTAACTTTTCTTCCACTGTAATGCTGAAATATCTCTAACAGTTACTGCCCTGGGAATTCCCTGTACTTTCCTTAGGTTCCCTTCCTCATCCCAACAAGTGAATTCCTTATTATAACAGTTTAGGATAGCATGGTGTTGGTCCAACCAATTCATACCAATTATAAAGTCATAGGAACCTAAAGGTATGATGTTCAAATCTTCACTAGTGCTCAGTCCATTCAAGTCCATTGGACATGCCTTAACCATCTCTTTAATTTTTCTTTTAGCTCTAGTAGCCAGTTGCACCAACCAAGATTTTCCAATATTTCTTCTTGAAAAATGTAATCTTTCCACCATCTTAGGATCTATATAACTATGATTGGATACTGAATCAATTAAAATAACAATGGCTTGGTTGTTGACATTACCTTCCACTTCAATCATATGTGACTGAAACTCAGTTTTCTTATTGTCCAGGGCTCCATAGATCTGAGGTACATTTCTACCCATGTCCTCCATTGTATCATCTTGCTATAAATTGTGAACAATCCTCTCTTTTCCACCTCTATGAGGAAAATATATATACATATGATCTCCCCCACAACCCCAACATTGAATAGGTGGATTCTTTGGCCTTTTCCCCCATATATCAATCATTCTCGGTACTCTATAAGTCAGTTGTACTTGAGGATTAATTCTAAAGAATGGTGGATGAGTCTACTTCTTCCTCTGTTCCATCTTGTTTTTCTTCTTGTCTTCCCAATCTTTTTGGAAAGTTGGACTTCCTTTATGTTGATTATAAAGTCATTTAACTCACCTTATTGTCTCCTCTAATGTTTTGGGATCATCATATTGTATCTTGTCACAGATAAATGATGGCAACCCACTCAAATACCTATGAATATTAATAGGCTCTTCCTTGATGAAAGACACATACTTTAGTAATTTTAAAAACCTTCTTTCATATTCATCTATGGTCATACTCCCAAGCTTGAGTTTAAATAAATCCTTCATTTTCTTGTCACAGTATCTCTTAGTCAAGTATTTATTTGAAAATACCTCTTTAATTCCTTCCAAATAACATTTTTCTCATTAATGTGTTGCACCTGTACAAATTGGTCCCACCACATGGATGGCTTTCCATTGATCCGATAGATGGAAATTCTTCCTTCTCCATGTGAAGAGTAATTATGCAATTGAAAATACTTCCTCGTGCCTAGAAGCCATGTCTCTACATATTCATCCTTCTTGATCTCACCATCAAATGTAGGAGGCTTGATTTTGTTCATTTCTCCTTGCATATCAACCACCCTATACCTCCTCTTATGTTTCCTGATAGGGGATGGACTTGAACTACTATTTTCTCTCCTAGTGGAATTCCCTGAGGAGTGATGGTGATGTCATCCAACACTTATTGTTTTTCTCCTCTCATCATGAGACCTATGACTTTCTGATTTGCTTGAGTCAATCTTCTTATCCATCTTATTTTATATTCTTCCCAAGCTCTGCATTAAATTTATGTTGAATTCCTCCTACTTCTCCTTGGATTTCATAAGCCTCACATTACAAACTTTATAACTTTGGACATCCTCTTGCAAACTTTTAATGTTCTCTACCAAGTTCATGACTTTTTCCTTTCCTTATCCATGTCTATTTGATTTTACACCTTCATTACCGAAATGGACATACATCCCTCTGATCTCATCTTCCTGATTGTAATCCCCCTATGTATATTCCATGATTCTAAAACTCTATGTTGATCCTGTTCTGAGATAATTGTTGTTAACTCTACAAAATGTTTAGCCAACATAAATTGTTAGGCTAATTGATCTAACAATTTCATGAATTTATGTACAATTCTGGTACAATAATGCATCATAATTAATTCTTTTGATTTCCTGAGAAACTTGACGACTAGATCAATCTTTTGGGTGGATATTTATATTCTACTTTCCAATACCTTTCCAATGCCTACTTCCATGCTCAATTCTGAGTCTTGAACAGAAAGTTATGGTTATTAGAAAATTGTCCTTTCTGTGAGGGAAATCCTTGTACATGTGATCTTATTTAGGGGAGAATTAGTTCTTGGAACCTTGTTGGATACTCTCATAATGTACATAGGCCCTTTTTTGTTTCTTTATTCAGGTCTAAAAAAACTTGCGAGTGCTTTTATTTAAGCCCCTTTTTACCTTAGAATCAATTTTCAGGTACTAGCCCCTTTACTTCGGCCCGAATCTCATGTGACCATGGGATAGAACCATGTGATTACCTAAATAGAAATTATCCAGATATTTGGGACTTCAGTGCTCCATAACTTTGGACTTCACAGGTTTCTCCCTCAACACACTCCAAATCCCCCGAATTTCGAATTGGCGAACTCCCGAACGGGTTCTTCTTCAGAGCTTTGTTACTATGGTGTTCTAGAGATTTGGGCTTCAGAAGATTTTACAACACAACAAAATACTCCCCTAAAACGTTGAACTAGTGAACCCATGAAGGGTTCATGAATCAACGGTCCATGCACTTTTCCGCGAACTATGATCCAAAGGAGATTTGGGGATTCAGGCTTCAGGAATTTTTCTCCACTCCAACACAAAACACCCCCGAACTACTGAACGTTGAATCAACGATCTACAACTCACATTCCTCCAATAGCCAATGGCTGGGATCCCCTCCATAACTTTGATATTCAGGTGTTTTGAGGCTCCAATGCATGCTACCTACTGAATTGTTGAACACCGAACTGGAAATGGGATGAGACCTATGATTCACATGTCTGTGTCAATGGATGACCTGGATTTACTCCAGGATTTGGGGCTTCAGGAATTTTCATGCCAAAACACCTTCCACCCACAATCCTCCAAAGATATGAATCTCCAAATACTCAATAATCTACGAACACGTGTCCCCAAAAACAAAACGGTATCGATTGACTCCATACTTCGGGACTTCAGGGAATTCTTCCCTTTGTGCAACAATGACCGAATTCTCCTGGAGTTTCGAATATCTGAATTGTGAGATCTACGTCTAACATTTTCCAATGTGAATATCTAATGATTGGGATATTATCTTCTCCATGATGCTCCTCCTCTAGTCCAGGGTTTGATCCAATGACCCATATTTGTTCCACGAAAAATCCAACAGCCAGGCACTCCTCCCAGTGATCTACAACATAGATTCACTTTGGGACTTTGAAGCTTCGAGGATTTTTGCTCTTTCATGAAAAATGATTTAAAACAAGTGGAGTGGATAAGTATGAAGGACTTGGGGGTTTAACATCCATGCTTCTTACCTTGATTCAATGACTGCGTGGGGTCTTGAATTATCTCGTATAGATCTCATCTAATCACCTTCAAACAAAGATATTTCCTCTCTTCGGGGCTTACTTTTTCTATCCCTCCTATAGTAATGTCCAGGAAAAGCGTTCGTACCCTTGGTGCATTACTTTCACTTCCTTCCAATGAAGGATTTCTCTTAAGCTTTCAAAGGTTTGGCCTTTGATTTATCCTCTGTAGGGTCACTCCTTGATCCTTTGCTTGCACTGGGCCTCCTGAGCTTTTTCTCACTTAAGAGACTCGAACCTGGAGAGGTGTTATCCAGAGCTTCGTTACTCCGGTGCTTCGAAACTTTGGGCTTTGGAGGTTCTTACAACAATAAGTTCCAAAACTGGTGAAATCCTGGAGAGGCTCTAACCGAGGCTTCGTTTCTTTGGTGCTCTGAAACTTTTGACTTCAAAGTTTCTTACAACAAAATGATCCAAATCCCTCAAATGTCGAACCGGCGAAGGGTGGAGATCCACTCCACTTTGGCCAAGGCTTATAGCCCAATAACCTTGATCAATGACCTGCATTCTCTCGTGCTCAGATCCAATGGTTGGGATCTGATCTCCTCTGTCGTGCGATCTCCTCTCGTCTGAGTTTTATCCAATGGACTAGATATAATCTCACAACCCCAAATCAACGAATGTTGTGGTTTCTCGAACTGCTACACCTCCTGATATTTCGAACACCGTCAATGTGTTCTCTCAGTGCTCTCCTCACACCTTGTAACTTCAAATCTCTATGAAATTTCGCTTCAATTTCAACTTGATTGACCCATCTAGGCTCAGTGTTGAAAATTGGAGCTTTGATACCATATTGTAGCATCCCCAACCACCTGCTAGGCTATTCCATGTGAAAATTTCAAACTTTACATGAATTTAAAGCATACAAATACTATGCAATTGCATAGGTTTTACTATGAAATTTAAACTCACATAAACTTTGCAAATTCCTAGGTTCATACAACATAATAATAAAATACACATGCAACACAGACATAGGAAAAATCCATAAACATAAACACATAAATAATAATGAAACATGTAATTTCATGCACAATTGACACTTATCTTTGATAAGAATACCACCAACTGTTTGCAAACCTTCCACGTTCCTCCCAGCCTTAGACCACGCTACTCAAAAGTCTCAGCAGTGGGTCACCCCTGAGATGGGACTAAACTCCACCCGAGTAAATGGATTCTTATCTAGGCTGATGTATCTCAGACAACAGTAAAAAATCTGTCACAGGTGCCAAATCAAACTGATAGTCTACAACCTCTCATTCCCCACATGCATGTCCCACCCCAGGAAATGTTCCCCTTCTCTTCCCAACATTCCTTCGACTTCCCCATTTCCTTTCTAGGGCTTCAAAAATAGGCTAGACATGAAGTATTAGAGCCCTGTAGTTGTAGTCTAGCACCTCCGGGAAAATAATTCCCAACAATTCTCTCACCCAAAGAGAATTTCTCATGGGCTTAACAACCCACCTCATCAATATCCCACAGGCCTGACAACCTGAATATGCATCCCCTCTCTTGAGTTAACCAAGTAATGTAACATGTATAGGTACAATACTGGCTCAGGTAAGGTACAAGTATAGTAATGATAATAGGAAATTACAGAGGACAACTGAAAATTTGTGAGTGAAGGAATGGAGGAATTACGAAATGACTAGAAAATGCACTAAGTCCAAACTTTGTGTATGCATGTGCCTAAATTGACACTTGTCATTTTGAGATGTAGTTTGTCCCACTTGTCCCCATCATTAGAACTTAGTATAAAATGATTATCCATATTTTATATTTTAAGGAATATTAATATAATATTCCTTTTTGGCTCAATCTCCCTAGCTTATCCCCTTATCCTTAACGTTTATCCCCCTTTCCTTAGCTAGTGGAGTTTAGTCTCCCATAATATTTTACATGGTTTATCTGCACATAGTGATGTGTTTTCCATTAATATTTTCATGTTAATACATTTACATTTACTTCACAGATATGTTGTCCTTTCTCCATCCTAACTCACCAACCTACGTAAAATTTGTATTTACATTTATAGTTGGGGTTCGACCTAGGGGTATTACACTTAATCCCAAAGGGAATGACATTTTAAGAAAAATAACCCCATTCCATAGTAAAAGTGGTCTTTTTCTTATCTTCCTCTACAATTTAGACTTGGTGATATTCTTAAAACCCATCAGTGAAGGAATATACCTCTTTTCTAGCCACATGATCCAACACTTCATCATTGAATGGATTAGGGAAGGGATCATATAAATAGGATGAATTCAAACTTCTATAGTTGACATAAACCCTTATGTCCTCAATTTCCTTCCTATTATGTATAAAAATTGGACTGATCCAATCAACTTCATCCACATGGAATATTAGTCCAGTTGCAATCATCCTCTCAATTTCCTTTTTGGAATTTTCCTTGATCCTACGATTTAAGAGATAATGCTTGTTCTTGACTGGATTGGCATCAGGTTTTAATTGTATTTTCATATCCCCCAATTCTCCTTTGATTATCTTAAGCTTTTAAAAACTCTTCATGAAAAAATCCTCATATTCCCACAGCAAGGCTTGGATTTATGTCATTGTTTGTTCATCTCAGTAGTCTCCTATAGAAGTCAACTTGGGGTGATCCTTACTTCCAATATTCATATTCCACAACTTTAAAGGGTGGGTATATGAAATAATAGTTCTTCCTAATTAAGTATCTCTAACTTCTCTCATTCTTGCAGATTCCTTAAAATTCAGATGTCGAAGCCCCTCCAAGTCTTCAGGATCTTTATCAATTCTACTACAACTCACTGATATATTTGTAGGTGGTGGATATGTACTAAACTTAAGAAAATATTTATGCCCTGGACAGACATTAGGGTAACATTTAGGATGTACTTCATTAGAAAACAACATCTTCTTAATGTGTTTCAATGGAACTACGACTTCCGAAGAATTACTAGTAAAGGAACAATCATTGAAAAATTGAGTTTGCAATACCTTCCAACATGAAGTCTACTTCCTAGTCTCCTCATGTACATACCAGGCTTTCAATAATGTCCCTAAAGAGTGGATTAAATTATGCACCCAAAATTGAGAAGGTAGATTCTCAGCTTCTCACACCCTGAGACAATACTCAATATGAAAAATTGGATTAGAGGAACCATCATAAGTTTCCAAAGTTGAGAACTGATTTTTCATATTTTTATCTTCACTTGAATGACAAAATTGTGATGGAGGGAGGAAGCGATATTGAAAAGAAATCTTAATATCATTCCAAGTATAATCTTTTCCCTTATTATTATTATCCCACCATCTGCAACCTTACCCTCCAAATCAAGAAGAAAATTGTGAAAGTCATAAGTTCCATCATATGTTGGATAGTTATATATATTTTATCCCCAATCGATCTTACTAAGAATATAGTTACACAATATATAGATAATTTATCATATCATCCTTGCTACTAGTTATTAAAATTTTCTTCAGAATTTTCATCCACAGACTAAACACTTTTCCAACTCATTGAGCCATCTTTGATTAGGTTAATATAGTCAACTCTTTTTCTTGTAGTCATGTGATATAATTGATCAAGTACATTTGGCTCCAAAGTATAATCAATACGTTCAATATATCTTGGACCCTGATATGGATATAAATATTGAGTAACCCCATACCATCTAATTCAAAATTCATAGTCTCCTTCTTGAGTTCAATGTAGTATAATTCTCATAGGACCAATCAATTCTTAACAGGGAAGGATATGGGTTCTTTTATTCCATTATATCAATAAATTCAAAATCATCCATCATCTTAACACCAACTAAATCTACCTCTACATTATGTAACCTTCCTACTAGAAAATACAATATTGACTTGCCATCCTTAGTTGAATATGAGAGTATACTAGCTTAAGTTAACTCATTTCCTCCAAAGTATTCTTAGGAAGAATGTTAACATTAGAAACCAAATCTAACATAACACATTTGATTTCATAATAATCTAACTTAGCATTTAACCAAAACTCCATTCCTCTTCTTTTGTTTCTTCTTTGTACCTGACTTTCTTTCCTTTCTAGAAGGTTAGCAACAATATATTCTCTCATATTTCCTTCATATTCCAAGGCCATTTTAATAGTATTCCTCAAATTTTCCATAAGTTTCTCATTATATAAGATATTAGAAAATAATTGAAACCAAAGGTCAACTACATTTTGTACCTAAAGATTTTGTCTGGATAGAAGTCTCTCTAGTTATTAGCAATTGATGTGGGGTCAAATTGAAGGTTGGTTCTGTAAATTCATGGGTTGATGGGCTAGTCATATTTATATACATATCCACTACATTTTTAAATAAATCATTCCATTGTGTAGTATTATACTTGGCATTGTCTGGCATAGCCTTCTGAATATTAATTGGATCTAGACTCTTTTCTTCAACACTAGTCTTCGTTTCTCCCCTAGTAATAATATTAATAACATATATACTACCTTTTGCTATAGATGTTGGTTAAAAATTCATCAAATTATCCCCTCTCTTCCTAATGTGATCCTCCCACTTAGATATCATATCAGGAAGTCTACAATGTGAGCACTAGGGTCTTATTAGGAATGGCTAGTCTCTCGCAATATTCCCTTTATCATCACAGTTATAACAACAAACTAGTCCTCTTCTTCCAGTTCATCCACCTCTGTATCTACCTCCACATCTATATCTTCCTCCACCTCTATGACCCCCTCCATATCCTTCAGGTCCTTCATTCACTCATAATGTCGATCGATCCAATCTATTTTCAAGAGAATATAAATAACAACATTGATTAGTATTATGAGTGGGAGAAACACATAAATCATAGTACAATGTATTAGGATCAGGTGAAACATTATACAAAATAGGGAAATTTCATAGAGGGTGGCCTTGGTTCCTAAATATTTCACAGTATTCATTACTTTGAACCCCCTAGTTATTGGGAAAAGCATGATATTGAACTAACCAATGGAATGGTATCATGGAAGAAACTTGCAGAACTCCCCCTGAAGGTCCAACATGTGGTAGTTCCATTGGAGCACTAGAGGGCCCCACACCTCTCAGTATTGGACATTTAGTCACTAAGTGACCTTTGTGTAACATCATATGCACCATACCTGAGGTTGACCTATCTTGGGGAGGGTTAAATCTTGAATATTTTCATTAAGTGTAGAAATATGACCCAACAATTGCATGAGACTCACATATTCAGGAGGTCTCATAACTCTTTGATTCTCTGGATATCCTTCCATGACTTCAATATTCATATCATACTTTAATGCTTCTTCTAGAGTGTTTATCCTTCGAGGGATGCGGGTCAAAGGTAATAATCCTTGGATCAACCACTCCCTTTTATGATCCCTATGAATGAGATTTGCCTTTTTTCCTATTGCAGCTTTGAACCTATGATTATACTCCCATGAAGATTCACCATCTCTTTATTTTATGTCTTGAAAATCTATAAGTGCTTGTTTCTCTTATTATGGTAATGGAAATTATTAAATGCACTTCTGTTGCACTTGAACTAATGTGAAGGCTTGACGTTAAATCCCAGGTTCAATATCCTTCATGTACCATCTAAGATGTCGACTTCTAGAGTCCCTCGCAACCTCCAAATGGATTCACATAGAAACCAATGTTGTTCAACATATTTTTCCCCATTTCCCCAAAACTTAGGGTATCAGGTAAGGGACTGTATAGTTTTTGTTTCCATTGATGAAGTCATAAATCCTGGTGAATAAATACAAGAGTTCTCAATTGTGATATTATAGTGGAACTCGCCACACTTCCACTACTACTTCCTAGTAAACTTGTTGAACTAATAAAACTTAAATAACTGTAAAAAACATATGTTGTAGAAGAATGAAATAAGAAAGTTTCCTAACTGGTTGAAAACGTAGGGGAATAGGTGATTCAATGATGGTTCCCTTGCCCCTAGAATGGGTTTATTTTATCTAGGGAATCTCATTCTCATGTAATGTTGTATTCACTTCTTGACACACACCATTATTTTATGGAGTAACAAGTTCAACTTCTTCCACAATTCCTTCTGAGTTCTAGGATGAATTTTCTTCATCGATGGTGGCACATAATCTTACTCTTTCATCTAAATACTCTAAGAACTCTTCCTCCTATCTTCTAACTTGGTAACTTTGACCTATCACACTGCTTCTCTCTTTCAACCATTGACTGACCAATATTCCTCATCACTGCAATTTCCACAACTTCTCTATCTTTTCTCCATTACCACCATCTGATCCAATATCCTTCCAAAACTAATAATTTCAATTGATTTTTGTATTCATATGATTCCATCACCATTTTTCAACAATATAATCCCTACTCAAATATTTTTCATCTCTTGTACTCTTCTCTTTCCATCCCCCCATACCTAAAAGAAAACCTCTCATTATCTTAACTCATGAACCCTCCCGAAAATCACCCCTCCTTGAGCCTAGGTGTTTAAGATACCATGTCACCTAAAGGAACAAGAAACATTCCTTCTTATACCATAAATATATTGATCCACAATGGTATCTCCTACAATATTCTTCCTATAGCTCCATCTATGAATACAACTTCCTCTTTCAAAAAGTATTAGTCATTTTATGCAACAAACTCAATAATATACCCTTCAAGGGTATTTTTCACACAAAAATATACAGCTCGCGAGATATGGTAATCCAGAATATGAGGAGACACTATACTTATAGAAGTACAATTATATATTCTCTTACCCAGTATTTATACTGTAGGGATTATTGCAATCGATCTAGCCACTGAAACAACTCCTTAGGAAATTTAACTCGGAAAATTTTGTCTTGATCACTAACAAGTTCATAATAGAAAACAATTTCTTCCACAACTTTAGGATTATTTTTCAGCAACTTGTCTTCCTTCCATATAAATGCATCACACTTTCATTCCCACCAGTTCTCAATTTCATACTTGTAGATCCAATGAAGCATCTTTTATAAATTCCCTCTAAAGCTCAGTCCCCGCAACAAAACCATTTGTTTGTGCAAATTCAAGACCAAGTTTCTCGGTTGGTTACCAACAAAAAGATTCACTGTAGTCTAGGAGCACTGGAATTTTCAACCTTTCGCAAGAGAAGGAGGTATCACGTGAAGCATAGCCGAGACTTGTAATATTAAGAGAGTTATAGACATTACAAAACTAGATCTACTTCTACAACATACATATCCATAGCTTTAACCATTAAACCTAGGTTGTGACATCATTCATACATCAATAAGGAAAGGAATAATCATACACATAGTAGATCTACAAATCCACTCATATTAGGAACACACAACCATAAAAAAAATTAGGGCCCCAACCACATCATTATATTACTTGCAGCAGTAAAAAACTGCATTCATACATTGCAGATCTTTTCAACATCTTCTCCAAATGAAAGGAACTTCATTACATTATCCCTCTTGGAGAGATCAGGCTCTTACAATAAGGGACAACATTCTACAAAATTCACTACAAGCCTTTTGGATCCAATCAACTAACTAGGTTTCTATCTCTCGTAATATATGAACCAATTGAAATCTCTAGCCAACAACTTCCTTCACTTATTTACGTCTTTTCTACCTTGACAAGGTCAACTAACTAAATCAAAACCTTCTTTGTCCACCCCCAATATTGTTTATTTTTGTAGCTTCTGACAGGTATTATCGCATGAACCTAGGTGTTGGTCACATGGGAATCATCATGGACACCACATCACACTTTTGGTTTGGTGAATACCCCCTTGTATTTGAGTGGGAGCTTCATGAGTTTGGAGACGAGCTTTGTGGGGTTCTATTGGGGCTTCACACCCACAAGGAAATCCTAATTTTATGTTGGCTTATGGACTGGATTTTATGTTGACCCCTAAGGATTATATATATAGAAGAGAATTCATTATGACATTACATATCATGTAGAGTGTGTGGAGATATGATGGACCTAACATAAGTGAGTATGCACTTGTTCTAGGAGGATTGGTGATCTCAACAAATGGTAAGTATGGAAGGTGGTGAATATAGCATGTGTGTAGAGAATATTTTGTACCATACACATCTTTTAGTAGGGAGAGCACATATATATGTGGGTTGCAGAAGGAAAAATCACGTATAGGGTATACACGATTTGCAGTGGAGAAAATAACATATGTCTATGGGTTTCTAGTAAGGTGAATAATGTGTCTAGTTTTTTAGGTAGGTACAGATCCATATAGGTTGAAAGGTGATTTTAGCAAGCCATATAGGTGGTCTATATCATATTTTCTAGAATATTTTTCAGGTTTGTTATTTTGATTTGTATGGTTATTGAAGGACAATTTTGTCCTCATATTTGGTGATATTGTATTGGTTGAAAGGACTGGGTTTTTCCTCAGTCTTGGTGACATTGAGAGGACTAATTTTGTACTCATATTTGAAGGATTGGATAAATTTACAGAACGTAATTATTCTATATCTTGTGTATTTATGATTCATCTCTGGTCTTTTTGTTTTCACCGCATATTTTTTCAATCAATAATTTTAGTGTAAATTTGTTTAGTGATAGTTAGATCACTAGGAATCAATTTTTGGATATTAAATTAGTCACATAGAGTTTCATGTGAAAATTGGCATGGTTTCATAGCTTGGGATCTAAATATAAGAGGATCACCTTAAGACACATTTTGGCTACAACATTGAAGGAGTGTTTTTCTTGTTCTTGTTCTTGTTTCGGGTAGGTCACAAATGATAGCTCTAAGAGGAAGATATAATGACTATTGAAGGTAGAAATAGGTTATATGGTCTTTCGTTTGAGACATGGAGTATACCATATATATGATGATTTTTGGGCTATTGCAGCTTGATGGTGTGGAAGTTTGGGAGTTTTGATGGATTGGTATAAATCCAGGATCACAACAGTATGTTGTGTGGCAGATTTCCAACCCTGTGGCTGGACTTTGGGTGACTTGTCATGGTGAGGTATGATGGATGTAGCTCATATGATTTGGCATGTATTATATGGCTTCAGATGTTTGGCAAGTTGATGAGATAGATTATTCATCATATAAGAGAATTGCACATCGTCGAGGTGTGATAATGTATGTGGTATTTGACCTAGGAGGATGAGGACATTTACAAAGATGAGTTACAGAGGTCTAGAGTGGACTATACCAAGTTTCCATATACAACTTTAGACTGTTCATAGCAGGACATGGGATTAGTGGTAGTATGTGTAGACAAAAAGAGTTTTTGGTGACTCAGATGATGGACATGAAGATAAATTCATTAGATGGTTGTGACTTGGGGAAGAAAGATTCTTACCTTGGAGGATTGCATGGTTCTTATATAGTGAGAGCCACTGAAACATGCCAGGGGCACATAATTTTTTCATGACCTTCACAGTGAATTTCTCAGGTATGTACAAGGATCTTGGTAGGAGGACCAGGAATGTAGTATAGGGATATGGAACAATGGTATCCATAAGCAGTACAAGGATTCCAAACAATGGTGACAGTTGACAGGTATTGTCCCACATATTTATAAGATTCCATTTTTCACATAGATTTTTTGAATTTATCTATTGTATGGTTATCCTTATCTCTTTCTCAAAATAAGGGCCCAACAATTTTGTCTTATGTTTAGTACAAGTTGTTTGCAGATGCACTACATGATGATATGCATAAGAAGTATGATCTCAAACCTAGAAAAAAGGTATCCATCCAAGATAGTCAGCCTCATCCTAATAACCCTACCCCAAGTCTTTTCAATGATAAAGTAAAAGAACTAACTAATATTCCCAAAACTAATGAGGTTGAGGAACCTTAAAATATAGAAAAAGAAGTTAAATAATTTGAGGTATCAGTTCCACCTTTTAACATTGAAAAGGAACTATCCAATATTAAGATTCATGTCCCACTAATGGAATTGGATGATAATCCTTCATATCATAAGAAAATTTAGAAAATCATATAGGGAAAAATATCAACAAGCACTCATGATACTGTAAATTTTCAAGATGAGTTCACCACCATAGTTTTTGGCCCTCACATATATCACAAGGATGAATCTATTGCACCTTTCTATGTAAAATTGAATATCGATGAAAAAATGTTGTATAATTGTGTGCTTGACTCTGGATCATCACATAATATTATGCCCCAAATAGTCATGGAACAATTAGGATTGGAGATAACTAGGACATATCATGACCTCTATTCCTTTGATGCTAGAAAAGTGAAACGTGATTGGATAATCAAGGATATGGTAGTCACTTTGGCTCAACTTCCTATTAAGAGCATTGTGATGGATGTAGCTTTGGATGATGTACCTGCAAACTATGACATGTTTCTATCAAGAACATGGGCACACAATATGGGAGGTATTGTGAAAATGACATGACTTATTCCATTGTACTGGTGTTTGGAGGAGAAAACAAAAGGTTATACAAAGATATATCGTTTTCCTATGTAGTTAGTGACTAGAAAAACGATGTAAACCATCCCATCTATTTTTTTAAAGAATATCGTGGCTATTGCATCATCACCATCAATGAAGAATCCAAGGAATCCCTAACACTCATTGATCCTTTATAAATCCCTATTGAAGAAGTAGGTGGTATATAGAGAATGATTTTTGATGGGGCATATTCAAAAGAAGGAGTGGGAGTTGGTGTAGTACTCATTTTTCCTAAAAATAAAGAAATTCACTTTTCCTACAAACTAGAGTTTAAATCCACCAACAATGTAGTTGAATATGAGGCTATGATTCTAAGCTTAGAGGCAACAAGAAAAATGAAAATTACTGAGTTGGTGGCATTTGAAGATTCATAAATAGTGGTGTAGAAAATCAAAGGTGGTTATCAAAAAGGCATCCCATAATAAGAGAATATAGAAATCAAATATGGGATATGATTGATAATTTTTATGAAGTTGTTAATATTTTTGTTATCTTAAGACACTTTAACCAACGAGGAACTTTCATGTATGATACAAATCCTTTTGGCTTGATTAACGCAGGAGCCATATTCCATCAAGATCTGGACATAAATTTTTTGGGTGAGAAAGATAGTTTCATTGTTATATACCTTGATGACATGATTGTTTTCTCAAAGACAGATGAATATCACATCAAGAATATAAGGAAAACGTTTATGAAGTGCAAAAAAATTGGCCTCTCTTTAAATACTAAGAAGTATTATTTTTCTATGATAGAAGGAAGGTTCATTGGTCATATAGTATCCAAATAAGGGGTTAATATAGATCCATAAAGGATAGAGGCCATCAAGAGAATTGACCTTCCTAGAAACAAGAAAGAAATACAATCCTCCCTTGGAAGAATCAATTTTATGAGGAGGTTTGTCCCAAATTTTGTTGAAATGGTAAA
>ML784711.1:39492-65949 GCA_009831015.1 Picea engelmannii | reverse complement strand
TTCACTAAGGGGGTAGAATCAATCCCTACTAGAGCAACAAATGACACAATCATGATCAAATTCCTAGAGGAAAATATTTTGGCTAGATTTGGGTGTCCAAGAAAGATCATAACTAATAAGGCCCAAGATTTCAAATATGCCAATCTAAGGCACACCAAATAAGTTATGGATAAGACAATATAAAAAAACATGTTTGGCCTCATGTGTAGGTCCTTTCACCAGTCATTATACCTTTACATGCAACTGATAGAGGACAACAATAATTGATCACACACACACACCCATGTAATCCACATATCCCAGAATATCACACCAGGTGAAATGACTCATTTTCTTCATCAACTCTCTCCAAAATCACGTGTCAGGATATTATAAGAGAAAACCAAAATATTAGAGGAAACCAATATGCAAGTGATTTATCTTTTGAAATTAACTACTCAGATGTCAGGTGTTATAGAAGATGACCCACCTTCTCAGTCTCTCCCCTAAAGAGAGAGATAGCATCCATCTTGGTTACATATGCATGGTGAGTGTGTTCTATAATTCAAAAAGGAAATAATGTCCCTCTCTTGTACCATTATCTCAGGTTTGAGAGTAGAGGGACATTTTAGAATCTATCCTGAGGTGCAGTTGTATCAATTGGCTAGTTTGATGTAGAAGCTTGAAGAATAATATTTGAGGAGTTGTTAAATGGTACTCTGCATTGATGAGTGGTGGTGGATAAGAGGAAATAGATATATGCCAGTTCTGGTAGCCATGGACCTCAACTGTGAAAGTTTTGAGCACGTCCAACACAATAACTAGAACCCAATTGAGTCATATAGAAGAATCCAAAATATCAATTGAAAAAAGAGAACAAACCCAACAATAGTGTCAAGAAGTTAACTCTAGTGGGAAAACGTTATTTTTATCTAGTAAAAATCAGGTAAAATCAGTTGGAAAACTAGAAGTAGTATAATGAAGCTGAGAAGTTGTATCCAATTTCAAGAAGAAACATTGGTATAAATGAATGGTTTTCTTGTGAATGGATATGTCTATAAAGAAAGATAATGAGCTCATTTTTAGGGTCGACACTTTTGGGAATTTAAGAGTATCTTACAACTAGAGTTGTTTGATCACAATGCTTAGGCAAAGTCAAATAGTAAAGGCATCGGGACTTATGAGATTCATCCCCTATGTTATGCTTCATTTTGTAATTCTTCTATTTGTGAAGATATTATTGTAAAAGACACCCCTATCATCTGGCTTCTTGTACCAAATACCTATTAATAAAAGATCAAGAAAAAAATTATACAATATATTCAATGTAACTATCTGGTGTATGGATATGGCATAGAAGTGATTTCCTCTAAAAACAATGACCACTATTTTTTCATTTCTTCATATCTTTGAATGATATGAAGAGGGTACCTCCATGTGTTTAAATATTTGAATATGTTTACTGTTTGTAACATGTTGTTATTGTTGGCACAAAATTGTCATACCAGGGTCCTCTTCAGGTTACCAACAAAAGGATACCGATGTAGTCTAGTGTGCTGACATTTTTATCTTGTTGAAAGGGAAGAAGTCTCACCTGGAGCGTAACCGAGAAATGAAAATTAGGGAATGGTTAGAAAAATCATTATTCATATCTACAAGTGATCAATATTACTACCGTTCTTGTGCAACATATATTAACCATATCAAATTCTTTAACACCTCATAACCCAAGACAAAATAACAAAGTTGTGCAGAACATCATAAAGAAATACAAAAGCATTATGCATAATCGACAGAACATAATATCATTCTATGGACACATAAACAATCATAGACAAGGGTCTTCTTTCAAAATTTATCTCCATCGGTATTCCATTATAACATAGACCTCACTCAGAATACATGCACAACTTATATTATTCATATACAAATTCATACTAGAGAGAATCAATGAGTACATCTCAAGATAGTACAAGTTCATATTGTATTCTCTCTAGTCCCTTTCCCTTACTACTTCTACAGTAATACAAGAATAATTATTTTACATCTCCAATCTAGCTCAAAGCCCAGCTCTTACTACTCAACTCTCATTACCGAACCTGATTACAATCCTCTTCTTTTTTTAGATTGAGAACCTACGAGCTCTCTTCTCTTATTGATTATGTTTCAACTGCTCCTCCAAAAACTGATTGTACACTAGCCTCTAACCATTTTCTGTTCCAACTCCTTTCTATTGCACACTCTTTTTCTCAACCTTATTTTCCTTCCTTTCCTTGGTTTTATGGCTCCATGGTATCTTGCGCAACTTCCATTCATAAAAAATAGGACCAACAAGTCCCTACCAAAATACTTGACTCACCCTGAGTCAATTATTTGGCTCTTCCATGGTCTCTTATTTGGCCTGTGATCCTTCTGTGGATTTTCCTTCTTCTTTCATCTTCCTTCCATCCCTGAGTCAAGTTTTTTCTTCCTTGGCTCCTTAAAACAAAGTTCCCAACTCTAGCACTAGTTCCATGGCTTTCTCCTTGATCTCCTGAAAATGCTCAATTTTGTCTTGCCACTTCCTGGAAAGAAATGAGGCTTCTGCTACAAAATTTTGAGTTTCACTTATGTTGAACTCCTTTGGCTTGGATGTGATAAGAGCATTCCATTCTACATCCATTAGTGTCTCCACCTGGTGCATATGGAGGTATGCATTTTGTACTATTGTCCAAAAGGCTCTTAGTTGCTTCTTGGCCATTGTTTGAGGTTCAAATAGGTCATTCAAAGTGTTTTAGATGTGTTGGATCTCATCAATGTTTTCTTGTTGATCTAGAGGATCATGTACTTTGTTTGCTTCTTCATTGAGGCTTTGGATTTTCATGTGTAACTATTCTAGTGATTGGTTACACCGATTTATCAAACCCATACAATCATTGAATTCCTTTAAAATGGTAGTGCACTCAACGGTATTCTTATGAATAATGTCTCTGGCATCGTTTCCTTCAAGGACAACCCTTTCCAACTATCGTTGGAGTTCTTTGGGTTGTGCGTTGGTCTTCAAATTCATTCCCTCAAAATTCTCTTGGAGGTCCTCTACTCATTATGCCATCACCTCCCATGCTTCCTAGATTAATTCAATATAATTTTATGTCTCTTCGGTTACGTTGTACTCTGACAGCTGAGGTGTTGCTTTCCTAAAATTTGGCCAGACCTCTATTAGTGTTTCCTTTATTTTCTGCTTGGCATGGAGTTTTAAATATTCCTCATGAGTTTGTTTTGTGTGTTCAATCTTCCCTTCATGTCTCCAAAATTTAGCTTGATTTTCAACTTGTTGAATTCATTGCTCCAAGTTATTATTAGAGGCTTTGATCAAGCCTACTAACTGCAGTGTCAACAAATGAGCTAGCTCACTAGATGTGACTGTAGCTTCTAGAATGAGTCTACTTTGAAGTAGAATCTCGCTTTCCATGGAATGTTCTGAGGGTGTAAAAACCTCTTCTTATCCCAGGGATGGTCCCCACAACTATTGGACCGATTTGTTCTTCAGGTACATTAGAAGTAAAGGGATAACTTCCATCTATGCCAAGAAGAGTTGTAACAGTTCCGAGAACTGTTGCGGATCTTGGAATACTGGCTCTAATTTCTCTTTCAATGAAGTTGTTCTCTATCCTAAATGTGATCCATTTGGTGCTTGAGACTCCAACTCTTGTTGAGTTTTTTTACCTATTATGAGTGGAACTTCTAGGGTCCCATTTTGAACCTGCAGAACCTCAATATTTGATCTTGGAGACTGAGAAATCAAGAGTGGGACTTGTGGGAATTGGGTGAGTTATGTAATTGTTGTTTTTTGGATCTCCTTATAGGAAAGAGTGACCGAAGTGGAAACAACTGGAATATTTGAATGGCTTGACATGACACTGGCTAATAGGAGAATATATTCAAGGTTCCCATGGTTCTCTAGGATGTCTAGTTGCATGGGTTCTGGTGAGTTGGGTGGAAATGGGACTATGGTATCCTTGGATGTTGGTGGTGGGTCTTTCTCAAATATTGTAGTGGAATATATGTTTGGGTATGGCTCAGGTTCATCGACTATATAAATAACATTATGGGAAGAAAGAGTGGTTTCTCTGGTGAAAGGTAGACCAATGTATATGGGATGAGGGTTTATGACTTTGGCTGGGCTGATTGCAGGGGAAATTTCGGTTCTTGACTTTTTAGTAGGAATCTTAACTATAAAGGTAGCATCTAAAATTTCATTGATGGTATTACCTGAGATTAACACCTCATCCTGAAGCTTGGGACATCCTGTTAAGGTCCTTTTGGGACGTTACAACTGGTTTTATTCCTCTTCTTCTAAGTATTATGGCATTGGAGACTTCGGTGACAACTTTGCCTTGTGCGAACTTGACCTGGATTCCTCTTATGAACTCTTCTTCTTCAAGAGCTATGAAGGTAAAATATAATGAATTCCTAACTTGTGTGGGTTGTGTTTGACTCCTGACCATGACATGACCTCTTTCTCCAATATTTCTTTGTCTAGATAGAACAGTAAAGGTTTCGTGTCGAAATCAGAGGGCTTTGTGTGCCTTGGATAGAAAGAAGTGTGGTGGAGATCCAAAGTGAATGAGATATTTCTTGTGTTCAGGTTTAGTAGTTCCTATGGTATGCATATAATTTTGGTGGCATCAATCAAATGAGTGTACCACTTCATGAATGTAACATTATTGAATTCCATATTCTCAGAGTCTGACCTTGCATGCCAAGGTTCAATCATCTTTATCAGGTGCTCCTTATCTCCAAGTTCTAGTTGTTTGCCCTGGGTGGCCACCACTTTAACATTGTAAAGGATAGAATAATTTTTCCATACGTGAAGGTGTATCCCTTCTCCTAAACTTCCTCATGAGTAATGAGCAATTCCTCCAATAGATAACTACAACAGTTAAAGACTGCACCATTTGCGCAAAACCCTGCCACTGACAAGGCATCCAAGATGCATTCTCCCTTGTAATATGATCGCATGACCTTGCTGGAAATTAAATAGCAATACATTCTCACCATTTGTGGGAAAATTGGCTCAATTTTCCCTGTACGCCCCTCATGATGGGTGTGGAATCGTTCATACAAGATGATTTCACCCTTATTTTTACCGTGCTTACTCGACCCTTGAAATGCTTTCGATACCTCTTAACCTTCCAATGACAGACTTGTGAGTTTATGTATATCCTCTGCATGGATGGGATATCTTTTTTCAAGCCATAAACTCTTGTCATGCACTCTGCTGATTAGGAACTAGGTGCATCATGAAACTTCACTAGTGGTATCGAACATTGGTAGATCCTAGAGGTGCATGATATTGGAGTTGAATAGGTTAAGAAAGTGAGGCTTTGGGATGAATTTAACCTCCCCTGTCATCTCAGAACCCATATCCTAAAATACGTCAATATTCGTATGTGTAAATAACATCGTATCCGTCAGATCAAGGTTGAGGATTTTCACTTGCTCAACCTTTCCTTTGACATCACCTGACACCTCAATTATGGGATCATAGGGATCATATAGGATTTATTCTCTCGATATTGAGCTTCATCCTCCCGCTATTCTTGACATTTTCAATATTGAGCGCTAGTAAATACACTGAATTAGGGGGGTGGGGATGGAACTAGGGAGGAAGAGGCTTGTTAGAATGTACCAGGGTGCGGTAAAATCAAGGATAAAAGGAAGCTAAGATAATAGTGTGTCATTCACAATAAGATTGCGGGATGTTGTAGATGAGGTAATAGGGTAAACCGATAATGTTTCATAAATTATTGAGTAATTAAGCCAACAACAAAATCTATGGTGTGGATTTTCGATGAGACTGATAATAGGGTAAAATATCTAAACAAATCCGGAATTTAATGGGTGGCCTGACCAACACCTGGCCAACATGAGGGACCTACCATTTTAACAGTTGAGAATCATTGCAGGAATATCCATTGGATCCACGCATATGGGGAGTTTTATTACTTGAAGGGACATTTTATTTCGGTAGTTAACCTGAGGGTTACAACTGGATGTGAGATAATTGATGCTTAGCCATTAATATATTTCAGGTTCAATCCCCCAACCAACCACAATGTGATTCATCAGTGGATTTATGTGTATGATTGAGTGGATTGGTGACTCATCTTAAAATGCATTGTTGAGTAAGAATGTCTGAAAATATACAACTATTGACTGAGAAAGAATAGGTCGTGGCACCACTAAGAGAACTACGATGTTATTACATTTACTAAAAAATAATTTACAACAAAAAATCAAAACATAAATTCTATACAAACTCCCTTGGACTCGAGCAATGATCCCTCTATCAAGTGTGGGAAATGTAGGGCTTTAGGCCTGCACCATTCACCCAACCTGGTCGAAGGATACCATCCTGTTGCACTAGCTTGACTGCACCAGACTGTTGAATTTCAACAACTAGGAATGGACCTAACCAATGCATGCACAAATTGCTTGGATGGTTCTGATAAAGATTTTCATAGAGGAGTACCTTATCCCCTTGTGAAAACCTCTTTGACTTAATGTGTCTGTCATGCCAAGATTTATGCCTAGATGTTTCCATTGACTGATGAAAATTGGCTAAGAATGTGGCTTCCCCAAGTTCCTGCAAGTCTGTAGTCCTGTGCACAAATTATTCATCATTTGTCATATGTGTAGCTTGTGATATATAGAGAATAGGGGTGATAAAATATATAGGTACAACAATTTCCTTACTGTAGACCAACTAAAATGGGGTATACTTGTGCAACTTGTTTGTAGTATACCTATAATCCCATAAGACTATTGTAACTCTATCATCCTAGTCCTCCCTATTTGCACAACAAACCTTTTTCAGTTTGCTTTCCAGAATCTTGTTGAATGCCTCTACTATCCCATTAGCTTGTGGATGATAAGGACTTCTCTTATGGTGTTGGATGAGGAATTATATTTTCAAAGTTGTGATTGTGTTTCTAATGAAGTGACTACCTTTATCATTTTTCAAGCTCCTAGGACGTGCAAACCAGGCAATATTGTTTGCAAATATGAATCTAGCAACTGTATCTATTGAAGAATCTTTAACTGCCTCTGCTTCATTCCACTGCATGAGATAGTTTGTTGTGGTGATGATATATCTGGAATTTGAATGCTTGGAGGGAGAATTAATTGGTACAAGAAATTCCAAAACCCATTTCTCAAAGGCCTACAATGCCCTAATCAGATGAAGAGGTAATTCATCTCTTTGTGATGGCTTCCCTACTCATTGGAAAATGTCGCAAGATCTAGCATAATCTTTAGCATCATTGAATAATGTTTTCCACCATAACCTAGCTCGAAGTACCTTCTATGTTGTATCTTTCCCTCCAACATGTCCTCCAACAAATCCACTATGGAATTCCCACAAGATATATTTCCTCTCATGGGTTAGGACACCTTCTGAGAATTCTATCTAGAAACATCTTATAGATTTTTCCCACAATCAGTTGGTAGTCTATTTCTCAGACCACCATGTTTCGTTTCTGGGTTGCGAAATATTTTTCTAGGTAGTTTCCCAAGCTGAGGAAGGTAACAATGTCTTCAAGATACTATGATATGGATTCAATCTATATCAGGTCTGCATCGAGGAGATGATCATCCACTGCTCCTCGAATTTCCCTTGATTCTAGTCTTGATAGGTGATCCAGACCTACATTACATCTTCTATGCTTGAAAATTACCTAGAATGAAAACTATTGAAAGAGTAAGGTCCACCTACAAATACTTCCCTCAAGGACCGTATTATTAACTAGGTACTTGAACGAAGAATGTTCAGTAAATAATTTAAAATGAGATCCTAGTAAATAGTGTCTAAATTTTTGCAATGCATAAATCATGGTTGGACCTTCCCTCTCGGTTGTCATGTAGTTGTGTTCGGCTTGAGAGAGTTTTATGCTAGCAAAGTAGATAGGGTGGTCCATATTCCCTTCTCCTGGTTGCATTAAAATGGCTCCTAGGGTGATACCTGATGCATCCACATGTACATGGAATTCAATATCCCAATTGGGGTATATAAGAATGGGTGTAGTACTGAGTTTTTCCTTGAGAATATCAAATGCTTTGTCACACTCAAATTTCCTCTAAAATTCTTAGGAATTCTTCAGTAGTTTATTTAGTGGTGTGTTCATACTTTCATATCTTCTGATGAACCTACGGTAGTATCCTGTATTCCCAAGTGTCATGCACAACTGTTTATCACTTGTAGGTGGCGATATGTTCAGGATAACCACAACTTTAGTTGGGTCCTCCAGGACTCCTTGTCGACAAGCAATGTGGCCTAGCAAATTGTCGTACGGTACACAAAAAATACACTTCCTTAGGTTCAAAGATATCTGTAATTCTTGACATATATCAAACATCAATTGTAGTAGCCCTACATGTTCCTTGAAAAAAATATATACAGTCCAATCATCCATGTAGACTTCTAGAAACTTATGTATGAAGTCATGAAATTCTGCTATAACAACCTCGGAGAAGACTGCAGTTGAATTCTTTAAGCCAAAAGGCATCATATTTTACATGAATGACCGACACTTAGTTATGAATGTGGTCTTCTTCTAAAATTTTGAATTGGTGATACCCTGAGAATCCATCTGTAAATGAATAAGCTTATTTCCCTGCAACTTGATCTAATACCTCACTCTTGAAGGGTGTCAAAAATTGATCATGTACACATGCAGAATTCAGACTCCCATAGCCTACACATACCTGAATGTTTTAAGTATCCTTCTTTCTTTATATTACTATGGGGCTAACTCACTCTGGTTCTTTTACAGGAAGGATCAGTGTCGCAAGCATTTTTTCAAATTCCTTCTTGACCTTCTCTTTTACTTTGGGATTGAGATGATATGGTCTTTTCTTCACGGGTTTTGAGTTAGGTTTCAACTCGATATTCATCTCCCCCGTGGATCCTTTTATACCTTTCAGTTATGAGAAGGATTTTGGGAATAAGTCATCATATTCCTACAACATGATCTGGACTGCATTCATGGCTTTCTCATCCCAATAAATCTCCTATAGAAGCTATCTTAGGATGGTCTTCACACCCTATATTTACTTTCTGCAACTTTAAGGGATGGTTATAGGATCTACAGGTATGAATGGGTACAATTTCCTAGGTTTCCCTAACACTTATATTTTCTTTGATATTTAGATTTCAAATATGCCAATCTAAGGCACACCAAATAAGTTATGGATAAGACAATATAAAAAAACATGTTTGTCCTCATGTGTAGGTCCTTTCACCAGTCATTATACGTTTACATGAAACTGATAGAGGACAACAATAATTGATCACACACACACACCCATGCAATCTACATATCCCAGAATATCACACCAGGTGCAACGAATCATTTTCTTCATCAACTCTCTCCAAAATCACGTGCCAGGATATTATAAGAGAAAACAAAAATATTAGAGGAAACCAATATGCAAGTGATTTATCTTTTGAAATTAATTACTTAGATGTCAGGTGTTATAGAAGATGACCCACCTTCTCAGTCTCTCCCCTCAAGAGAGAGATATCATCTATCCTGGTTACATATGCATGGTGAGTGTGTTCTATAATTCAAAAAGGAAATAATGTTCCTCTCTTGTACCATTATCTCAGGTTTGAGAGTAGAGGGACATTTTAGAATCTATCCTGAGGTGCAGTTGTATCAATTGGCTAGTTTGATGTAGAAGCTTGAAGAATAATATTTGAGGAGTTGTTAAATGGTACTCTGCATTGATGAGTGGTGGTGGATAAGAGGAAATAGATATATGCCAGTTTTGGTAGCCATGGACCTCAACTGTGAAAGTTTTGAGCACGTCCAACACAATAACTAGAACCCAATTGAGTCATCTAAAAGAATCCAAAATATCAATTGAAAAAAGAGAACAAACCCAACAATAGTGTCAAAAAGTTAACTCTAGTGGGAAAATGTTATTTTTATCTAGTACAAATCAGGTAAAATTAGTTGGAAAACTAGAAGTAGTATAATGAAGCTGAGAAGTTGTATCCAATTTCATGAAGCAACATTGTTATAAATGAATGGTTTTCTTGTGAATGGAGATGTCTATAAAGAAAGATAATGAGCTCATTTTTAGGGTCGACACTTTTGGGAATTTAAGAGTATCTTACAACTAGAGTTGTTTGATCACAATGCTTAGGCAAAGTCAGATAGTAAAGGCATAAGGACTTATGAGATTCATCCCCTATGTTATGTTTCATTTTGTAATTCTTCTTTTTGTGAACATATTATTGTAAAAGACACCCCTATCATCTGGCTTCTTGTATCAAATACCTATTAATAAAATCTCAAGAAAAAAATTATACAATATATTCAATGTAACTGTCTGGTGTATGGATATGGCATAGAAGTGATTTCCTCTAAAAAAAATGACCACTATTTTTTCATTTCTTCATATCTTTGAATGATATGAAGAGGGTACCTCCATGTGTTTAAATATTTGAAGATGTTTACTGTTTGTAACATGTTGTTATTGTTGGCACAAAATTGTCATACAAGGGTCCTCTTCAGGTTACCAACAAAAGGATATCGATGTAGTCTAGTGTGCAGACATTTTTATCTTGTTGAAAGGGAAGAAGTTTCACCTGGAGCATAACCAAGACATGAAAATTAGGGAATGGTTATAAAAATCATTATTCATATCTACAAGTGATCAATATTACTACCGTTCTTGTGCAACATATATTAACCATATCAGAGTCTTTAACACATCATAACCTAAGAAAAAATAACAGAGTTGTGTAGAACATCATAAAGAAATACAAAAGCATTATGCATAATCAACAAAACATAATATCATTCTATGGACACATAAACAATCATAGACAAGGGTCTTCTTTCAAAATTTATCTCCATCGATATTCCATTATAACATAGACCTCACTCAGAATACATGCACAACTTATATTATTCATATACAAATTCATACGAGAGAGAATCAATGAGTACATCTCAAGATAGTACAAGTTCAGATTGTATTCTCTCTAGTCCCTTTCCCTTACTACTTCTACAGTAATACAAGAATAATTATTTTACATCTCCAATCTGGCTCAAAGCCCAGTTCTTACTACTCAACTCTCATTACCGAACCTGATTACAATCCTCTTCTTTTTTCAGCTTGAGATCCTACGAGCTCTCTTCTCTTATTGATTATGTTTCAACTGCTCCTCCAAAAACTGATTGTACGCTAGCCTCTAACCATTTTCTGTTCCAACTCCTTTCTATTGCACACTCTTTTTCTCAACCTTATTTTCCTTCCTTTCCTTGGTTTTCTGGCTCCATGGTATCTTTCGCAACTTCTATTCATAAAAAATGGGACCAACAGGTCTAGACCAAAATACTTGACTCGCCTTGAGTCAATTATTTGGCTCTTCCATGGTCTCTGATTTGGCCTGTGATCCTTCTGTGGATTTTCCTTCTTCTTTCATCTTCCTTCCATCCCTGAATCAATTTTTTTCTTCCTTGGCTCCTTAAAACAAAGTTCCCAACTCTAGCACTAGTTCCATGGCTTTCTCCTTGATCTCCTGAAAATGCTCAATTTTGTCTTGCCACTTCCTGGAAAGCAATGAGGCTTCTGCTACAAACTGTTGAGTTTCACTTATGTTGAACTGCTTTGGCTTGGATGTGATAAGAGAATTCCATTCTACATCCATTAGTGTCTCCACCTGGTGCATATGGAGGTATGCAGTTTGTACTATTGTCAAAAAGGATCTTAGTTCCTTCTTGGCCATTGTTTGAGGTTCAAATAGGTCATTCAAAGTGTTTTCAATGTGTTGGATCTCATCGATGTTTTCTTTTTGTTCTAGAGGATCATGTGCTTTGTTTGCTTCTTCATTGAGGGTTTGGATTTTCATGTATAACTATTCTAGTGATTGGTTACACCGATTTATCAAACCCATACAATCATTGAATTCCTTTAAAATGATAGTGCACTCAACGGTATTGTTATGAATAATGTCTCTGGCATCGTTTCCTTCTAGGAAAACATTTTCCAACTATTGTTGGAGTTCTTTGGGTTGTGCGTCGGCCTTCAAATTCATTCCCTCAAAATTCTCTTGGAGGTCCTCTACTCAGTATGCCATCACCTCCCATGCTTCCTATATTAATTCAATATAATTTTATGTCTCTTTGGTTACGTTGTACTCTGACAGCTAAGGTGTTGCTTTCCTGAAATTTGGCCAGACCTCTATTAGTGTTTCCTTCATTTTCTGCTTGGCATGGTGTTTTAAATATTCCTCATGAGTTTGTTTTGTTTGTTCAATCTTCCCTTCATGTCTCCAAAATTCAGCTTGATTTTCAACTTGTTGAATTCATTGCTCCAAGTTATTAGTAGAGTCTTTGATCAAGCCTACTAACTGCAGTGTCAACAAATGAGCTACCTCACTAGATGTGACTGTAGCTTCTAGAATGAGTCTACTTTGAAGTATAATCTCGCTTTCCATGGAATGTTCTGAGGGTTTAAAAACCTCTTCTTATCCTAGGGATGGTCCCCACAACTATTGGACCAATTTGTTCTTCAGTTACATTAGAAGTAAAGGGATAACTTCCATCTATGCCAAGAAGAGTTGTAACAATTCCGAGAACTATTGCGGATCTTGGAATACTGGCTCTAATTTTTCTTTCAATGAAGTTGTTCTCTATCCTAAATGTGTCTCATGTGGTGGTTGAGACTCCAACTCTTGTTGAGTTTTTTTACCTATTATGAGTGGAACTTCTAGGGTCCCATTTTGAACCTGCAGAACCTCAATATTTGATCTTGGAGACTAAGAAATCAAGAGTGGGACTTGTGGGAATTGGGTGAGTTATGTAATTTTTGTTTTTTGGATCTCCTTATAGGAAAGAGTGACCGAAGTGGAAACAACTGGAACATTTGAATGGCTTGACGTGACATCGGCTAATAGGAGAATATATTCAAGGTTCCAATGGTTCTCTAGGATGTCTAGATGCATGGGTTCTGGTGAGTTGGGTGGAAATGGGACTGTGGTATGCTTGGATGTTGGTGGTGGGTCTTTCTCAAATATTGTACTGGAATATATGTTGGGGTATGGCTCGGGGTCATAGACTATATAAATAACATTATGGGAAGAAAGAGTGGTTTCTTTGGTGAAAGGTAGACCACTATATATGGGCTGAGGGTTTATGACTTTGGCTGGGCTGATTGCAGGGGAAATTTTGGTTCTTGAATTTTTAGCAGGAACCTTAACTGTAAAGGTAGCATCTAAAATTTCATTGATGGTATTTCCTGAGAGTAACACCTCATCCTGAAGCTTGGGACATCCTGTTAAGGTCCTTTTGGGACATTACAACTGGTTTTATTCCTCTTCTTCTAAGTATTATGGCATTGGAGATTTTGGTGACAACTTTGCCTTGCGCGAACTTGACCTGGATTCCTCTGATAAATTCTTCTTCTTCAAGAGCTATGAAGGTAAAATATAAGGCATTCCCAACTTGTGTGGGTTGTGTTTGACTCCTGACCATGACATGATCTCTTTCTCCAATATTTCTTTGTCCAGATAGAATAGTAAAGGTCTCATGTTGAAATCAGAGGTCTTTGTGTGCCTTGGATAGAAAGAAGTGTGGTGGCGATCCAAAGCGAATGAGATATTTCTTGTGTTCAGGTTTAGTAGTTCCTATGGTATGCATATAATTTTGGTGGCATCAATCAACTGAGTGTACCACTTCATGAATGTAACATTATTGAATTCCATATTCTCAGAGTCTGACCTTGCATGCCAAGGTTCAATCATCTTTGTGAGGTGCTCCTTATCTCCAAGTTCTAGTTGTTTTCCCTGGGTGGCCACCACTTTAACATTGTAAAGGATAGAATAATTTTTCCATACGTGAAGGTGTATCCCTTCTCCTAAACTTCCTCACGAGTAATGAGCAATTCCTCCAACAGATAACTACAACAGTTAAATACTGCACCATTTGCGCAAAACCCTGCCACTGACAGGGCATCCAAGATGCATTCTCCCTTGTAATATGATCGCATGACCTTACTAGAAATTACATAGCAAGACATTCTCACCATTTTTGGGAAAATTGGCTCAATTTTCCCTGTACGCCCCTCATGATGGGTGTGGAATCATTCATACAAGATGATTTCACCCTTATTTTTACCGTGCTTACTCGACCCTTGAAATTCTTTCGATACATCTTAAACTTCCAATGACAGACTTGTGAGTTGATGGATATCCTCTGCATGGATGGGATATCTTCTGTCAAGCCATAATCTCTTGTCATGCACTCTGCTGATTAGGAACTAGGTGCATCGTGAAACTTCACCAGTGGTATCGAACACTGGTAGATCCTAGAGGTGCATGATATTGGAGTTGAATAGGTTAAGAAAGTGAGGCTTTGGGATGAGTTTAACCTCCCCTGTCAGCTCAGAACCCATATCCTAAAACACATCAATATTCATATGTGTAAATAACATCGTATTCGTCAGATCAAGGTTGAGGATTTTAACTTGCTCAACCTTTCCTTTGACATCACCTGACACCTCAATTATGGGATCATAGGGATCATCTAGGATTTCTTATCTCGATATTGAGCTTCATCCTCCCACTATTCTTGACATTTTCAATATTGAGCGCTAGTAAATACACTGAATTGGGGGGGTGGGGATGGAACTAGGGAGAAAGAGGCTTCTTAGAATGTATCAGGGTGCGGTAAAGTCAAGGATAGAAGGAAGCTAAGATAACAGTGTGTCATTCACAATAAGATTGTGGGATGTTGTAGATGAGGTAATAGGGTAAACTGATAATTTTTCATAAATTATTGAGTAATTAAGCCAACAACAAAATCTATGGTGTGGATTTCCGATGAGACTAATAATAGGGTAAAATATCTAAACATATCCGGAATTTAATGGGTGGCCTGACCAACACGTGGACAACATGAGGAACTTACCATTTTAACAGTTGAGAATCATTGCGGGAATATCCATTGGATCCACGCATATGGGGAATTTTATGACTTGAAGGGACATTTTATTTTGGTAGTTAACCTAAGGGTTACAACTGGATGTGACATAATTGATGCTTAGCCATTATATATTTCAGGTTCAATCCCCCGACCAACCACAATGTGATTCATCAGTGGCTTTATGTGTATGATTGAGTGGATTGGTGACTCATCTTAAAATGCTTTGTTGAGTAAGAATGTCTGAAAATATACAACTATTGACTGAGAAAGCATAGGTCGTGGCACCACTAAGAGAACTACGACGTTATTACATTTACTAAAAAATAATTTACAACAAAAAATCAAAACATAACTTCTATACAAACTCCCTTGGACTCGAGCAATGATCCCTCTATCAAGTGTGGGAAATGCAGGGCTTCAGGCCTGCAACATTCACCCAACCTGGTCAAAGGATACCATCATATTGCACTAGCTTGATTGCACCAGACTGTGGAATTTCAACAACTAGGAATGGACCTAACCAATGCATGCACGAATTGCTTGGATGGTTCTGATAACGATTTTTATAGAGGAGTGCCTTATCCCCTTGTGAAAACCTCTTTGATTTAATGTGTCTGTCATGCCAAGATTTATGCCTAGATGTTTCCATTGACTGATGAAAATTGGCTAAGAATGTGGCTTCCCCAAGTTCCTGCAAGTCTATAGTCCTTTGCACAAATTATTCATCATCTGTCATATGTGTAGCTTCTGATATATAGAGACTAGGGGTGATAAAATCTATAGGTACAACAACTTCCTTACTGTAGACCAACTAAAATGGGGTATACTTGTGCAACTTGTTTGTAGTATACCTATAATCCCATAAGACTATTGGAACTCTATCATCCTAGTCCTCCTTGTTTGCACAACAAACCTTTTTCAGTTTGCTTTCCAGAATCTTGTTGAATGCCTCTACTATCCCATTAGCTTGTGGATGATAAGGAATTCTCTTATGGTGTTCGATGAGGAATTATTTTTTCAAGGTTGTGATTGTGTTTCTAATGAAGTGACTACCTTTATCATTAGTCAAGCTCATAGGATGTCCAAACCAGGCAATATTGTTCGCAAATATGAATCTAGCAACTGTATCTATTGAAGAATCTTTAACTTCCTCTGCTTCATCCCACCACATGAGATAGTTTGTTGTGGTGATGATATATCTGGAATTTGAATGCTTGGAGGGTGAATTAATTGGTACAAGAAATTCCAAAACCCATTTCTTAAAGGTCTACAATGCTCTAATCAGATGAAGAGGTAATTCATCTATTTGTGATGGCTTCCCTACTCATTGGAAAATGTCGCAAGATCTAGCATAATCTTTAGCATCCTTGAATAATGTTTTCCACCATAACCTAGATCGAAGTACCTTCTATGTTGTAACTTTCCCTCCAACATGTCCTCCAACAAATCCACTATGGAATTCCCACAGGATATATTTCCTCTCATGGGTTAGGACACACCTTCTGAGAATTCTATCTAGAAACATCTTATAGATTTTTCCCACAATCAGTTGGTAGTCTATTTCTCAGACCACCATGTTTCGTTTCTGGGTTGCGAAATATTTTTCTAGGCAGGTCCCCTAGCTGAGGAAGGTAACAATGTATTCAAGATACTATGATATGGATTCAATCTATATCAGGTCTGCATCGAGGAGATGATCATCCACTGCTCCTCGAATTTCCCTTAATTCCCGTCTTGATAGGTGATCTAGACCTACATTACATCTTCTATGCTTGAAAAACACCTAGAATGAAAACTATTGAAAGAGTAAGGTCCACCTGCAAATACTTCCCTCAAGGACCGTATTATTAACTAGGTACTTGAACGAAGAATGTTCAGTAAATAATTTAAAATGAGATCCTAGTAAATAGTGTATAAATTTTTGCAATGCATAAATCATGGTTGGACCTTCCCTCTCGGTTGTCATGTAGTTGTGTTCGGCTTGAGAGATTTTTATGCTAGCAAGGTAGATAGGGTGGTCCATATTCCCTTCTCTTGGTTGTGTTAAAATGGCTCCTAGGGTGATACCTAATGCATCCACATGTACATGGAATTCCATATCCCAGTTGGAGTATATAAAAATGGGTGCAGTACTGAGTTTTTCCTTGAGAATATCAAATGCCTTGTCACACTCAAATTTCCTCTAAAATTCTTCGGAATTCTTCAGTAGTTTAATTAGTGGTGCGTTGATACGTTCATATTTTCTGATGAACCTATGGTAGTATCCTATATTCCCAAGTGTCATGCACAACTGTTTATCACTTGTAGGTGGCGATATGTTTAGGATAACCACAACTTTAGTTGGGTCCTCCAAGACTCTTTCTCGACAAACAATGTGGCCTAGCTGATTGTCATGCGGTACAAAATAAATACACTTCCTTAGGTTCAAAGATATCTATAATTATTGACATATATGAAACATCAATTGTAGTAGCCCTACATGTTCCGTGAAAAAAATATATACAGTCCAATCGTCCATGTAGACTTCTAGAAACTTATGTATGAAGTCATGAAATTCTTCTATAACAACCCCGGAGAAGACTGCAGTGGAATTCTTTAAGCCAAAAGGCATCATATTTTACATGAATGACTGACACTTAGTTATGAATGTTGTCTTCTTCTAAAATTTTGAATTGGTGATACCCTGAGAATCCATCTGTAAATGAATAAGCTTATTTCCCTGCAACTTGATCTAATACCTCATCGTTGAAGGGTGTCAAAAATTGATCATGTACACATGTAGAATTCAGACTCCCATAGTCTACACATACCTGAATGTTTTATGTATCCTTATTTCTTTGTATTACTATGGGGCTAACTCACTCTGGTTCTTTTACAGGAAGGATCAATGTCGCAAGCATTTTTTCAAATTCCTTCTTGACCTTCTCTTTTACTTTGGGATTGAGATGATATGGTATTTGCTTCACGGGTTTTGAGTTAGGTTTCAGCTCGATATTCATCTCCCCCGTGGATCCTTTTATACCTTTCAGTTATGAGAAGGCTTTTGGGAATAAGTCATCATATTCCTACAACATGATCTGGACTACATTCATGGCTTTCTCATCCCAGTAATCTCTTATAGAAGCTATCTTAGGATGATCTTCACACCCTATATTTACTTTCCGCAACTTTAAGGGATGGTTATAGGATCTACAGGTATGAATGGGTACAATGTCCTAGGTTTCCCTAACACTTATATTTTATTTGATATTTAGGTTTGTAAGTTTTTCTAATTCATTAGATTCTTCAAGGACTTTATCAATTTTACAACAAGCTAAAGGTATTCCGATAGAGTTGTTACCTTGATTGGATTGAATCAAATAGACATGATCAAAACATACTATTAGGCTTGATCTATGTTTACAACTATTAGTAAATAACATCTCCCAAATTCTTTGAAGGACTAAGTGAAGCTTAGGGGACTTACCAATGAAGGAGAAATCTCTACAAAATTTGTCTTTTAATTTTTTCCAACAACTTGTTTATATTTTGGTCTCTTCATGTGTGTACCAAGATTTTGGAATCACAACTAGCGAGTGGAAAACATAGTTGAACCCATATTCAGGAGAGTACTTCCACAACTCGCCATTGCTTTAAGAAGTGCTCAACATGCATTCTAGGGTTAGACTGCCCATCAAACAATTTCATAACTTGAAAATCCATGTTCATATCTTCTATCAATTGATTGCTACTAAGGAATTTACATTGAATAACTATTTTTTCATCCTCCCATTCCAAAATCAAGGCTCTATGAGTGGCCCACCATATAGTTGGGGTATCCTTCAAGGCTATATATAATAAAAAAAAAAACTTTGATCTAGTGCAAATTTTCCTTATATGTCGGTGAGAAATTTTTCCAAGTTGGAAATACCATCATATGTTGGGTGATTCCTTATCTCGATTCCAATCCATCTCGTTTCCCTGATAGTTGCACAACGTATTGAGAATATTTTGTATGAACCTTGTTGCCAGCTATCAAAATCTAGTTTTGAGTCCTCATCAGCTGACTGTATGCTCCTCCAACTTACAGATCCATCTGCAGTGGGGTTAATATAATATAGACTCATCCCTGATGTTATGGTGTGTAACTGGTCAAGAAATTTTGACTCCATGTTATTATCTACTGGCTCATTATATATAGGTCCCAAGTACAGATCGAAGGGTTGGACTACCTTTATTCCATCCACCTCAAATGTCATGGTGTCCCTCTTTAAGTCAATTACAACATAATTTTCATAGGCCTAGTCAATTCCTAATAAGGCAAGGTAGGGGTGTTTATCTCCCATGATTTCAATCACTTCAAAATCAACTGTTGTCTTAAGTCTCGCAACATCTATGTCCACATTTTCAAGCCTCCCTACCGGTAAAATGCAGTATTGGTTTTCCATTCTTAGTTGGATGGGAGAATACATTAACTGAGGTTTCCCTAGAGCCTCCCAATTATTTTTGGGTAATATATTGACATCTGATCCCAAGTCCAGCATGACATGTTTAATCTCAAAGTCATCTAACTAGGCTTCCAACCTAAATTCTTTTCCAATTCGCACCTTCCTCCTTTGTATTCTTTGTGTATTATTCTCGGGGAGGTTGGTGGTTACAATGGTTTCTATAGTTCCCTCATCTACCAGGAATAGGTACAGGGTGTTGCACAACTTCTCAGTAAGTCGATCATCTCCCAATATTTCAAAGAATAATTGAAACCAAAGGTTAATTAATTATGGAACTGCTCAGGGTTTCTTATCAATTTTACATGATTCCTGGGTACAAGTGGTGAGGTAGGGGATTGAGAAATATTGGGTTGAAGGATTTATTTAGGAGGGTTTTCCATTATTTCTGGAGTAGAGACACCTGTAAATATTTCTATTGCATCTTTGAAAAACAACTTTTGTTTTAAAGGATCATACATGTCATTCTTAGGGGATGCTTTCTCAATATTAGGATGAATGTTTGAATTTGCCCCCGTTTTTGCTCCTCCACGAGTGATGATGTTTATTTTGGGTATCTTCCCTTTGAATTCCTTCCTACATTCAACGCCTATGAAGTTATCTCTTGTTTGACGAACCCAATCCTCCCACTTTGTGATCAGGTCTGGGCAATCTTCGGTTGCGTGAACATTAGTTATGAAGTGTGAACACCATGGTCATCTTGGGTGAGGATAGTCTCTAAACATGTTTCCTTGTTTATCGCAATTGTAGCATTCGCTTGGTCCTCTTCCTCCATTCCTTTCTCCTCTAAATCCACCTCCACCAGCACTTCCTTATCCTCTTTAGGGTCCATGGGTTGTTTCATTTACCCTGAATGCAATCTGATCTAGTCTATCAGCAAGCACATCTAATGATCTACATTGGTTTGTAGCATGCATTGTAGACCCAAAAAGTTCACAATGTATTGTATTAGGCATAGGCGTGTACTTCTGCAGGATGGGGAAGTGCCTTAGTGCATTCTCGTGAAATCAAAAAATTTCACAGTACTCAATTCTATGGGTTGTTTGGGTGCTTGGAAAATAATGGGATTGCACTGGTGCATGGAATGGTGGAGATGCATATACTTTCACCACTCCTCCCATTGGTATTATTGGAGGGGGGGGGGCATTCGGTTGTGTGGAGGTCCCATTCCCCTCATTCGCAAACACTCATTTACTATATGCCCCTCTACATAACATTATATGCACCAAACTTGGGGTCATTTTGGTATGGATAGAGTTAATTCCTGGATATTCTTCGTGAGTGCTGATATTTTTCCCTGCATCTACGACAAGTTTGGGTCTATGTTGTCGCATGCCTAATTTGGGAGAAATATCTATTTTGGGTGCAAACCTAATTTTGGAAGAGAATCTCTATTTTTGGAAGCGCGCACCTTAGGAGGAAGGAAATAAGCATGCAAAAAAATAAGGAAAATGCAATGTGACGTGCATGTAGACAAGCCTAACTATGCTAGGGTTAGGTTTTTTGATAAATATTGTAACAACTATAAGCCGATATAATAGTATAAATGAAGACCTATGAGGTCTAGGTTGGGTGTGGTTGGGAAGCTATTGATTGTAGTAGGTTTGTTTATGGTTCTTATGGTAGAGTTGAATAATCTAGTATTTGAGGGTTAGGTCACTAGCAAAGGATCTTGGTGCGATCTAGTCAGCCTCCCAGAGGGTTCTTACCCTCATTTTGATTGCAATACTAAAGATATAATGCGCGCAACACAAATTTTTCAGCAGAATAAATAAAATAGTAGAGAATCTAGGTCTTTGTGGACGTATCCGCAGGAGGGAGTGAACCATGACAAAACATTGCATTCTATGTGAGTGTTCATGAATGATTTTACAATTCTATTAATCATTAACTCAAGAATGAATGGTTAAAACTAGTTATAACAACATGCATGCCTAGGTTTAATGATGAATGAATTATAAAAGTAGATGAATGATTAATGATGATTATGCAGAAGGAAAATTACCTAACCACAATCTCTACTCATTTTGAGACTGCAAACACTTGAGTATTGCAGTCCCCCATAAAACCTATCTCGGGTGATATTGCGCTATGAAATTTATGTGCAGTGTTTCCTTCTAGTTTAACAAGAGTGTTATCACTTCAATTTTGTCCGAAAATGGTTATAGGAATCCAACATCACCAAACACCTATTAGTTCACCCACAACTTCAAAAATGCATTTCCAAAAGGACAAAACGATACAATTGGGTCCAAAATTGAAGTGCCCAAATTCACCAAAGGAAGCATGCACACTATGCATGGAATGCACAACTTTCTTAGTCAAACCCACTCACATTCTTGAAATGCACGACTTTATATAGGAAAACCTGCGCACATGCTCGAAATGTACAACTATTTACAAGAAAAGCCATGCACTTCCATAAACGACACATTTATGGTTCTTGTCGGCCTCTCAACCACTTATGGACCAGCTCCCAACTTGATTTGACTCTCAACTCTGAGAGGAATCCGAATAGGGGTCTGGTCAAGGACCCAAGGGTGCCCTAAAGGGCCCCTTTTTCACACTAAAGACTGGTTGGATAATGCCTCAAAGATTTTCTATAAAAAAAGGCCATGGGTGCACTATGAATTCAAGAATCTCATTGTATTGTTATGCTGCCTCTATTCTCCTACAAGGATCCTCTTTCCTTCTTGGAGAATATTAGCATCATCTCATTAATCTATTCACCTCACCTCTTGAGGGAATAAGCTTGGATTTATTCACCATTTCCCTTCTAGTTTTCTATTTGTAATAAGATCTCTCACATAGGGGACTCAAGAGCCCTCCCTTGGAAGAAGAGGGGATCCATAGGTCCAACTTTTTATTTTGTGTTTTCCCACTAATATAAACTCTCCATTGGTGGCATGAATATTGGTCAATTGTTTGATTAATTTTGGTTCTAATTTCCCTATGCATTGTAGTTTTGTTTCTTTAGTTGTTATTAGCTTAGTTGTTTATTTATTTCTTTTTCTTGATGTGTCTAACTCTTGCACTAACTTCTTTCCTATTAAGCTGACCCAACTGGACTTGTAAGTGTCCCTATTTTTCTCATCCAAGTGGAAAAAAGGATACAATAGATTGACAATCGTACTGGGGAAAGGTATCAATTTCCTCCCTATTTTCATTTTTGAGAACTTTTTTTTAATCTATTTACCTTGTAGGGATCATAACTTGCCCAAGCCTACCTATAAAGAGTTGAATTCAGAGTTGGAATAAGAGAATTTTATTTAAAATTTTCTTCCCGGGCACGTATCAGAACATGTGCGGGAGTTTCATCCCACAAGCGCATCTTCAGAGCACATGCGCCAAACAACACTATGTATTTAGGTGCATTTTACGCAAGTGTGCCAACAAGTCATTGTTTCTTTGCATATTGGCACCACATGCGCCTCTATCCACTCTGTGACCTGCGCATTTGTCCAGAAATCCAACATTGTAAGGGTTTTTTGTGATATTTTGAAGGCCCCTAGCCTTCTAAATATTGATTCTATGCATTTTGTAATATGCACCACTTATATTCCCTCTCCACAGAAGGGTTAGTAAAAAAATAAGTACTTAGGGGGTTAAAAACCATATTGTTTCCTCTTTTTTCTTTGATTTTCCACATGGATGGCTTGTTTTGATTGTAAAATATAAGTTGGAATCATTCACTATCACAATTATAAATACTTGCATTGGGACCAAAAATCAAACTTCAATCATTGAGTATGATGTTCTCTCACACCATAGAGTGATCTTGAGAATTAGAAAAATGATTGAGGGAAGATTTCATCTCCCTTAAATACAAAATATTTAGGAGAGGAAAAAGCCTCCCTAGGGCCCCCTCTTAGTTTCTTTTCAAAACATATTAAATTTGTAAGGGTCCAAACATGCCCACATGTTGCAAAGATAGGATAGCTTTAAGCTACTTTCTTAGTTTACATCACTAGGGGAGTTTAAATATTATTGTAAAGTGCCCATACATGCCCAGATGCTTTCAATCTAGGATATTTTTTTAAAGCTTTATTAGATTAAATCACATTAGGGAGTTTAAAGGATTGGTAAGGACCCATATATCCACATGCTAGTTTTCTAGGGACTTTAAAATTCCGCAAGGTTGTACCAATGACATCTAGTAAGATAGGTAATCAAGACTTGTAAGGACCAAACGAAGTCCACATGCTGCAAGGTGACACCTAACTTATTAAAAATTTGGCACATTTTATCACTTGCTCACACACAAAGTCACTACTCACTCACATAATTTCATCTCGAATTGTGGAGTTTGAAGTAAGTTTCCTCCAAAGGGATTCTGAAACGTCCCACTTTCTCTTGAAGGAATTATCCACTCCCACTTAATTCAAACGAGATTGGTTCACACCCCCAATCTCTCAAAGAACCACATCTAAATTTTTTCTAAAAAACTCACTAAGCTTTCCTCCATAGAAGGTGTCAAAAGAAATTTTTTATTCTAGGTAGGATCTAGGGGATAGGCATCCAAATAACTCCCCGTTATCTGGTTCTCACATCTTCAAACATTAGAAGTTGAAAAATAGGGAACTTTAAAATCCTCTAGGTCAAGTGTTCCTAACACCATAAGAAAAGGAGATACCCATGAAGGGTTGAAGGCTGAGGTCTAGTTGTTCTGTGCGTCCCCCCTTGAGGCGCCCACCTCTTGGACGAGATCTAGCCCGTGACCCATTTTTTAGGCCAAAAATCTAAATGTCACACTTTGACCGAGGTACCTAGTGACCAAATTTTAGGAAATCTATCCAGGTGGCAATTGTGGGATACAATTGCACCTTGATCGGATTTTTTGTGGCTATTGGGAAATATCGCCAGCGCTTTCGGGATATGCACCCTCTACCCCTCATTATAAATTATTGTTTCATCCTTCACTAGTCCCTCTTCCGGTGGCTTTAGACCCCACTGTTGAGTGTTATTGGAAGGTCCAGTGCTATTTGAGAGGAAGTACGTTAGATCTATTAGGACACGATCATTTGTTTTATTTGTTCTCCCATGCGAACAAAATCCACCTTACCACATGTATGCTTTTTTTTTTTCAATTGATTTATGTATGATGCTCTTGTGATTACATGTGATTGTGAGATATATTGTGAAGGTCCAATTTATACAAAGACTCTTGTTCATTTATTTCTCTCATCACCATTTGCACACATCCACTTTGCTAGTCGGACATCATAGGGGACCCATAGAATCCCCATCGTTCCAGATGCTTGGAGAACCTCCCTCCTCTTTTAGGAGGAGTTCCTAGTTTCAAAAACTCATCATCCCAACCCTCTCACACTCCTATGAGTGCTACTATATTGGTATTAGATTTTATTGGTTCCACTCTACTTGGTTCCACTTCCCAAATACAACCATCCATTAGCTCTCCTTTACAAGGAAACGGGGGGAAAACTTCTTCCCAAGGTGGAAGTACAACCCCACCTAACCCCCCTCATGGGCCAGGTACACAAAACACTTACACCATGGCTAGAAATAATCCTCCAGCACCATTCCAGATGCCATATTTAGCCTCCCTCAACATACCAGATCTAAGTAATCTCACCAATGACCCTATATTGCACGACCCCACATGGCCCGCAATGCCTACCAAAATGCTTTTAGACATTCCCAAGTTTGAAGGAAAGGAGAGAGAATATCCTGCCAACCATGTCATGACCTTCCACTTATGCTTCTCATCAAACAAAATCATGGACAAATCCGTCTGATTAAGTTTATTTCAGTGCACATGAAAAATCAGGGTCCCATGTGACTTTTGAATCATTGGGCAAAACATTCTTGACCTTGTTTCAACTACGAATTCACCATGACAATGGTCTAGAACTGATCTCTAAGTATAACCAAACCTCAGCCACACATATCACTGACCACATTCACGAATGGCATTGGCGATGTGGTTTATGCAAAGAAGAAACCACCAAGCAACAATGTCTCAATTGGTTTCTCAGATCATTCATCCTTCTCCTTGCCAAAGATGTGGCCTCCACCTTCCCCCAAAGTGAAGAGGAATATATCAACAAGGCTCAACAATATGACCTCATTTATTCACAGTCAGGGTACTTATATACGGTACTACTGGACGCCCCGATACCCATACCATTCGACCAGGAAAACTTGGGATGTCTCACGCGACAGATGGATTGATTGGTACCACAACACACCACAACCTGTATGTCCAACCAACACCTATGTATGGTACATCGCAATATCCATCAATATATGGAGGTCCATCTTATTACCCTCCTCCCCTTTACCAACAGTCATATCCTATTGTTCCTCCTCAGTCACTGGGGGCACCTCCACTGGTACCCATGTCGTATATGGTCTCTCAATCTAGTACGAGTCCACCCCCAAACCCTATTTATAACCCTAACAATAGTGGAAGTACCTCTAATTCCTATACACCATATGGATCATATCCACAAAACAATCCATATTTCTCATTTACTGTTCCTCCCCAGCTGGTTAATCCTCAACTGGGACAACCACATGTCGACCTCAACTTTGTTCATCCCTTTCCCATTCAACAGGTTCATACATTTGAATAGTTGAATATGACCAATCCAACTCATAAGAATAAAGGAAAAAAATGAAACAAATAAAACCCAGGACCAGGAGGGAATGACCCTGTTGTTGGGTATTTTACCCTACGGACTAATAAGCTAGGGTTCTAAGCCTATATGCATATCATGACCCTTCAGATTTAACCTTTTAACCTTCTACCCAAAATCTCAACCCCTTTTCTCAGACAAGCACAGGAAGAATGAACTAACCTTGTTTTCCGAAGGTTGAAGTAGATCCTCCGTTGAGTTGTTGCCTCCTTGATACTGCTGCTCCTTCCACAAAGCTTTCCTGCAAACAAGACAAGAACATATATGCATGCTACTGATCTACTAGGGGGTTAGGAATAAAACATAAATCAGATAATGAAGATGAGATTCATGTGTTTCGGGACGGGAAAAGTATCT
>ML784711.1:0-31719 GCA_009831015.1 Picea engelmannii | reverse complement strand
AATGGTCTCTTGTAGATCATCCTTTTTGTGGATCAATGGAGAGCTTCTTGTGAGAATATCTTTTGGAGTATTGATGGAGAGCTTCTTGTGAGAGCTTCTTGAGCATTTTTGGTGTGGAACACTTGAGAATATTAAATATATATGTGTTTCTGAGGTAACCAAGGATATAGAAGCCGAAAGTATGAGGAAAGGTGAAGAAAAGAAGGCCGAATTGCAAGGAAGGATAAATTCTTTTGATGGTGCTTTCTAAGGTATGTTATTTGCAGGTCATCTCACCATTTTCGCTATAACGTTTTTTATATAATGATTCAGACTGTGAAATTGCACTACCATTTATAAAACATACCCAAGTATATTTGGTAAAACAATTAGCTTGTGGGTTGTTGTATTTTGGGAGTTACACTCCGTGGAAAATAGGGTTTGTGGCTAGTCCTGAAATTAGTCAAAAACAGGTGTTTCGGGTAAAAACGTCATAACTTCTTCATAACAGATCCAAATTAAGTGAGACCAAATGTGTTGGTTAGGGTACAGTATTTAGTATGTTTTTTAATAGTTTTAGATCAGTTCAATGAATATTGTGTGTGGGCCACGCTCTACAAGGTCGCTCTCTAGAATAAGCCAGAATTTAGCAAGATATGCCATTTTTTCTATAAATCCTTTTCTGAGAGGTTCCAAGTAGTAACACCTAGTGGAATTGCACAAAACACACTGACGAACATTTTTTATTAGTTTCATATCTTAATTCATTACAGGTACAAAGTTATGATTATTTCAAGTTGGGGTTGTTGACTAATCCAAAACTAGTCATGGTTGAGACAAGCAGTTGATGAGTTGGCACATACATGAGGTGTATAGTTGATGATGTTGGTACATATTAATGATTCATTGTTGATCATTATTTGACACATGATTGGTATATACTTGGTACATGGTTGGATGCACTTGTTTATGGTACAGGTTGATTACAGGTTGTTTGGCACAGGTTGGTGCATGGTTGATGCACTTGTTTATGTTGACAAATTGATATCTGTTGAGGATTGTTTCCTCATCTTAGTTGGTGTTGAGAATGTAAGATGA
Source organism: Picea engelmannii (assembly GCA_009831015.1). NCBI lineage: Eukaryota > Viridiplantae > Streptophyta > Pinopsida > Pinales > Pinaceae > Picea > Picea engelmannii. Next base: position 30,642 of record ML784711.1, on the reverse strand, counting down.
GTCTTGCATATAGATCTGGTGCTCTTGTAGATTTGTACTCTATTCAGTTGTTGCTGAAAAACCCCTAGATTGAAGTCCATAATAAAAAGAAAAATTGTACATACATCTTGTGTTCTTTGTGTTCCTTGTGGAGATGATTTGTTGATGATATGTTGCTGATATGTATTCACATATAACTAATTATAAATGACAACAATGAGTAATGAGAAAATGTTTAATGTTAACTAAGGATTTTTTGTGTAAGAGGGAAGTTTTGGGAAAAAGATCCTCACACTCATTCACACATGATTGGTATATACTTGGTACATGGTTGGATGCACTTGTTTATGGTACATGTTGATTACAGGTTGTTTGGCACAGGTTTTTCATGGTTGATGCACTTGTTTATGTTGAAATATTGATATATGTTGAGGATTGTTTCCTCATCTTAGTTGGTGCTAAGAATGTAAGATGAGTCTTGCATATAGATCTGGTGCTCTTGTAGAGTTGTAATCTATTCAGTTGTTGCTGAAAAACCCCTAGATTGAAGTCCATAATAAAAAGAAAAATTGTACATACATCTTGTGTTCTTTGTGTTCCTTGTGGAGATTATTTGTTGATGATATGCTACTGATATATGTTGTTGATATGTATTCACATCTAACTAATTATAAATGACAGGAATGAGTAATGAGAAAAAATTTAATGTTAACTAAGGATTTTTTGTGTAAGAGGGAAGTTTTGGGAAAAAGATCCTCACACTCATTCACCCCCCCCCCATCTAAGTGTGGTAGGTGTGTCCAATAGATCAGACTACCATAATTTTTGGGAGAGGCATCAAAGGACCCTAAGAATAATTTATTCATATGTGAGAAGATCTAGGAATAAAAATAGATCATAGATGAGGATACAAATCTCACACAGTTAGTTATGACACTAAGAGACTGCGCGCTGGACTGGTACATGATACTCGATGTAAAGAGTTCACAAGGAGTACCAAATACTATCGCAAACATGAAAAAACTATTGGTAAACAAGTTTCAGAAGCCAAGATCAAAAGACCAATACAAGAATGAAATGATTGAAATCAGGTAGAAACCAGGTGAGTCTATTTGGGATATTGATCAGAGGTTCAAACATATGAAAGGTAACTTGAAATATGAAATTACTAACATTAAACATATGAACTTATTTGTGAACTCAGTGTTACCACACTTGAAGTATGCTTTGAGACAACAAAAGTTCCAAACTCAGGCATAGGCTCTACAAGCATCCCTGGAAATGGAAGAGAACCAGTATCAATAGATAGATCCAACAATAGAGGAGCTGAAGGAGGATTTGAAGAATCTAACATTTCAACTTAACCAAAATAAGGAAAAAGAGACAAGAGAAGTCGTTTCATGTACGCTATGCAGGACATAAGGACATCAACAAAACGAATGTCAAGCTTTTGCACAGTACTTGGAAACATGGGTGTCAAACCCCTTGCCAATATGAGGACCATGGTGTGATATTAGTATGATGCATTGGAATGATCCATATCATTTTCCAATGATGCAAAAGTATAAGACAGTACCAAAAATTTCATATTACAATTTTTTTAAATCAATAGGCCACGATGATAAGGACTCTAGAACACTAGAACTGATTAGAGAAAGAAATTCAGACACTTACAAGGTGAAAGCATAGATGATGACAAGACAATATGCACCCTATTTCAACCAAGTTCTGCCACCGTTAAACCTAGCGTAGCCACAACACAACAATATGCATCTTTAGTACAACAATACACAACCATAGTATAACCTCACGTAGTATAACAAGGTACCCAAATACAACACACTGTGAGGAGATCAACATGGATACAGAGGTGGAGGAGTATTTGGGTGAGGTAGAGGGCCAGTAGTATGCCATAACTTCCAACAATCGGGAAATTATGCAAGGGATTGTCCACTTCCATCTATTACATGTATGTATTGTCGTGCAACATACCATGACACAGAAGACTCCCCAACACTCTTGGGAAAGATCCAGGGAAAAAGGAACCAGAACAAACATAATTTCCAATGGATTTTTGCAGAAGCTAAGGATGATGGGAAAAAAATCGATATAGTCACTCGAGGAGGAGCCAAGATAGGAGATGATGCAAAAAAAAAAGATCCATCTCAACACCAATGGGTCAAGAAGAATACTGATCCACATAAGTAGTTTGACGTGCGAAAATAAAATGAAACATTTAAGGAGGCCAAAAAGGAGCTTCTCAACCATAATTTTTCATCTACATCATTTGCACAACAAACTCAGGACCCACCAATGTATGAGATGCCATCTTCAATGGACCATACCAATAAAGGACAACCTTTAGAGAAAGTAAGTACCATAAGGACTTTTATGAAATCTTGTGTTAAGTTATTAAATGATGCATCATCTATGAAGGTCTCACAAAATCTGCTATAAATATGCAACACAAAGGTGGAATGGAAGTTAAAGAAGAAAACAATCAATCATATTCATACAAGAAGAAGGACAAGTAGAGAATTCAGGATCAATTCCAACATTGGGGATTTCAACATGGGAGATATTATACTGGATTTAGGATTTGAAGTAAATGTCTTTCCTAAGAAGACATGGAAGTGTATTGGAGAACCGACATTAGGCTCTTCACCTGTCCAATTGAAACTAGAAAATCAACACAAAGTGTTACCAATTGGAAGGATTAAAGGTGTAATAGTAGATTTGGATGGAGTGCGCACTGTGGAAAATTTTTAAGTGATAGAGATAGTAGATGGCACAACACCTTACCCATAATTACTTGGATTGGATTGGGAATTTTATAATGAGTCTTTGATCAACATGAAGAAAAAGAAAATGACTTTTGAATCAGGAAAATATATAGTTATTTCACCATTGGATCCTTCAGAAGGAGAAGTGTTTGTATATGCAACTTGTTTGTATTTGGAAGAAATAAACTAGTTATATAGAATCAATACGCGAGAAGAATATTATGTCAACCCAACTGCAGATGTGGTACTTATCTAGAGAAGCATGACATTGTGTTCTTTAGGCTCAGACATAGGTTTAGAGAAATGAAAATATTGACTACATGAAGTCTCCACAAGGAGGTGCACAATAATATATTGTGCAGTAAGATGGGTGGGTACAGAGATAAGGGAACCTCCCAATTTTCATGGGATAAATGACTTAGAGGAATTCTTGACAAAATATGAGGAGGAAGTTTTGGAAAATCAAAGGCTCTTAGCCCTAGATATTTCACTCAAGGAAACACCTGCAAGATGGTGGGGTGTGCACAAAGAAAGAATTCAGGACTGGTATCAGTGTAAATGACTATTGTGCATTAGATTTAGCACATAACAAGGGAGAAATAAAGTAAATAAGTATGATGGGTGAGGAACAAAAGTTAAACACTTGGAGAAATGCAGAACATAATGGAGGATGACACCGCCAGAGGAATGGAATCATAACTTTATTCATACATTTTAAGGTGTTATCACTAGGAGTCACCTTCAAATTGCATGGAAGGCAAGCCCAGTAACCATCAAGTTGTAAGTGAATGTAAGGGTGTTTAAAGGGTAAAATGAAAAAGGACTCAAGTGATAATGTTCTAACTCATATAACAGGGCTAGCATTCACCAACAATTAAGGTCTTGGATAATTTCAATCAGTAGTTTGGGAGTAAGTATTAATAGAGGGAAGAATTGAATGAGAGAAGTCTAGGGGTTGTTGTAAACATCAGGTCCACAAAAGCCTAAGGAGGAAAATTTCTTAACACAAGATATTATTGAATTGAGAAACTAAGAAAACTAAATAAACATCATGATAACATAATGATCAAACATCCATCATAACATCACCACAATCATTCATGTGAATCATTCAAAGCATGAACATTTAGCATCAGAAGCAAATAGCATGAAAGAGAAGCTAATTTCTATTAGTCAAAAAGTCTTAAGTCTAGTACATCACTAGATCACAATTACTTCATCAAAATATTACAATATAAGGGAGGCTTTATGAACCATCCGAACCTACTAAATCAAATTATCTATCTATTTATAACTAAAGGGAGGCAACAATTGGAGGTACAAGCTGGCCTCCTTCCTTTCAAAAAATCTAAACATTTATTTTATCTAACAACTTATCTAACCACCTATGTTATAAAATAGGAAAATGTTGGTGACTAATCCAACTGAATTTCAAACTAATTTGATTCCGTTTTTCTACGCAGCTCCCTGTTTTCCATATGAATTTCAAAGCATGTGATTGTATTCATGATGTCATTTGTTTCTTCTCCATCCTTATTCATCATCAACTTATCCAAAAGTTGTTAGCATGGTCCTCCTAGATCCCTGGTCTTTATTGGCAGCTTCCTTGGGTAGAAAATTTGGCTAGCGCACTACAAGGAGAAAAGGTAGCGCCTATAGGTAGCATCACTATGTTTCATATGTGTACAGACTCTGATTTTCGTGCAATATTAGGTAGAGCCTCTGTGTTACGCCTGTGTGCAAACCTTTACCCTCTATGAAATATTCGGTAGCGCCATTAGGTAGCGCCTTTGTGTTGCACCTATGTGTCAATTATTTGCCCTCTGTGAAATATTAGGTAGCGCTATTGGGTAGCGCCAATTACGATGTGTCTGTGTGCAGGTTTGGGTAGCATTACAAGAATGCAACGCCTCCGATTCTTGAACATGTGCAGAATAATTTGTGGTTTTTCATGATGACAAAACCGTTTAATCAAGATCCTTGACTGAAAAATAGGTAGTGCCTTCTACCAATGGGGAAGCTAGCACTTAGCAAAAACTTAAAACCCAAATAGTTAAGTTCTTAGAATCCTGTATAGATAATAGAGATAATATTTTCATATTGGTTAACCTTGCCAAAAAGATGCATCCTCAAAAATGGGGCTTACCCTTTACCAACTATTTTGTCATTTTGACACTTAACCTCATACTCTTTCTGGTAGAAAGATGATCTTCAATTAACACGGAAAACTTCTTCTTCTTAGCATTGACAGGCTTCTTTGGTGTAGTTGTGCTCTCCTTAGATGTTGGTTTTTCATCTTCCATGGCACCTTCAACCAACACCTATAGGTTTCTTTTGGATACCTCATCATGAAAGTGCTTCAGCTCAGCCTTTAGCTTTCTATTTTGACACTGGAAGCCTTTGTTTTGCCTGTAAATATTCTTTAACTATCTATGAAGTGGTTGGGCCTTTCTACCTGCAAACCTTTCCAATTCAAGGGTGTGACTATAGCCATCCATGAGCTCTTTCATATGAGCCAAGTTTACCTTATATTATGCTTTAAGATGAGCTATTTCTTTTCTTGCATCTCTAAGCTTCTTGATAAGTCTTTTGTAGGTCTGACTGTTAGGAGGAACAATAGCATGTACATTCTCACTAGGATTTTTGTCAGACTCCTCTTCCTCCTGGATGGGAAGTGCCTTTTCAACTTCATCAGGTTCCTTGATGGCTTTACTTTTATTCTTCTTTCTTAGCACAGGTGTTTCATCTTTTCTTTCAATAGGCTTCTCAATGCATTTTTCATAGGTTCCATCTTTACTATCCAAAGGTATTTTAGTACCTTTATCCTTACCCTTCTGTACAAGGGTTTCTTGTTTCCCTTCAATAGGCTAGGAACTACCTTTACCCTTCCTCCTCTGAGTAAGGGTTTCTGATTTTTCCTCCATAGGCTTTTCAATGCTCTTACCCTTCTTCTTTTGAACAGGGGTTTGTGGTAAAGTTTTCTCTTTGAAAATCTCCTTAGGCATTGACGACCTAGTGAAAGTCCTTTTACCCTTGATTTCGACTACTAGAGGAGAAGAGGGAAAGAGACGATTCTTATCTTTCTTGGATGCATCTTTGGTAGAATAAGGCACCTCTTCTAAACCTGGTGGAGGAGGTGGTGAAAAGTATCTGGGTGGAGAAGGACAAACTTCCTCCTCAACCTCTATGACCTGCTTGCTGATCTCTGGATCTTGAACATGGGTTCTGCCCTTTATCTTCCTATGGGTCCCTTCTTTAGAAGTAATGGTGGGTGAAAAAGGACTTGCCTTATGTGAATGAGGAGTAGGTGCTAGATCCAACTTGAAATAAGAGGTAATCACAAAATTCTCCCATGAAATCTCTTTCTTACCCAATTCCTCAAAGACTATCATTCTGATTAATCCAGAGTGGAAAAGGATAGAATCCACATCTCTAGATTTAGCCTGTATCCTATCTAACATCTTACCTATACTCCTCAACAAGTAATAAGGAACATTCATCTCAACCTTACCAATAAAATGTAGCAACAACCTTATATGGTACTGGTACAATGTTTTGAATCTCCCTTCACAAGTAAAATATCTCTGTATGATCTTTAATAATCTGTCAAATTGTTCAATCAATTGACTCCTTGGCATAATTGTGGACAAGACATTGTCTTGATATTCAGGTTTAAAAATATCTTTAGCATAGGATGAACTCAAAGCCATGGATTTCAACCACCTTTCACCTGTAATGGGGATCCCTGTTGTAGCTGAGATATAGGCTTTAGTCACTTCAAACTCCAAATCCCCAACCTTAGTTTTCTTACCATCAAATTGAAATGAAAACTATCTTGCTACCTCTGGATGGCCTCTCTGCATGTTCTAACAGAAGGAGAGGCACTCTACTCTTTGAAAGGCCTCTCTTTCCATGGGTTCTGTATAAAAAAGATGCATGTCCATTGTTTTTTTCCTAACCACCTTGCCACCTTTGTGTGTCTTCCTCGATTGAGGAGTCTCCATGGCTCGGGATGAGGATTTTTGAAAGGCTTAAGGTACGGTAATGATTAGGAAGGCTTTGAATAGGGCTTCAAATAGATAAGGATGACTCTTTTATACAGACTGATGCTAGTAATCCAAGATAGACTTTTTAGGAATTAAACCCTTAGGATTGTACATGTATTCTAGAGTGTAAACAATGAGGAGATAGTTTGAATTTGGCCCTCTGCAATTGAGTGAAACACCAAACCCCAAGGTGAAAGGAAGCAAGGAAAATATATTTGGTTTGAGCATCACCTCTGGGTAGCGCAACACATACACAGAGGATAGTCTATTTACAAGATTATGACTTCAATGGTTAAAGAAAACAACAACAATCAGACCATAGATACAGGCAAAGAAATTTACAGGTCCGAAGAGGAGAAAAACAAGGTTACCATGCAAATATGGATCCCTTAATACTGTGCAAGATTAGAAAAATGAAAACCTGAGAACAAATTTCCTGTGAAAATTAATACGCAAAGGAGGTAACATGGGATACCTGTGCAATAGACACTTGTTGATATCTTCAACGTAATATTAGGATGAAATTTGAGAAAACCTCAGCCCTGGAATCTTTCTCAGCATAAGATTTGGTTGACATGTGGTTGCCTAAATTAGAACTTACGAATTTGCACAGCGCAACACTGTTGAGTCTTTCAAAATTAGAAACCGTTACCAAAACTCATAAATGCAAGATCTTTGAATGCATCTTTAACCGACTTCTAGCACTGAAAACAAGGGACATGACATTAGCCGTGGAAATCATGACTCGAGGTGGAGGTATAATGAACGTGATAGGTGCTACGGAACTGCCTGATGAGTAGGCAACACTTCCACTTCAAAACGTGATAGGATAGATAAAGCAAGGACAAGGAGGCATGCCTACAAGATCATGAGTTAGGAGGAAGGTGTGTCATTCCAGTTTAGTAATGGGAGGGATCGACCTAGGGACAAGTCATGAAGGGGACCCAAATAAAACATGAGCTAGAAATGGTTCAATGATCAAAAATCAATTTGAGGATCAAATTAGAGCTAAGACTCAAAACTTTAATCATCCAAGGGGTCCTACCAATCATAAATTGTAAAGGCATGAGACCTAAAAAGAAAAAATTAAAATCTAAGGTTTAAAAAAGGATTGAAAACAAACTAAAAAGACCCAAGGCAATTTAGTGTGATAACATTGGCTCCACAGGGGATGGCATGCCCCCTATGGGCTTCCAAGAATGAGTAGATACAGTGCCTTATCCTAGGGCTATGGGGTCAATTGTTGAAATAAAAATAAAAAGAGAATGATATTTATAATGACAAGAAGAGCTAATCAAGGCTCAAGAAAATTACTTTTTTAGGAAATGCCCATTAACATGGCCACCAAAAACCTCTTCATTGTCCATATTCTGCAACTTGAAAGTGTTATTAGAGAATACCTCAGAGTTTTTGAAAGGAATGATCGATAAAGCTTCAAATTTACCATGCTTTCCTTTATCCTTCTTCGGAGCATCCCATTTGAGCACCAAATCATCCAATTGAAAGTCCTCTTTGTTCACCTTTTTGTCGAAAGCCTGCTTGATATTCAGTTGAATGTCAGCTTCTTTGTCTACAAGTTGCTCCCAGGTTTTCTACACTTCAACCAACTACTGAATCCTTCTGATCATATGACCAGGTTCCCCTTGATAATCTTGGAAGAATTTTTCCACAGGTAAGGCAAGCTGAGAAGGAAAAATTTCCTCAACTCCATACACCATTTGGAAAGGGGAAAATCCCAAGGACCTTTTCACTATCACTCTATCAACCCATAGAGAAAATTTGAGTTTCGAATCCCATGCTTTTTTGTTATCCTCCAACAACTTTTTAATTATCTTTATAATTATTTTGTTCGAGGATTCTGCAAGCCCGTTTCCCTGCGGATAGTAAGGGGTGGAATGAATAACAATGATCCCAAACTGTTCACAGAACTGAATTAATGGTTCAGCCTTAAATGATGCAGTATTATCAGTGAAGATTTTGTCAGGACACCCAAACCTTGCTATGATGTCTTCCATAAAACCAATGATCACTTTGTGTGAAGCATTCCTTGTGGGAATAGCTTCAATCCATTTAGTAAAGTAATTCGTAGCAGTCAATATCCATCTATGTTGACCACTAGAAGCAGGATGGATTTCCTCGATAAAATCTAGGCCCCACTCCTGGAACGGTCCTGAGGCTGCCACATGCTTTAATGGAAAAGACTTAAGTTGTTGCTTCCCGGAGAACTTATGACACTTCGCACAGGCTCTGATCTTAGCACAAACATCAGTGAACAAACTGGGCCAGAAGTACCCAGCCCTGAGGATCTTGTATGTCGTGGTTCTCCAATAATGATGCCCCCCACATAAACTATCATGAAAATTAGACATAATATTTTGGGCTTCTTGGGGATCTAGGAATCTCAAAAGCACTCCTAATGGATCCTTCCAATACAAAATTTGATAAAAAATGTAGTACTTTATTGATTTGATTTTTAAGCCCTCACCTTGTTCTTTTCCATACCACATGGGGGCTGTAAATTTTGCAGAAACAATATAATGTCCTTGTACCAGCTGCAATTTTCCAATGTAGAAATGACTTGAGGACCTTTATCATTCATCTTAGCCTGTTAATTTTCTTAACATGAGTGAATGAACTTCACACCCAATGCTGAGAAATTTGATTCAGTCAAGAGCTTGGCCAAACCCTGGCCTTTAACCAATTTTGTGGGACTAATATCCAATTCAAATTCAAGTAGTTTAGAAATCCACTTGATTCTTTTTTCGTCTATATCAAGCTGAATAAGAATTTATTTTATAGCAGCTGATGAGACATAAGCAATAACTATTGAATGCAAGACATAAAATATGAAGGACTTAAGAGATTTAACCAATGCATAGGCTTGTTTGTCCATAATTTCATACTTTAGTTCAACATATCTCAATGCCCTAATGAAAAAGGCAATGGGATTCTCTAAGCCTTCAACATTCTTATGCAATAGGACTGATGCTACTGTACCAAAAGAGGAAAAAGAAAAAATAAGAAAGTCCTTGGAGTAGTTAGGGTTAACAAGAATCGGGGATTCTTTCAAGGATTTCTTTATTTGATCCAAAGAATCATGGGCCCCAATAGTCCATTTGATTTCACTATCCTTCCTCAGCATGGTTGTGATATACTTAACTAACTCAACAAAATTTGACACAAATCTTCTCAAAAAGTTGATTTTTCCCAGAAAATATTGTACCTCTTTTTTAGATCGAGTGAAAAAGTTTGTATAGCCTCAACCCTACTAGAATCAATCCTTACCCCTTCATTTGACACGATATTCCCCAATAATTTTCCTTCTTTCATGGCAAACAATGATTTTTTTCGGATTCAAAGAGAGGTCAAATTTTCTACATTTCAAGAAAACCTTTCTTAGATGATCACAGTGTTCCTTATCAGACTGAGAATACACAGTTATGTCATCTAAATAGATAACAACAAACTTATCCTTTTCTCCAATAAATGCTATGTCCATATCTCGCTGAAAAGTTGCCCCTGCATTCATCAAACCAAAGGGCATCTCGGCGTACATAAATGTCCCCCAAGGAGTGGTAAAGGTCGTCTTCTCCCTGTCTTCTGGCAAAATAGATACCTGATTGTATCCAGAAAATCCATCAACCATAGAAAATCTGGATGCTATTGTCACCTTCTATAATATGTGCTCCATTTTGGGTAAAGGATAATTATCCTTCTTTGAGCGTCTGTTCAAATTTCAGAAATCAACACAAAGTCTGATTTCTCCATTCTTTTTTCTTACTGGGACCAAATTGGCTACCCATTCAGAATACCTCAAAGGAATGACAATTTTTGCATCTAAAAGCTTCTTAACTTCTTTCTCCATGACAAGAAGCAACATAGGATTAATCTGCCTCAACTTTTGCCTGAAGGATTTGTTTTTTTTTCTTAATGGGATCTTGTGCTCTATTATGCTTGTGTCATAAGTTTTGAGGTCTTCATAAGTCCAAGCGAATACATCAGCAAATTCTTTCAACAACTTAGTATATTCTTCCCTTTTCTTTTCTGATAGGTTGCTTGATAGTTTGACATATTTTGGATCCCTTTCAATGCCCACATTGCACTCAGTTATATCTACAAAATCAATGGATACCTTCCCTTTCAATGCCACATCATTCTCATCAAATAATCTTTCCAAAAGAACCAGTCCCTTTGGTATATGATTACTAGGCAACTGCACAATATGATGATTAGCAATTTTATTGAGGAAAACATTAGGATGAGAAGTGACTTCTAAATCATGATCCTAATCAATGTGTAATGCAGAAAATTCATCAATAGTCTCAAGAATTGTTTTTAGTTCTAAATCATCTTTGAACACCTTCCAATATTTTACATTGTCCGGTATAGAAGGCCTGTATTTGACTTCTACATCATACCTGATTTTTGGTGGTATAGGAATTCTAAAGTTTCTTGCTAATACAACCAAAGAATCATCCATGGTATTCTCTTCTCTAGGAATGAATGATATATTAAAAGCAGAGAAAAAACTGTCCACCAAATCCCACACTTCATTTCTATAAGATCTAAGCCTAGGATGCTTTGTTTGATAAAGATTTTTAATATGATGGACTATCAATTCAGCATCCCCAAATACTGACAGCTCTTTTATCCCCGTGTCTTTAGCTTCCCTAAAACCCAAGACAAGAGCCTCATACTCTGCCACATTATTAGTAGTCTCAAATTCTAGTTTATATGACAAAGATATAGTTTCTTGAGTTGGTGAGACAAAGATCACCCCAACACTAGCACTTTCCTTTGAAGAGGCTCCATCAAATAACATCTTCCAAACAAAAGTGGTTAGAAGAGGCTCTTAATAAAAGTTGATGGGATTTTTTCTGATTTCTAAAGGGGTTTCAGGAGCATCAGTGAGCTGGAAAATACTAGATCCCAAATCTGTATCAAAAGCAAAAACAGGGTGATTTGTGGGGTTTGATTCATCACTAATGATGTAATCCAATTGAGCTTCCCTGTAAAGTCTTCTATGCTCTCTCCCAAAAACAGGATAGTAGCATAAGAGAGATCCGTCTACAAGGTTCCCCCAAGTCGTTTTATCCAGGATCTTGACAAGAGCATGCCAAACTTGGGGGGAACATCAAAAACTATGATATCCATAAGTATACTCTTCATGGGAAACTGAAATAAGGTCACCACCATATCCTTAATGACTCCAAGACATTTGAATTTTCTAGAGTCAAAAGTATATAAGTCATGATAGGTCTTTGTGACTTCTAACCCAAGTTCATCCATAACAAATTTTGGCATAAGATTGTGGGATGCCCCTAAATCCATGTGACAATTGTGTAGCACCTTATCATGTATATTTAGTGAAGCATAGAAAGGTGGGGATGATTCATCTCTTTCTTCTATCAAATGACCTAAAATCACTGTTGGTTTTTCATCTTGCAGATTTATTGAGTCGGTGACATTTGAAGATGATTATGGCTCTAACATTTTGGATAAATATTTTTTAAAATCCTCATTTTTTATCAATTCCAAAAAAGGTACAGGGATCTTTATTTTCTAGATCTCATTCTCAAAACTGAAGGAAGGGGAAGGCTTCAAAATCTCTTTGGTTTCAGGAGGAGGATTTCTGATCAGAACTTGTGGGTTTTGAGAGTCCTTTTCCTTGTTGCTCACTGTCACAGCCTTGGAAAAATCTTCTTTTTGTATAGGCTGATTGGGGGAATCAGTTTTTTCTTCATTCTTCTTAGATCTCAGATTATATCTACTAGGATTTTCCTTTAGTTTCTCTCCCTTGCTTAACTCATTAATTTGAATATCCATCAAAGATTGCTCATAAGAGGATTGAGTCAAGTGTGGGGATGGGGATGTATCACCTAAGCAATGAATCTCAGGATCATCTTCTACCTCCTCTTCTTCTTCATCAACCACCAAATTATTTTGAAAAGGAGATTGTACCTTCTGATCATCTCTCTCTCTGTTTCTAGGATCTCTAGGAAATATTTGGGGAGGATTATTTGGTCTCCTGTAGTTACCTCTATTATCATTGTTTTGAGCATTTCTATATATCTGTTTCCCTTCTGATTTTAATTTCTCAATTTAAGTGGAAAGGGATTTTACTAATTTGGTCAGATCATCTACTTGAGAATGGACAACAGAGGAATCAAAAGTTGAAGCTTTAACTTTTCTTTTTCTCCTATTGCTATCATATTTCCCATTGAGCTTATTTAATGCCACTATGTTGGATTCTACCTCTAAGGCAACATCTTGGATATGAACCAAAAAAGGTGACCTTCTTTCTCTCAAAAGGAGGCAGAATTCGGAATGAAATGCACTGGCATAACTTATAAGTGATTTTTTCCATGGTTTCAGTGGGTTTGATCTCATCAGGGATCTTCTTGTACATTTTGTTAAATCTTTTAGAAAAGTCAGAGACAGACTCTCCTTATTTCCTTTTCAAAGATCCAAATTCGGTGATGTAGTACACAAAATCCTTTTTGTCACCCCAATGCCTCAAGAAGGCTTCATCCAATGCCTCAATACCAATAATGGATCTAGGGGCTAGACCCCTAAACCACTTCCTAGCCTCACCAAAAAGGCTTTGGATGAAAACCCTCATCCAAACATCTTCATTTTCAATATTTTGGTTATCTTCATAGTTATAGAAAGCAGCAAGATGTTCCTTAGTTGTTAGATCTTCTTGTCCCGTGAACTTAGGCATGTATTTCAAATAATCTCCAGGAGGGAGAGAATTCACTGGCTGAGGTAAGACTAGAGGATCATATCTAGCAGCCACTATGACATCCATCCTATTTGCAGGGGGGTTAAAAACTACCATTTGATTTTGGATTCTTGGTGAACAAGAAGGAGAATGAAACTCGACTATGTGCAGAGTTGGAGAGGAAGGAATGGATGAAGGGGGGGTTTCAGTTTTCACAATAGAAGGTTGAGTCTTGGAAGAGGATGGTAAGGTCTGAGAGGGAGATGAAGCTCTTACTTCTTTGGTAGCAAAAGTTTTAACAGAAATAGGTGTAACAAAACCTAAAGTAGGGAAATCTTCAAAACTATCAAGACTGAAACACTTCTCAATATCAGAGGAAGAGAATATATCAATGTTTTCTTCTTTCAATTCAGTTTCAAAGGAAGAGTATTCAATAGGAAAATCTTCAAAATCAAGTTTTTTAGATACTTCAGTAGAAGATAAAGGAAGCTTACTTGATAAAACAACTGGAGTATCAAGAGTAGAATCACACAACTGACCAGAAGCACTTGTAGCAACAGCAGAATTTTTTTTTTGAGAAGATTTTCCCTTCTTGATTATCCTCTCTGGGTCAGCCTCAGGTGGTACTAAAGGTACCTGTGGATTTGTGCTCATATGTTTGCCTTTAGGTTCTAGAGATGAAACAATGGAGTTGCCAAGTGCAGTCTGTAATCTTCGAAATACTGAGTTCTAATGCACCTTTGGAACTATAATTTGTGTCATTTTAATCCCAGGGAAAAGTCTTCAAATCATTCCCCAACAATGACGCCAAGAATGTTAGCACTAGGAGTCACCTTCAGATTTCATGGAAGGCAAGCCCAATACCCATCAAGTTGAAAGTGAATGTAAGGGTGTTTAAAGGCTCAAATGGAAAAGGACTCAAGTGATAATGTTCTAACTCAGATAAAAGGGATAGCATGCACCATCAAATAAGGTATTGGCTAATTTCAATCAGTAGTTTGGGAGTAACTATGAATAGAGGTAAGACTTGAATGAGAGAAGTGTAGGGGTTGTTGTAAACATCGGGTCCACAAAATACTAAGGAGGAAAGTTTCTTAACACAAGATCTTCTTGAACTAAGAAACTAAGGAAACAAAATAAGCATCATGATAACATAATGATCAAACATCCATCATAACATCACCACAATCATTCATGTGAATCATTCAAAGCATGAAAATTTAGCATCAGAAGAAAATAAGTTGAAAGAGAAGCTGATTTCTATTAGTCAAAAAGTCTTAAGTCCAGTACATCACTAGATCATAGTTACTTCATCAAAATATTACAATATAAGGGAGCTATGCTCAACCATCTGTACCTACTAAAGAAAATGATATATATATATTTATAACAAAAGGGAGGCAACAACTGGAGGTACGAACTGGCCACCTTCCCTTGAAAAACTCTAAACATTTATTTGATCTAACAACTTATCTAACCACCTATGCTATAAAACAAGAAAATGTTGGTGACTAATCCAACTGAATTTCAAACTAATTTGATTCCCTTTTGCCGCGCAACTCCCTATTTGTCATGTGTCTTTCAAATAAAGTGGTTGTCTTCTTGATGTCAGCTATTGGTTCTCCATCCTTATTCATCATCAACTTATCCAAAAGTTGTTAGCTTGGTCCTCCTAGATCCCTGGCCTTTATTGGTAGCTTCCTTGGGTAGAAAATCTGGGTAGCGCACTACAAGGAGAAGAGGTAGCTCCTGTAGGTAGCATCACTGTGATACATATATGTATAGACTCTACTTTCTGTGAAATATTAGGTAGTGCCTCTGTGTTGCGCCTATGTGCAAACCATTACCCTCTGTGAAATATTCGGTAGTGCCTCTGTGTTGCGCTTGTGTGCCAATTATTTGCCCTATGTGAAATATTAGGTAGCCCTATTGAGTAGCGCCACTTACGCTGCGTCTGTGTGCAGGTTTGGGCAGCATTACAAAAATGCAGCGCCTCCGATCCTTGAACATGTGCATAATAATTTGTGGTTTTTATGATGACAAAATTGTTTAATCAAGAGCCTTGACTGCACAATAGGTAGTGCCTTCTACCAATGGGAAAGCTAGCACTTAGCAAAAACTCAAAACCCAAATAGTTAAGCACATAGAATCTTGTATAGATAGAAGAGATTATATTTTCATATTGGTTAACCTTCCCAAAAATATGGATCCTAAAAAATGGGGCTTACCCTTTACCAACTATTTTTTCATTTTGACACTTAACCTCATACTCTTTCTGGTAGAAAGAGGATCTTCAACTAACACAACAAACTTCTTCTTCTTAGCATTGACATGCTTCTTTGGTGTAGTCGTGCTCTCCTTATCTACTGGTTTTTCATCTTCAGTGGTAGCTTCAACCAACACCTATAGGTTTCTTAGGGCTACCTCATCATGAAAGTTCTTCAGCTCGGCCTTTAGCTTCCTATTTTGAGACTGGAAGCCTCTGTTTTTCCTGTAAAGGTTCTTTAACTGTCTATGAAGGGGATAGCCCTTTCTAGCTGCAAACCTTGCCAAGTCAAGGGTGTGATTGTAGCCATCCATGAGCTCTTTCATTTGAGCCAAGTTTACCTTATCTTATGCTTTAATATGGGCTATTTCTTTTCTTGCATCTCTAAGCTGCTTGATAAGTATTTTGTAGGTTTGACTATCACGAGGAACAATGGCATGTACAGTCTCACTAGGATTTTTCTCAAACTCCTCTTCCTCCTGGATGGGAAGTGTCTTTTCAACCTCATCAGGTTCTTTGATGGCTTTACTTTTATTCTTCTTTCTTATCACAGGGGTTTCATCTTTTCTTTTAATAGGCTTCTCAATGCCTTTTTCATAGGTTTCATCTTTACTCTCCAAAGGTCTTTTAGTACCTTTATCCTTACCCTTCTGTACAAGGGTTTCTTGTTTCCCTTTAGTAGGTTGGGAACTACCTTTACCCTTCTTCCTCTGAGTAAGGGTTTCTGATTTTTCCTCCATAGACTTTTCAATGCTCTTACCCTTCTTCTTTTGAACAAGAGTTTCTAGTAAAGGTTTCTCTTTGAAAATCTCCTTAGGCATTGATGACCTAGTGAAAGGCCTTTTACCCTTGATTTTGACTGTTGGAGGAGAAGAGGGAAAGAGAATATTATTCCCTTTCTAGGATGTAGCTTTGGTAGAAGAAGGAACCTCTTCTAAACTTGGTGGAGGAGGTGGTGAAAAAACTTTGGGTGGAGAAGCACAAACATCCTCCTCAACCTCTATGACCTGCTTGTTGATCTCTGGAACTTGAACATGGGTTATGCCCTTTCTCTTCCTACTGGTCCCTACTTTAGAAGTACTGGTGAGTGAAAAAGGACTTGCCTTATGTGATTTAGGATTTGGTTCTATATCCAACTTGAAATGAGAGGTAATCACAAAATGCTCCCATGAAATCTCTTTCTTACCCAATTCATCAGAGACTAGCATTCTGATTAATCCAGAGTGGAAAAGGATAGAATCCACATCTTTAGATTTGGCCTATATCATGTCTGGCATATTACCTATACTCCTCAACAAGTAATAAGGAATATTCATGTCAACCTTACTAGTAAAATGTAGAAACAACCTTATATGGTACTAGTACAATGTGTTGAATCTCCCTTCACAAGTAAAATATCTCAGTATGATCTTCAATAATCTGTCAAATTGTTCAGTCAATTGACTCCTTGGAATAATTTTGGACAAGTCACTGGATTGATATTCAAGTTTTAAAATATATTTAGCATAGGATGAACTCAAAGCCATGTCTTTGAACCACCTTTCACCTGTAATGGGGATCCCTGTTGCAACTGAGATAGAGGCTTCAGTCACTTCATACTCCAAATCCCCAACCTTATTTTTCTTACCATCAAACTGGAATGAAAACTATCTTTCTACGTCTGGATGGCCTCTCTGCATGTTCTGACAGAAGGAGAGGCACCCTACTCTTTGAAAGGCCTCTCTTTCCATGGGTTCTATATCAAAAAGATGCATGTCCACTAGTTTTGTCCTAACCACCTTGCCACCTTTTGTGTGTCTTCCTCGATTGAGGAGTCTCCATGGCTCGAGATGAGGATTTTTTAAAGGCTTAAGGGATGGTAATGATTAGGAAGTCTTTGAATAGGGATTCAAATAGATAAGGCCAACTCTTTTAGACAGACTGATGCTACTAAGCCAAGCTAGACGTTTTAGGAATTAAACCCTTAGGCTTGTATAGGTATTCTGGAGTGTAAATGGTGAGGAGGTAGTTTGAATTTGGCCCTCTGTAATTGAGTGAAATTCCAAACCCCAAGGTGAAAGGAAGAAAGGAAAACATAGTTGGTTTGAGCATTGCCTCTGGGTAGGACAACACATACAGAGAGGATAGGATATTTATAGTCTTGCGACTTTAATGATTAAATCAAACAACAACGATCAAACCATAGATACAGGTAAAGAAATTTATATGTCTGAAGAGGAGAAAAAAAAGGTTACCATGCAAATATCGATTCCTAACTACTGTGCAAGCATAGAAAAATGAAAACACGAGCATAAATTTCCTGTGAAAATTCATACATTGAGGAGGTAACATGGGATAATTGTGTAATAGACACCTGTTGAGATCTTCAACGCAATATTAGGATGAAATTTGAGAAAACCTCGACCCTGGAATATTTCTCACCATCGGATTTGGTTGATATGCGATCGCTTGAAAAGAACTTACGAATTTGCGCAGTGAAACATTGTTGAGTCTTTAAAAATTAGAAACCATTACCAAATCTCATAAATGTAATATATTTGAAGGCATCTTTAATCGACTTCTGGCACTGAAAACAAGGGACATGACATTAGTCTTGGAAATCATGACTCGAGGTGGAGGTATAATGAATGTGATAGGTGCTATGGAACTGCCTGATGAGTAGGAAACACTTCCACTTAAAAACATGATAGGACAGGTAAGAAAGGACAAGGAGGCATGCCTACGAGAACATGATTGAGGAGAAAGGTGTGTCACGTCAGTTTAGTAATGGGAGGGATCGACCTAGGGACAAGTCATGAAGGGGACCCAAATAAAAAATTAGATAGAAATGGTTCAAGGATCAAAAATCAATTTGAGGATGAAATTAGAGCTAAGACTCAAAACTTTAATCATCCAAGGGGTCCTACCAATCATAAATTTTGAAGGGATGAGACCTAAAAAGAAAAAATTAAAATCTAGGGCTTAAAAAAGGATTGCAAACAAACTAAAAAAACCCAAGGCAATTTAGTGTGATAATAGAAGGGATCCTATGGAACTAGTACATAGACTAGGAGATGCTCAGAGGCACTACAGAATGGAAATGATTACAACATAATTTTGTAGTAACCCTCTCATTCAAGCATGAGAACCCCAACATTGATACAATGTTGAAGATTATAAGGGGAGTGATATTTTTTGATGAACCATAGGTCAAAATCATGACAAAATATCGATAGCAAAACAAAAAAATAGTCAAAGAGTTACTATCATGTTATCGTGTCGAAGAGGAAGCATCATATGAAGATGATATTCACAACATTTAGTTGAACGAAATTGAATGAGAGAGAGAGAGAGGTGGAAGGTCCATCTCTGGAGTCAGAGGCATTTGTTGCACCAATAAAATTCAAGAAATTCAAGATTGGCATGAATGAAAATATGAAAATGGAAAGTATTGGAGACTACTGGGATGAGAAAACATTAGAAAGGATAACAGAGTTACTGCGTGAATATAGTGACATGTTTCCAACAAATTTTATGAAGATGAAAGGCATACCAGGGGAGCTAGGTGAGATGAAGATACCCCTCAAACCCGAGGCTAGACTTGTCAGAAAGAGACCTTAGAGGTTGAATCTAGTGTATAAGAAGAAAGTGAAAGTAGAAATTGACCGAATGTTGGAAGCTATAATTATAGAACAAGTAGAGGAATTTGAATGGATTAGTCCCATGGTAGTCCAGGAAAATAAGAAAGGGGGGATAAGTATTTGTGTATATTTGAGGAAACTAAATGATGATTACTTACATGACCCTTTCCCTACCCCTTTTACAGATGAGGTCTTGGAGAATGTGGGAGGCCAGGAAGCATATTCATTCACAGATGGATTCTCAAGTTACCATCAGATCAAGATAGCTCCATAGGACATGTATAAGACTACTTTTTCTACAGAATGGGGATCCTACTAGTATACATTCATACCCTTTGGATTGAAGAATGCACCAACTATCTTTTCAAGGGTAGTCATAGGTTCTTTTAAGGAATTTATACATTACTTTCTAGAAGTATATCTAGATGACATGAATGTGTATAGTCTTTTGAAAGATCATGTAGAAGTTTTAACATTGATGTTGGAAAGATGCAGGCAATGTCAGATATCATTAAACATTAAGAAATGCATTTTTGGTACACCTTTTGGGGTATTTTTGGGACATATAGTGTGAAAACAGGGCTTACTGGTTGACCCTACCAAGATTGTTGTTATTATGAACTTACCGCCACCAAATTCAGTGCACCAATTAAGAGTCAGACTGGGATATACATGCTATTATAGGAAGTTTATAAAGGGGTATCCGTAGATTACTGCACCAATGGAAAAACTGTTAAAGAAGGATGCCATAGTTCATTGGAATGAGGATTTTCATAAAGGATTGAACATTATGAAATAAAATATGGTGACAACACGTACATTAGTGTTTCCATATTTGGAAAATACATTTCATGTGCATGTAGATGCATCAACAATATCACTTGGAGAAATTCTAGTGCAGCCAGGAGTAGGGGACTTAGATCATCCTATATCCTTTGCAAACATGAAGTTGTTAGAATCTGAGCAGAATTACAACACCACATAAAGAAAAGGCCTAACCATGGTATATGCACTTCATAAATTCAAGAATTATTTATTGGGTAAACAATTTAAAATGTTCACAGATAATTCTACACTCAAATATCTAGTCAACAATCCAGTGTTGTGGGGGAGGATCTATAGATGGATGTTATTATTCCAAGAATTTGATTTTGAAGTAATAGTCAAACCAGGGAAGATTAATGCAGGACCTTATCACTTTTCAAGGGTAACCAATGGAGGAGAACCTACTAACTTGGGAGACAACTTCCCTGATGCACATTTATTTTCAGTACAAGTAGTTGATGAATACTTCGTGGATATCATTGAATACTTAAGTATAGGAGTTGCACCACAGGAGTTTAGTACTGTGTAGAAGAAAAACTTGTTAGTCATAGCTTCATACTATCAACTCATTGCAGGTCATTTATACAATATGGGTGAAAACAACATTTTGAGAAGGTGTGTATTGGAACATGAATGACCCGGGGTTTTAGAAGAAGCTCATGAAGGTATATATGGAGGACACTATGCAAGAAAAAATATCATGCAAAAGGTGTTGTGTGCAGGGCTATGGTGGCCAACAGTTCATAAAGATGCCAAGGAATATTTTCAGAACTGTGATGCATGTCAGAGGGTTGGAAAACCCAATAGGAGGGATGATATGCCCTTAAGACCACAAGTAAATATGCATGTATTTGACAAATGGGAAATAGATTTTTTCAGACCTATTATTCCACCAACAAGAAGGTTATGAGATAGATATATCATTACTATGACTGAATACTTAACCAGATGGGAAGAAGTAGCACCAATCAGAGATTGCAGCACAAAGACAACAACATACTTCTTATTTGAGTAGATGATCACCAGATTTGGATGTCCCAGTATTTTGATGAGTGACCAAGGTGCTCATTTTATTAATAATACCATCAAGGATATGACTGAGGAGTTTGAAGTCTATCACCAAAAGAGTAAACCATATCATCCTCAGGAAAACGGGATAGTAGAAGATTTCAATAAGATTTTGGAAAATTCTTTGACTAAGATCTATAATGTTAACACGGATGATTGGGAATCGAAAATAAAAATAATACTATGGGCATATATGACTGTTGAGGAAAATATATGAAATGATCTTACTCAAGCATTTTCAGATCTTGACTAAATCAAGATAGAAGGGAATATCACCTTATGTTTATAGCCATCAAAAAAATGTTTCCTAATACACAAGTATTGATTATAAGTGCTTAGGCTGATTTTTATTATAAATGAAAGTTTGCTGAAAAATTCAATATTTATGTAATTTTATGAATATAAAGATGCAAAAAATAAATGTAGAGACAAAAGTAAAAAACGCCAAGTCAATAATCAACATAGATGAGACATAAAGCAATCTTTTATTCCATTACAATTTATTAAACACTCATTCTCTTTACAAAATTCCCTGAGGAAGTTTGGACCAAAGTCAAACTTAGATGTCCTCGATGAAAACCATACAAAAGGAATTTTGACAGAAGTAAAAGAATGAAATTTAAAAGATATATCATCTTGCCACAGATTTCTGCCCACTCAACTTTGCACAATATCCTTTATCAGTCATGAAATTTAATTCACAAACAGAGAATTCTACACAGACTATCAAAGATAGATCAACAACTATGAAAAAAAAGTGTTTGAATGATGTAATTCAACCATGAATCTTGTTGTCTACAATAGGACTCTACTATCATAAAAGAGAATTAGGCATTAAATGAATTAAATAATGAATGAATTTGTTTTTATCTCAATCAAACTCAAGAGCATACCTTAGTATCCTTCTCCTTCTATTCTCCCGTGTTCCTCCTTTTCCCTTTGCCTTTAAGCAATCACAATTAGTTGAAGTAGTTAAACTACCTCTTTATTTAAGTTAACTAAAACTCAACCAAAGTTTTAGTTATTGGGAAAAGTAATAAAATCATAACAAGGGTTTTTAATAAATAATAACTAGTAGGTGGGACCCCTTGTGACTCCCTTTAGTTATTTAACAAACATAACACAATTAGTTAATCAATCAAACACATCCATCCTTGTCTCTCCCATCATCACTCTCATAATTTGACAATTTATATCAATGATAATTGAAATCATATCCAAAAATATATTATCCATATATCCAAAAAAATAGTGTGTTGTCCAAAATTTCAGAAGTCAACTGTTCTCAACAATGAATAAATAAAAACACTTAATACCCATATTTTCCACTTTGGGAGGCAATATTCCCCTTGTTGTTGTTGTCACCCTTTGATCTCTCTAAATTTTCTTTAGGCTGTGTGGAGCCTTTACGCCTAATATCACTGATAACATGAGAGAAATCATCTCTCAAATGCATGCGGTAGGACATGGATTTGACAGAGTCATTTGAGGGATAGGAGGGGGAAACAATGACAATTCCTTTGTCGAGAGCATGGTGAGCTTCAGTTTTTAACATTTTTCTTGCATGGGAAGACTGTACTGGTGAGTGGGAAGGGTCATCTTGGACAATTTTATTAGCAGGTGGAGGAGCAGGTAGAGACAAGTTAGGTCAGCCATGATGTTGGGAGACTGTCGGATGGATAATCTCTTTCCATCCATCGTTTTCAGGGACGTCGGGTTGTAATGAGACATTAGGGGGCACTTGGATACTAGGGACATGTGGGGCTTGGAAGTGAGGCCTTTATGGCTTAGGTTGGAGCACTCCTTGTCCAATCCAGTTAAAAAATCTAGCTTGAAATAGTTGGCTCAACTCTTGCGAGTCTGCATTAAAATATATAGAAAACCTTTTCCTTTAAGGGCCCCTATTCCAATTTCCTCTTCCTCTGTTACCTCGTACATGGATACCTCTTCTGAAAAATATCATTCCTATATGCATTATTGATTAGCAACTAGTTCCTTCATCAACCATACATGACATCTCTTCTAAATATGAAACAAAGTTTGGCTCAGCAACACATCAGACTCATGCAATCCAATCC
The DNA here is from genome assembly GCA_009831015.1 of Picea engelmannii. Lineage (NCBI taxonomy): Eukaryota > Viridiplantae > Streptophyta > Pinopsida > Pinales > Pinaceae > Picea > Picea engelmannii. The sequence goes on along the minus strand of ML784711.1, from coordinate 7,253 downwards.
ATACAAATCGTTTAACATTTGTCAATGAGAAGGGGGTGAATAAGGGTTCTGAGATATGTGAGGGATTTTATTGAGCAAAAAGTGTTAAAATCAAGGGGACTAGATCATGATTACTGCTCAACAAATCATCAAACAATCTATTGTATTGTAAATCAAAAGAATAAATCACTGTAATTATTCCCCGTGCCATCCTTTAACTCTCATAATACAGATTTTAACTCAACTATAATTTAATTTTAAGAATAGGGAGTGGATAGTGAATATGGGAAGGTGAGGGGACTTGTAATATGCGAAAAAGTGAGAGAATGGTAGGGAAACAAAATGAATATTATCCTTAAAACAAATCAAGTAATCCATAAAAATAACTTTGTATTCAATACAAAATATACCTATACCAATTAAACAATTACTGTGTGTCAAAATTGTTCACTCTTCCACATTTAATTTCTTCAAACTTCTCAATTAAAACAGTCTGTAATCATAGTCATAATCACTATGCCTTTCAACAATTATGTGAATAGAATACTTGGTTTCTTTATTTTCCTTTATTTTCATTTAAATAAAAATCAAAAGAAACACATAGCCACATTTCTCCATCTTTGTCCATCATATATCACTATAAAATATCAAACATTTCCCATAATTCATAATTGCCCAAATAAAACATATGCACATGCCTTTTTTTCCAGAGTAAACAGACTTTTTAAAACTTTCCCGATTTCATTCCTTTTCATTATATTAACCAATAATAATTGCAATGAAACCATAATACAAAACCTTGAGCTTCATCAATGATGGTGCAATTAAATAAAACATGCACGATGCCTCCATACTACATACAAGAAAACAACAAAATCACAATCATCAATTTCCAAAATTTTCCATGATCCCAATCGGGACTAATGAAACACACATCATTGATTCCCAATCGACCAATTTGATCAAATAAAAACAAACTAAGTTTTCAATGCAACTGTCATAATGAAAAAGAGGCATCCCTTGGACTGCATATCAATTCTCATCCCTGATCAAAAATTTCCAACCAACTCAACCAAATGAGTTCAATATAAGTCCTCAACAAAACTGTCATAACCACTCAACAAATCTATGAGAGTCAACAAGATGCTCGAAAAGAGTGTGAAAAGTTGGGGATTATCAAAATCGGGCTCTGTAACAATGAATAAAAAAAGTAATCAAGAGTTTTCTCGATCATCAAATCACAGTGAGACTAGAGGTCAAACATATAAAAAATAGGTAGATACCCTTTGATACAAGCACAATAGAACCACAGGGCTTCTTATAACTCTCGGTATGTGTAATGGTGCAACGGTTCAACATCGGGTAGGGTAGGACAACTATGTAGAGGAGAAACAAATTCCCACTGTAGAGTAACAAGTACCCAGAACAAACAAAGGCATAACCCTCGTGCAATTCAAGGGTTGAATCAATGGATAACAATGCCCATGGGAATGTTGGCCCGAGGCATAACTTATATCACTAAACCACCATAAAGTATACATCTTGGCATAATGGACATGCTATAACCAACTTGTGAGATATGTTGATGCCAATACCACAAAAATAATCCCATGACCAGGTCGATAACCCACAACCATGACTCTGGAAAATAAGCAGTGACCAAAATGTAGTTCGAAAAAAATACACAACAACCACAAGTAGCCCGAATACGATTGGATATGGCTACCCTCATAACTGTGAGGAAGTGGCTAGTAAGGATAAACAGAGAAAAATGCTCCAACCAAAAATAGAGTGATAATACCCATGTCCACTTAAAACAATAGAGATCCATCACGGTTTCCACCACACAGAACAACCAATGAATGCATAAATCAACCAACCAATTCTTTTATTTGCAAAACGAATAACCACACAGTCATTCCAGAGAGAAGAACCATGCATTTACATAGTTGCTAATCTTGGGAAAACACAAACCAACACATCACTGAGCCATCATTCATTCATACAAAGCGCGGAATTCATGGATGGGTGAAAATAACCGTACCTATAACCAATATCTTTAAAAAGGGCGAGTTGGTCGAGCAGTTCCTTCCTAGGCTTGGATCTTGGAGCTTAACCACCAGGAAAATCAAATGAAAAAATAAACATACTAGGGTAACGGCCCGATGGGATAAGTATGGAGTGACGTGCATTTACTACACATCTCTTCCATATTCCTCTACATTCAATTTCGAAGTACACAACAACCAACAATCACCAATACATTAACTCCAAACCAATGAAATCTGCAACCCCATTACTTGCCAAATGGGCCACCCAAAATCCATATTGACCATTGCCAAAACCATACCATACCATATATCAAATGCACCCAATATAATTCAAATGCAATCGCATAGCCACTAACCATTTGCAGTTAGGATTAATACTAACTTGTTTCATTTTATTTGCACATAACTTCTAACATAGCATAGTATAGGCCCTTTCTTCTCGATTTTTTTATAAGTCTCTTTCCCATTTCTTTTTTTTTATGTTGTTACTAACATATGTCTTTTGCAGGTGTATTCAGTTAAAAAATAATGGTGACATGATCGAATATAAAAATTGCAATATATATGCCAATTCTAACATGACATTAAAGGTTTGAATAACAGAACATCCCATAAATGCATCATACACCTGTCATCATGTCAAAACGAAACCAAGACTGCATCATCAACAATATAAGACATTGTAATCAACATCAAAATAGCAGCATAAAATGTGTGATATGATTATCTCCAAGCGTCCAGTCTACAAGGGGTCCACACCTAATAGTATTATATATTATTAACATAGTTTAAATAATAGGATTTATCAATACTTTGCGGGAAAAAATCCTCGTTGCGATTTTTATCGTCAACAAACTGGCGAATCCACAGGGAAATATGTTTCCAACAAATTAATAACTCATACAAAATGGTTTTGTAGACCAAGAACAACATACCAAGAAGGTATAACCAGAATGATTATGCAGTAGGGGGAAGTGAGCATATTTAATGGAAAAATGACCGGGAATTTGGGAATAACTCATGGAAAATGTTAAGTATGAGGGGGTTTATCCCTGTATGCATAATCATTCAACTATAATTTTCTCTTGACTTCAAGGAGAAAAACATTTATGGACTTTCTCTTTTGAATTTCAAATGGATGAAGAAATGGAAAGAAAAAGCGGGAGGTAACCAATTTACTCATAAGACAACAGTGAAAGCAGATAACAAATTAAATTATGCTTTCAGGGGGAACATCATAACAACTATGTAAGCTTGATTTTTATTGAATAACAATACCTTGCAGGAGTGTCACTATGGAACAAATTATCCAACACTTTATTCTTGACCAAAGTTGAACTTAAAAGATGAAAATCAATAAAAGTCATAACAAAAAAGGAATTGCAAAATTTAAAACAACAAAAATAAAATGGAAAAATTGTAAAAGTAGAAGGAAAACTACTAAAATGAAAGCATAATTTAAACTACTGTAAAAGAAGAATTGAAAAGCAGTAGTGAAAATGAAAACATAACTGGACTACTAATATACAGAAAATCCAAACAACGTTAAAAATTTTCAAGTTGGTTCCACGTAATGTTTTAAGTGAGAACTATTAGTGTTGTAGGAAAACAACTGCTCTTGTAAATCTTTTAGAATGTAAGAGTTTGTACCCAGGACAAAAGTGATATTGAAAGGACCCAACCATAATTTTAGAAACTTTGAGTGTCTTCTCCTATCAGCATGAGTTGAATCCCACAATAGTACTTTCTCATTGACTTTAAATATGACAGTTTCAACACTCTTGTTGAAATACTTCTTAACAGTCTGTTGTCTCCTTTTTATATTATCCAAGGAAAAAATCTTTTTCTCCTCTAAATCTAGGAGTGCATTTATCCTTTGTGAAAAATCAGAAGAATTTAATTCTTTGATTTGTAGCATTAATCTTAAGGAGGAAAGTTCGAGCTCAGTAGGTAGAATGGCTTTTTGACCATAAACAATATGGAAAGGAGTGAAACCAGTGCTCACCTTGGTGGTAGTTCAATATTCCCAAAGGGAGCAAGTGAGGAGAGTGTGCCATTGAAGAGGCTTATCTTCAATGATCCTTTTGACGATTCTCACTAGATTCTTGTTGGTAGAATTGGCCTGCCTGATTCCTTGGGGATAATAAGCTGATGAGGTGAAATGTTTAACCCCCAACTTAGCTAAAAATTGGGTCAGGTTAGCAGAAATAAAAGCGAGACCATTGTCTATAATAATTTCCAATGGAAGACCAAATATGGAAAATATATTATTTTCAAGGAAGGAAATCACCTGATCATCTGTCAAATGTTTAAGAGGTACACCTTTAGCCCATTTTGTAAAATAGTTTGTGGCTATCAAAATAAAAACTTGTCCTGCTGAAGATGGAGGTTTAGTAGGAACAATAAAATCCAATTGCCACATTGAAAAATGAAAGTTTGGGAGGACAGGTTCTAATGGCATGGATGAAAGGTGTTATTTCCCAGCAAATTTTTGACACTTGTCACAAGATCTCAAAAATACATAAGAGTCATGAAAGATTGAAGGCCAATAGTATCCTTTTCTAACAATGTTGAAAATGGTTTTAGTAGAAAAATGACCTCCTACATGAATAAAATAATTTGAAGAACCATGAGTTTCTTGCAACATTTTTTGTGATTTTTCATTGTTTACATAGGGAAACAACATACCATCAATAGATATTCGAAACAAGAAGTCTCATATAATGATGTATCTAGCAGATTCAAGACAGAGCCTTCTCCTTTGAGGAGTGTCTAATGTTCTTGGAAATCTTTGGTTTTGTAAATAATAAACCAAATTATTATACTAAGGATGTTCAGACACGGGAAGGCTCTGTTTATCAATGTAGAATAGTGTTCATAGGGAACTATATTGTTCATCAATTTCTTCACTATTTTCATCATGTTGAGCTAAGTGAAGGGATAAGTAACGTCCCTTGATAGTGGTATAAGTCACGATATTTAAATCATGCTCATGGATATTGGCAAGCCAATGTGAAAGCTTCTCTGAAATATAAGTCTGTGAGAGAAAAAACTTGACAGTAGGTAAAGGTACTTTTACCAACGTATGCTTACCTAAGATAAAAGTGGAGAAACTTTTCAATAGATTTAACAAGAGTGAAAGCATGTTTCTCAATAAAATAATATTTAAATTCATCATCAGACAAACTTTGACTCATGTAAGCCACTGGTTTTTCATTACCTTGATCATCATTTTGCATGCGGATGGTAGAAACGGATTCCTCGGTGGTATTAGTATATATCATGAATTCCTTCTCAAAATCTGACTTCACCAAAACTGGTGCAGAACTGATTTCTTTCTTGATCCCTACAAAATGATTTTTGACATTATCTGTCCAAGAAAAAGAACAATCTTTCTTAAGAATATTATGAATTGGTTTGACCATCAAAGAAAAATTGGGAACAAACCTATGGACGAAATTAATAACACCCATAAAATCTTGAACCTCCTTCTTGGAAGTGGGAGCGGGTAGATTAAGGATAGCAACAATCCTTTCAGGATCAATTCTTATTCCTAAATCAGAGACAATGTGTCCAAGAAGCTTTCCCTTGGTAATGCTGAAAATGGACTTAGAAGGATTTAGAGAGATTCCAAATTTCCTGCATCGCATGAGAACACTTTTCATATGACCAAAATGATCTGATTGGTTTTTAGATTACACAATCAAGTCATCAAGGTAGATCTGAATGATATTGCCGATCAAGGTAGATCTTCATAGCTCTTTGAAAAGTGGCACTTGCATTAGACAATACAAAAGTCATACGTTCATAAGAAAAGGTACCCCAACGAGTAATAAAGTTGGTTTTATATGTATCTACCCTTTTTACCTTGATTTGATTATAACCATAAAAACCGTCAATTAAGGACATCATCTATGACCCTGCAACTTGATGCAAAATCATTTCCATATTAGGGAGAGGTAAGTGATATTTTATACTAGCTTGATTTAATGCAAAAAATCTACGCAGAATCTGATCTAATCAGTTGTTTTCCAGATGGGAACCAAGTTGGAAACCCATTCAGAGTACTTGACTGGAAAGATGATTCCATCCTTCAGGAGTTTTTCCAACTCCTTTCGAATAGTTTCTTCTAGAGCAGGTTTGATAGGTATTTGTTTTTTCCTAGCTGGTTTTATGCCTTCCTTGATGGGAATGGCATGTTGTATAAGAGTGGGATAAAAACCACGAAGATCCTCATAAGACCAAGAATAAAAATCTTGAAATTCTCCAAAAATCTTGGCAAACTTCATTTTCTCTTCATTAGAACATTGGGCACCTATTTTAACATTATTTGGAGACTCGGGTGTCCCAATGTTCAAGGATATGGTTTCACCCACCTTCCTTTTTGACTCCTCTTCTTTATGTTTCTCTTTATTACCTACATCACTTGATGAAAATGAACTCTCTAGAGGAGTCAGGCCTTTAGGAAGCTTGTTATCTTCCATGGATATAATTTCCTTAGGCTTATGAGGCTCATTTTGATAAAAGCACAGATGCTCTCATCTCTAGGGAATACCTGCCAAGATTCTACACTGTCAGGGATATGTGGACGATATAGATATTGAAAATTACAATCAGGTCTATGTGGAAGAAGTTTTTGATTAGGAGAGGCTGCAAAAACAACTAACTGATCATCCATTGAGTTCAATTCCCTCTTAACATGAGCAATGTTGAAAGATAATAGGTTTGAGATAACTTCCCAAACAATTTGGGTGTATCATTTCATCAACTTGTTGCTAGGAGAGTATATCATATGTACAAGGTTCACAACAAGCTCGGAATCCCCAAAAACTGTAAGGTGACCACAACCCAGATTATAGGCATTTTCAATTCCTAATAATAAAGCTTCGAAATCAGTGACATTGTTTTTGCAAGAAAAATCCAACCTATAAGAAAAGTTATGTATTTTCCCCATAGGAGAGTATAAGATAATGCCAGCTCTAGTACCTTCATTAGAGCATGAACCATCAAAGTGAATGTGCCAAATACCATCGTCTAAGTTGATTTGTTTCAAGGGAATGTTATCCTCCTCGACAAATATGGAATACACCCCTAGGTCCTCTTCGATATAATTCACATTAGATTGTGGAATGCTCTCTATGTAAGGTGAAATACTTCCCTCTCTAAGGACTATGATGTTTTTACCATTCCGAGGAATGGATAAGTGTGTCTCATCGAGTGAGA
>ML784710.1:302221-315047 GCA_009831015.1 Picea engelmannii | reverse complement strand
TTTTTAAGATGTTTCTAGGTTGAATCTAAGGTGGGACTTCTACCTATGCATGAAAAACATTACCCACCTTGACTCTACCCCGGTCACATTATGCTTCCCCAAGTTGAAGATAATGTGTGGGACTTCTACCTAAGCATGGAAAATGCTTCCCACACACGCTCTACCTTGGTTAGCATTTTTATATTGTTATTTTTCACGGGTCCCATCAGTTTCTTAAGAGAGACATTTCATTGTCCTTGGGATCCCTGAGCGAGCATCTAGAAGGTTTATGATTGGCTTTTATCTTTTGCTAGCTACAAACCTCTGGGTCTTTAGCCCCTTCTTCCCATGAAATGAGCTACAATCCCTTCTTGGGTCAATACACCCGAAAATCCCAAAAGATAAGGAGACGAATAAGGGGTGAAGTGTGAAAAATGGTAAGTATGATCGGGAATGGCATGATGACTTGCTAAGGAGCCCAGTAGCAAACCCATCCCTAAGGGTGACCACTTCCTAGGGCACAATGTCAACCACCAAAGTGAAACAGGGTAAAGAGCATAACTTCCAAGCAAACGTTCTATAATCAAAAGCAACTTTACATACTCAAATGCATGAATATTAAAGTGACACTCACGACAATACCTGACTTGTACCTCATGGAGCAAGAACCATAGTCTTCCGGAAGCAAGCTGATGTGGTTGATGCCATCGTCACGAATCCAGGATCTGTGGTGGTGAAGTGGGTCTTTGTCTGTGCATGTGGACGCTGTCAGTTATGTGTCTCTTGGTACTCCATGTCTGCAACATGAGGGCCTTGATACATCATCTCCTTAGTTATCCCTAGAAATTGGGGATAACATCTGGCTCCTACTCAAGGACTTGTACTCGCCGTAGAGTGTATGAGAACCTCAACATCTCCTGGTCAGACCTGTGCCTACATTGAAACATAAAACCATGAAATCTAGGGTGGCTCAATCACCCTTTGCTCATATATATCAAAAATCAAAATCTCAAAAACAACAACTAATCTAGAAAATTAAATTTTGCACTTTTCATATAATATGATGAAAGAAAAGCATGTAAATAAAAAAAAATGCAATAAAAGTTGCCATTTATGTAAACAATATAAATGCAAGAGAAATCATGTACCATTTGGGAAATAATGCTTGAGGAGGGATCCATTCACTAGTAATGTCATCCTCCTCCCCTCTGCTGTGGACAAATAGAAAGAGTCTAACCCAGATATTTCCTCTATTGTGTAAGGTCCCAAGCACAGACTATCAAACTTTTGATGCATTCTAGGTTTTTCTCTTCTTCACATTAGGACCAAATTCCCCCTTCTTGAAATCTCTCGACTTTGGTTTCCGATCAAAGGTTCCATTTACTTTATCCTAGTTCTTTGCCATTTGATCAAAAGCCATTCTTCGAGTTTCCTCCAACTCCATAAGTTGATCAATTGGCCCCTCCAATGCTTCTTTATCTGTGGTGAAGTGTTGGGATAATTGCAAGGATGGAATTTGGAGCTTCATAGGTAGACGTGTCTCCAACCCATAAACTAATTCAAAAGGGGGTTTCTTGGTAGAAGTCTTAGTAGTTGTGCGGTCTGCCCATAGGGCATATTTGATCTTGCTATCCCAACTTTTCTTGTTTTCTCCAACAATTTTCTTTACAATATTCATAATGTTCTTGTTGCTGGATTCTGCTAATCCTTTTCCTTGAGTATAATAATTTGAAGACTGTGACAAAAAAATTCCATATTTGAAATAAAACTCATTGAGTGCCATCAAACTGAAAGCCATGGCGTTGTCTGTGGTTATCTTGGCAAGAACACTGAATGTAGTGATAATCTTCTCTTCAATAAACTTCATTACCACCTCTTCTGTTGCTTTCTTTGTTGGGACAACTTCCACCCATCGGGTGAAATAGTCTGTGGCAGTCAAAACCCTTTGGTAACCATTACTAGAGCTATCCTTGAATTCGCCAATGAAATCCAATCCCCACTGTTGGAAGGGTGCCTCCAAAACAACCGGTTTAAGAGGGAGGGCAGGGAGGCCTTGCTTTCTAGCAAAGAATTGGCAAGGCTGGAAGGATCTGATGTAGCGATGTGTGTCAGAGAAAATAGTAGGCCAATAATATCCTGCCCTCAAAATTTTATGGGTAGTAGTGTGAGCCGCAAAATGGCCTCCACAATATCTTGAATGAAACTCTGTAACTAGCTTGTCTGTTTCTTCTTTATTCACACACCTGAGGATTACCCCATCGGGGTTCCTCCATCCGAGAACATCCTGCGTCAAGCAATACTTCATGGCTTTGAGCCTTAAGGCTCTCCTCTTATGATCGACAAGATGATTAGGACAAGTAAGATTCTTCAAATAGTAAATAATGTTTAGATACCATTCGTCATCCTAAATTTCACTTATGACAACATTGATATGTTCTTTTTCTCTCATTTCGATAGCTTCGTGATTGCTTTCTGTCAACATCTTAGCTAATCCCTGGCCTTTGATTATCTTGGATGGTTTGATCTCGAAGTCATACTCTTGTATTTGTGAAACTCATTTTCCCCATGATCCAGGACAATCTTGTTGTGATAGGACATCCTTTACGGTGGGGTACGGGATGAAAGCTTTGATCTTGCTATACCCTACATAGGTTCTAAAATGTGTGAGGGAGTTGACAAGAGCGTAGGCTTGCTTTTCTGTAATGGTGTAATTTAGCTTTGAGTCTCTAAGGGATTTTCTCATGAAGGCGATCGGTTGTTCATCTCCTTGATCATTATTTTGTAGAAGAACTCCTATGATGGTGTCTTTTGAGGTGAAAGAAAAGATGATGAAATCCTTAGAAAAATTTGGACTGACTAGAACTGGCGCGATAGTTATGGCCTCTTTGATATATTGGAAAGCCTTCTTGCCCTCGTCATTCCATTCGAAACATGCATCCTTTTTTAACAAGCGATTAAGGGGTTTTACGATCTCAACAAAGTTTGGAACGAACCTGCTTACGAAGTTGATCTGTCCGAAGAAAGATTGTAAGGCTTTCTTATCTTTAGGGAGAGGGATTTTCTTGATGGCTTCAATTCTTGAAGGATCTATCGAGATGTTGTCCTTGGAGATGATATGTCCTAATAACTTCCCTTTATCCACACCAAAAATTGATTTCTTTGGATTAAGAGAAATGCCATATTCTCTACACCTTTCAAAAATCGTCCTTAAGTGTTGGATATGCTGATCTCTTTTCTTGGAGATAACAGTTAGGTCATCTTGGTAAATCTCTTTGAGTTTCCCGATTAGATCCCTGAAAGCATAATCCATGGCACACTGGAAAGTAGCTCCTGCATTAGTCAACTCGAAAGGCATTCTCAAATACTTGTAAGTTCCCCAAGAGGTAGTGAAAGCGGTTTTGAGCTGGTCATCCTCTTTTATGAGTATTTGGTTATATCTTGAAAAGCCGTCAAGCATGGTCATCATACCTACTTCGGAAACCCTTTGCAAAAGGTACTCCATGTTTGGCAAAGGATAATTTTCTTTAAATGAGGCATGGTTCAAGTTTCTGAAGTCAAAGCATATCTTGATGTCACCAGTTTTATTTCGGACAATGATAGGATTGGAAACCCAAGATGAGTACCGAATGTGTTCAATTATCCCTGCCTCAACCATTTTTTGCAACTCACTTTGGACTTGTGGGGCAACTTTTAGGTGCATTTGTCTGAGTTTCTTCCTAAAGGGTTTCGTGCCTTCTTTAAGAGGAATAGTGTGTTGTATAACGTCTTCTTGGTAAGCCTTCAAATCGTCATATGACTAGGCAAAAACATCCTTGAATTCTCTGATGAGAGTGATCAACTTCTCCCTCTCATCAAGAGTTGTCCCTTTCCCAAACTTGAACATTTGTGGGGATTCCTCGGTGCCAATATTGAACTCGATGACTTCATCTTCGATATTGCTTGATGCTTTCCCTTTATACATATCATTTCGATCAAAAAGCCTTTCTAGGGGAACAATGCCTTTGGGTAAGGGCCCATTAGGTATATCCATAATGTCAATATTTGCTCCCTTAGCCAAAATGTTTATTTGAGTTTTAGAGAATTCACCCTCATTTTGAAGAAAACGAGAGACTTGGACCTCACTATCAAAAACTTGCTAGTGTTCCAGATTGTCAGGCAGTGAAGGTTTGAAGTTTACTTCTACCTTGTAGAGATCGATCTCTTTCAAATGTTGTAAAGTGGAAGCGGAAACCGCGAGGTTGTTTGCCAAATGATTTTCTTCTCTGGGGATAGCTTTAATTGAAAAGTCATCAAACTTCTTTATGTAATCCCAAACAACATCCCTCTACTATTTCAACCTTGGGTTTTTGGCGGCAAAAATCATGTTAACCCGTGAGACAATCAAATCCGAATCCCCTCTTATGCATAATGACTTGATGTTCATATTGATGGCGAGGTTCAAACCCAAAATTAGGTCTTCATACTCAGCTATGTTGTTTGTGCAATCAAAAGCAAATCTCTATGAGAAAAGGGTAGCCTCTTTATCAGGTGATATTAGGACCACTCTAGCACCTGATCCCGCACTTGAATGTGCACCATCAAAATCCAGTCCCCAACATCCATCCCTCTTTTCTTCATCTAGAAAAAGAGAGTTTGCCAGAATGAAGGTACTGTCGATTCCCTCATTGATAACTTGATGAGGAGGGTCAATACACGTAGCAGGTTCTATGGTAGTCTCCTTTTGAATGTCATCTTCTGTGACGGGCTCTCCTGACTCATCTTCAAGGGTATGAGATTCTTCCTGTTCATTGAGAGAGGATAGAATCTTTTGAATATGGTGCAACAAATTCTTTTCTGCTTTGTTTGGTGCCCCGACCTCCTCAATTTTCAAACTTTCTTCCACTGAGGGAGTCCTTCTTTCAGACTTTGGTGTTTTCCTCTTCCCTATGACATTCATTACTGGAGTAGCAACTCTCCTAGTAGCTTCCCTTCTCTCCTTATCCAAGTAATCCTTGGCGGCATGATGGGGGTTGGGAGGTGGAGTAGTGAAATTGGTGAGCAGGTTAACTTGTGCGACTTCCTTGGGGAAATCCTCAATTTGGTGGAACAAGGAAGCCAAGTTNGCCAAAATGTTATCGCACAAATTGTAGGTTGGGCAAAGCCTGACCCAATACACTAGATGGCGAGAACTACGAGAGAGTCTACTAATGTCACCTTTGATAAACCCTTCCCTTACTTTAGTAAAGGATAAATCCTACACAAAGGGGGAATTCTGGGTGACCCTAGGGGGAAATGAGATGGAAAGTGGAGAGACGAAAGATGATACCCCAATAGGTCAATCTATGAGATGGAAGATGGCTTGAAAACAAGTCTTGGTGATGGCTAATGGTTTCCAAACGCTTGAGTACCCACAGAAGATAGTTATACCTACCTGAGACAAGAGAAAGACGAGTATACAAGCACAATATTCCAATGGACAAGAAAGTGAAGCTTGCTGTCCTAAATTGTAGCAGTAAACAAAAGTATATATCAGCAATGAAATCAATTAATTACTGCAGAAATAACCATCAAAATTGTCAAGTAATTATTGGAGAATGAAGCACTAAACCAATAGATAACTTTCCAATACTGAAGCACTGAGTTTGATGGTGAAAGGAGGCTGTTAGATAGTATTTTCAGAGATTTATTGTAACAACCAAGTGACTGTAGGACAGATTTTCTACAACAGCAAGTTTCCACCACGAAAAATAGCAAGTAATCCGACAAACAATTGACCAATAAGCAGTAGAATGATAATAGTGGCTTACAAGCGAATTGCCATGGTTGAAATGCAGGTAGAAGTAAGAAATAGAGTATGTTTTGATGCAGTCCTAATGGCTGTAGCTTTTGATTGATTACAACTCAAGAACTACCAGGCCAATTAAAACGCCCTAGTGGCTTTAGCAAGCTTAAGACACCAAGAAAAGATTCCAACTTGAACAAGATCAATACCCCTCATTATCACGTTTACCAATGCAAATAATTTATTTCTCCAATGCAATAAATGATTAGTGCCTTACCAAATGGATTGTGAAGTCTTCTTGTATTAGGTTAGGCCTACTACTTCTCAAGGGGTGTAAGCCCATTTACTTCCTTGAGCAAGTAACCCTAACAAGGTAAAGTCTAGGAGGGTGTAAGCCCTTTTACTCCTCCTAGCAACCTTTGCAATAACGTTTTTCAATAAACAACAATGATAAAACTTGGTGGAGGGTATATGCCGTTATATTCCTCCAAGGATCTAGCCAATAACAACCATGGAATAAGAAAGAAGAACTAACAAAATTGCAGATTTTTCTTACCAATTCCAAGAGCATGCAAGAAAAAATTCTAGTTACCAAGAATTTTGGTCACCATAGCAAGAGAAAGAGCCTCCAAGAGATAGCGCACCACTTTACTCCACAAGAGTGAGAGTGATATTGCATAAGAGGGGCACAAATTTCAGCCAAGTAGCTCTTCTCATGTGAGAGAGTTACGTTCAAATGAAATGAAAATGATCTTTATTTATACAAAACTCCTAATAAGTGTTTGTCCACATAAATTAGGGTAAACCACAAATTAAGGGAGCCATTCCCCCTTTATTTTTCCCCTTTAAAAAGTAAACTTTAAAAATGCACACAAGAAACCCTAAAAGGCGACGTCAACCCTCTCTAGGGTGACATTTTGGCACTTTAGCAAGTCGTTGAGTAAAGGGAGGAGGTCGTTGGGCCTCCTAAGTCTTCTTCTTCATGCGCTAGGCTCATCTCTGTGATGCAAAAGGTCTTCCTCCTCCAAAAATGCCAAGTGTCCATCAAAACAACATCACCACCACCAAAACCCTAGCCCTAGGGTGACGTCAAGCCCTCCAAAGTGATCTTTTAGCCTCCAAAGGAAAATCGTTGGGCTTGGAAAAATTGCATTGCAAACGAAGGTGCCACACACCCTCTACAAAGGCACCCATGGATGAGACATTACAACCCCTTGTATGTCATGAACCCCATGCCCAATGAGTCTTGACCCTTAACCACTTCACCCACTTTACATGGCTTAGAAAGGGGATCACTTGGGAAACACTCCTTGACCTAGGAAAGGTCTACCCAATAGGACACCTTGTCAACCCTCCCATATCCAAGCTTGGCAAGTCACATAATGTCTTTGAGCACTTACTTGTTTGACATGGTAATCTTTGATGCACATGCTTAGGTGGCTCATTTATTGATTTGATTTACTCATCATGATATTTTGACTTGAGATCCTTAGAGGTCGTGCTTATTTGTCTTTGCAAGAACTAGTTGGTGGATAGTTTTGGAGGAATAAGCCTAGCTTGGGCTTCCATGGGGCTTGAAGCCCACAGGTTGGATGCCAAGGGTCTATATGCTGGATGAGAGAGATGAAACTTCGGAGGCCTAGAAGACATTGTGGATGACATAACCTAGCCCTCACATGCCAAATGTTTTGCCTAGGAGAGGCAAAACGTCACCTTTTGAGGCATGACGTCATCTAGGAGGGCTAGGGTTTGGTGGTGAGGTTGTTATTCATTGACACAAGGACGTTTTGAGGAGAATGAGGCTTTGACCATGAAGAAATGACTTTGGATGAATGACATGTGGCTTTGGGAAGCCTATCTACACTCCAACACCAACGACTTGCTCTTAGTGGCAAAACGTCCCCTAAAGGGATGATGTCACCTTAAGTTAGGGTTTCTTTTTGTGTAAAAGTAAATTCGAAGTGAATTGTTTAATATTATTTGTGTAAAGGGGCAAGATTAGGGTTGTTGACCCCTAGTCTTGTGGTTTACCCTAAAATTATGTGGACAAACTATTTTGAAGACATTTTGTATAAATAGAGATCATAAGATCTCATTTTAACATATAACTCTCCCTCTTGTGAGAAGTACTTGGTCTGAAATTTTCACTACACTTGAGTGCTTTTGGTCTGAAATTTTTGCTATGGAATAATGCTTTTTGGTTATGGTTGAATGAGGATGATGGTGTACTATCCTTAGGAGGTCATTTTCTTGCTATTGTGGAGGTTTATTTTGGCATGTTACAACTTTTTCTTGAATGGTATGGTTTCATTACCTTGTTATTATCATTTGTAATTCAAGTTGAAGTTGTTTTGGCCGAGGCTAGATAAGGAGTATAAGGATATACACCCCTATCCTAGTTTCCACCATTTTATCAAGTTATTTTGCAAGGATTTAGTTGAGGAAGTAAGAGGATTTACACCCGTCATCTTCAAACCCTAGCTAGGTCACTTGCCTTGGGAAGTAAAATGATTTACACCCCCAAGGATTTAGTAACCCTAGCTATTTCTTTTTGACCCCATTAACCCATAACTAGAGGCACTAGTCTTGCATTGGAGAAACAAAATATTGCATTGGGAAACGTGATTTCTTGTCCTTTTTACTTTTTGCAACTTGGATTTTCTTCCTTGTGCCTTGGGTACCTCACAGCCACTAGGGCGTCCCCATCAAAGGGATACTTTTTTCTGCTGTTATAAAATTGCATCTTCATCCATTAGGGCTGCAGAAACCCTAACTCATTTGCTTGAATAACTCTCTAATCAACCGCTTGAATTTGCCCAAAGTTTGCACACTTACTCTTCTTGTTTTAGCCCACTTTTTGGCAAAGTTTGGAGGATTTTCAATGCTTATTTTCTTGCTGCAATACATTGATTGTTACAGCCATAAGGCTGATATAATTTGCTGCAGAAAAGTGTTTACAACAACCTTATCTTTTCATGCTAGTATCTTGGATTTTCCTCTTGAGTTTTGCTAGTCTTTCTCTTGTATCTTCTACTTGATCTCTAGCATTTATTTTGCAGCTTATGGTGCCATCTTATTGCTGATAAACATTGTTACTAACAACTGCTATTAGGGACAACATGCTTAACTTGCTTGTTCAATTGATTATATTGCAATATATCCTTGTTTTGCTTGTGTCTCGGGCAGGTGTTTCACTATTTGCAGGTCACTCAACATACTTGGCAACCCTTGGACGTTCCCAAGACTTCATTCCAAGACCTTTATACCATTTAGATTTGATTTCTAGGGACTTCCTCTCCATTTTCATCTTTCTTCATCTCAATTCCCCTAGGGTCACTAGGATTCCCCCCTTGAGGTGACTACCTCACCTCTAAAGTGACGTGGATACTTGCCTAAGGTGACAGTGGGTAGGTGACCTCTTAGTTGTCGCCATTTAGTGGTTGGGTCGAGCCTTGCCCAACCTACAACTTGTGCGATAATAGTGTTCATGACATACAAGGGTTTGTATTGTCTCATTTATGGGTGCCTTTGTAGAGGGTGTGTTGCACCTTCGTTTTTAATGCATCCTTTTTCCAAGCCCGTTTATTGCCATTTGTTTTTTAAGATGTTTCCAGGTTGAAGCCAAGGTGGGACTTCTACCTAAGCATGAAAAACATTGCCCACCTTGACCCTACCCCGATTACATTATGCTTCCCTAAGTTGAATAAAATGTGTGGGACTTGTACCTAAGCATGAAAAACATTGCCCACACACGCTCTACCTTGGTTGGCATTTTTATATTGTTATTTTTCACGGGTCCCATCAGTTTCTTAAGAGAGACATTTTATTGTCCTCAGGATCCCTGGGCGAGCATCTAGAAGGTTTATGATTGGATTTTATCTTTTTCCAGCTATAAACCTCTGGGCCTTCAGCCCCTTCTTCCCATGAAATGAGGTACAATCCCTTCTTGTGTCAATACACCCGAAAATCCCAAAAGATAAGGAGATGAATAAGGGGTGAAGTGTGAAAAATGGTAAGTATGATCAAGAATGGCACGATGACTTGTCCAGGAGACCTCCTAGTAGCAAACTCATCCCTAAAGGTGACCACTTACTAGGGCACAATATCAACCGCCAAGGTGAAACATGGAAAAGAGCATAACTTCCAAGCAAGCGTTCTATAATCAAAAGCAACTTTAAATGCAACATACTTAAATGCCTGAAATATTAAAGTGACACTCACCACAATACTTGACTTGTACCTTATGGAGCAAGACTCATTGTCTTCCGGAAGCAAGCTAATGTGGTTGATGCCATCATCATGAATTTAGGATGTGTGGTGGGAAGTGGGTCTCTGTCTGTGCATGTGGATGCTGTCAATCATCTGTCTCTCGGTACTCCATGTCTGCAACCTGAGGGCCTCGAGACATTATCTCCTTAGTTATCCCTAGAAATTGGGGATAACATTTGGCTCCTACTCGGGGACATGTACTCGCCATAGAGTGCATGAGAACCTCAACATCTCTTGGTCAGACCTGTGCCTACACTGAAACATAAAACCGTAAAATCTAGGGTGGCTCAATCACCCTTTGCTTATATATATCAAAAATCCAAATCTCAAAAAGGACAACTAATCTAGAAAAGAAAATTTCGCACTTTTCATATAATATGATGAAAGAGAAGCATGTAAATAAAAAAAATGCAAGCAGAGCAGAATGAAAATAAAAACGAAATGCAACTAAACTACCATGAGAAATCAAGATGCAAATGCAAGAAAGCAAGATGACCTACTTAATTACTTACTTGGGGCCCGAGCCCTAAAGAAATCACTTACCATCTGGGAAATAATGCTTGAGGAGGAATCCATTCTCCAGTAATGGCATCCTCCTCCCCTCTCCTGTGGACAAATAGAAAGAGTCTAACCTAGATATTTCCTCTATTGTGTAAGGTCCCAACCACAGACTATCAAACTTTTGATGCATTCCAGGTTTTTCTCTTATTTTGTCCCACATTAGGACCAAATCCCCCTTCTTGGAATCTCTCGGCTTTGCTTTACGATCAAAGGTTCCTTTTACATTATCTTGGTTCTTTGCTATTTGATCAAAAGCCATTCTTCGAGTTTCCTCTAACTCCATAAGTTGATTAATTCTCCCTTGCAATGCTTCTTTATCTATGGTGAAGTGTTGGGCTAATTGCAAGGCTGGGATTTGGAGGCTCATAGGTAGATATGCCTCCAACCCGTAAACTAATTCAAAAGGGGTTTTCACGGTAGAAGTCTTTGTAGTTGTGCGGTCTGCCCACAGGGCATATTTGATCTTGCTATCCCAACTTTTTTTTGTTTTCTCCAACAATTTTCTTTACAATATTCATGATGTTCTTGTTGCTAGATTCTGCTAATCCATTTCCTTGAGGATAATAATTTGAAGAGTGTGACAAAACAATTCCATATTTGAAACAAAACTCACTGAGCGCCATCGAACTGAAAGCCTTGACATTGCCTGTGGTTATCTTTGCAGGAACACTGGATCTAATGATAATCTTCTCTTCAAGGAACTTCATTACCACCTCTTTTGTTGCTTTCTTTGTTAGGACAACTTCCACCCATCAGGTGAAATAGTTTGTGACAGTCAAAACCCATCGGTAACCATTACTAGAGTTGTCCTTGAATTCGCCAATGAAATCTAGTCCCCACTGTTGGAAGGGTGCCTCCACAACAACCGGTTTAAGAGGGAGGGAAGGGAGGCGTTGCTTTCCAACAAAGAACTAGCAAGGCTGACAAGATTTGACGTAGCGATGTGTGTCAGAAAGAATAGTAGGCCAATAATATCCTGCCCTAAAAAATTATGGGCAGTAGTGTGGATCGCAAAATGGCCTCCACAATATCCTGAATGAAACTCTGCAACTAGCTTGTTTGCTTCTTCTTTATTCACACACCTGAGGATTACCCCATCGGGGTTCCTGTTAATATTATGGTAGCTTCGGGAGGTATGAACCTCTATGATGACCTACGACGAGATTAGAATTCTCCGGAAGGAAGCAAAGAATTGAAGAAAACCCTAGACAGGTTGTTGGCTGAACAAATATATTTATATTGAATTTATTGATGCCCAGAAAGAGAAGTCGGCCCAGTTAGACTAGTCAGGTCGGCCCCAGTTAGACTGGCCAGTCCACTATAAATACAGGGCGCCAGTTTCATTATTACACATTCTCAGAATTGCAGAGCCAGTTGTGCGCACTGCAGTTGGCAGTTTTGTGCGCAGGTCTTTGGTGAAAGTGGTGCGCTAGTTCTGGGTGGGATCATCTGTTCAGTTTTGCTTCTATTCTTTTGCTTGGTGCATTTAGCCTCTCTTGGCTATAGATTGCAGCCAAAATTCTCTTCTTGGTCAAGGTCAAGGTGCTCGGAGGGAGGCTTCGGCCTGTGGTTGGGAGACGAGGGTATCGTCGTGGTAAAACGAGCACACAATCCTTTATATTCTAACAGGTTATGGGCCCACACACCCTTCAGTCAGCCTAAAACGTTGGAAGGAAACATAACCGCTAGGTATTGAGCTCATTGAGGAACTCCTGCTAGGGTTACTAGCAGGAGCAACTTTCAAAGAACTGCAGCTAGAGTTACTAGCAGTAGTAGTTGCAGAAACCCTAATTCTCAGATCCGACACCTTGTGATGGAGCATCTCGCTCAAGGAGAAGAGATCCAGATGCGCCCTAACTCAGCGCACCTATTGACTTTCTTAGAAGAGAGAAAAACGCAGTTGAAGTTTTGGATCAAGGCATGACCAGTTATCAGTCAACCGAAGACATGTGTGAAACAATCAGTCTCTTACATTACTCAACACTTACGGGGACAATTGAAGACGATATGTGGATAATCGACAGTGGAGCTTCCAGGCACATGACGGGAGATCAAGCTAGACTCTCAGATCTAAATGAGAGAAAGACATCGTACAAAGTGGAGCTTGGAGACGAAAGCACCTACCCCGTCGAAGGATTTGGACAAGCCTCAATCAAATTGGAATCAGGTAATCATGTTCACTTAAGCAATGTTCTATATGTACCTGGTTTAGAAAAGAATCTTGTATCAATATCATGTTTAGAAGACAAAGGAAAC
>ML784710.1:289361-302171 GCA_009831015.1 Picea engelmannii | reverse complement strand
GCCAAAATGTTATCGCACAAATTGTAGGTTGGGCAAAGCCTGACCCAATACACTAGATGGCGAGAACTACGAGAGAGTCTACTAATGTCACCTTTGATAAACCCTTCCCTTACTTTAGTAAAGGATAAATCCTACACAAAGGGGGAATTCTGGGTGACCCTAGGGGGAAATGAGATGGAAAGTGGAGAGACGAAAGATGATACCCCAATAGGTCAATCTATGAGATGGAAGATGGCTTGAAAACAAGTCTTGGTGATGGCTAATGGTTTCCAAACGCTTGAGTACCCACAGAAGATAGTTATACCTACCTGAGACAAGAGAAAGACGAGTATACAAGCACAATATTCCAATGGACAAGAAAGTGAAGCTTGCTGTCCTAAATTGTAGCAGTAAACAAAAGTATATATCAGCAATGAAATCAATTAATTACTGCAGAAATAACCATCAAAATTGTCAAGTAATTATTGGAGAATGAAGCACTAAACCAATAGATAACTTTCCAATACTGAAGCACTGAGTTTGATGGTGAAAGGAGGCTGTTAGATAGTATTTTCAGAGATTTATTGTAACAACCAAGTGACTGTAGGACAGATTTTCTACAACAGCAAGTTTCCACCACGAAAAATAGCAAGTAATCCGACAAACAATTGACCAATAAGCAGTAGAATGATAATAGTGGCTTACAAGCGAATTGCCATGGTTGAAATGCAGGTAGAAGTAAGAAATAGAGTATGTTTTGATGCAGTCCTAATGGCTGTAGCTTTTGATTGATTACAACTCAAGAACTACCAGGCCAATTAAAACGCCCTAGTGGCTTTAGCAAGCTTAAGACACCAAGAAAAGATTCCAACTTGAACAAGATCAATACCCCTCATTATCACGTTTACCAATGCAAATAATTTATTTCTCCAATGCAATAAATGATTAGTGCCTTACCAAATGGATTGTGAAGTCTTCTTGTATTAGGTTAGGCCTACTACTTCTCAAGGGGTGTAAGCCCATTTACTTCCTTGAGCAAGTAACCCTAACAAGGTAAAGTCTAGGAGGGTGTAAGCCCTTTTACTCCTCCTAGCAACCTTTGCAATAACGTTTTTCAATAAACAACAATGAT
This sequence comes from Picea engelmannii, assembly GCA_009831015.1. Classification (NCBI taxonomy): domain Eukaryota; kingdom Viridiplantae; phylum Streptophyta; class Pinopsida; order Pinales; family Pinaceae; genus Picea; species Picea engelmannii. The sequence continues at coordinate 301,060 of ML784710.1, read as the reverse complement.
AAAACTTGGTGGAGGGTATATGCCGTTATATTCCTCCAAGGATCTAGCCAATAACAACCATGGAATAAGAAAGAAGAACTAACAAAATTGCAGATTTTTCTTACCAATTCCAAGAGCATGCAAGAAAAAATTCTAGTTACCAAGAATTTTGGTCACCATAGCAAGAGAAAGAGCCTCCAAGAGATAGCGCACCACTTTACTCCACAAGAGTGAGAGTGATATTGCATAAGAGGGGCACAAATTTCAGCCAAGTAGCTCTTCTCATGTGAGAGAGTTACGTTCAAATGAAATGAAAATGATCTTTATTTATACAAAACTCCTAATAAGTGTTTGTCCACATAAATTAGGGTAAACCACAAATTAAGGGAGCCATTCCCCCTTTATTTTTCCCCTTTAAAAAGTAAACTTTAAAAATGCACACAAGAAACCCTAAAAGGCGACGTCAACCCTCTCTAGGGTGACATTTTGGCACTTTAGCAAGTCGTTGAGTAAAGGGAGGAGGTCGTTGGGCCTCCTAAGTCTTCTTCTTCATGCGCTAGGCTCATCTCTGTGATGCAAAAGGTCTTCCTCCTCCAAAAATGCCAAGTGTCCATCAAAACAACATCACCACCACCAAAACCCTAGCCCTAGGGTGACGTCAAGCCCTCCAAAGTGATCTTTTAGCCTCCAAAGGAAAATCGTTGGGCTTGGAAAAATTGCATTGCAAACGAAGGTGCCACACACCCTCTACAAAGGCACCCATGGATGAGACATTACAACCCCTTGTATGTCATGAACCCCATGCCCAATGAGTCTTGACCCTTAACCACTTCACCCACTTTACATGGCTTAGAAAGGGGATCACTTGGGAAACACTCCTTGACCTAGGAAAGGTCTACCCAATAGGACACCTTGTCAACCCTCCCATATCCAAGCTTGGCAAGTCACATAATGTCTTTGAGCACTTACTTGTTTGACATGGTAATCTTTGATGCACATGCTTAGGTGGCTCATTTATTGATTTGATTTACTCATCATGATATTTTGACTTGAGATCCTTAGAGGTCGTGCTTATTTGTCTTTGCAAGAACTAGTTGGTGGATAGTTTTGGAGGAATAAGCCTAGCTTGGGCTTCCATGGGGCTTGAAGCCCACAGGTTGGATGCCAAGGGTCTATATGCTGGATGAGAGAGATGAAACTTCGGAGGCCTAGAAGACATTGTGGATGACATAACCTAGCCCTCACATGCCAAATGTTTTGCCTAGGAGAGGCAAAACGTCACCTTTTGAGGCATGACGTCATCTAGGAGGGCTAGGGTTTGGTGGTGAGGTTGTTATTCATTGACACAAGGACGTTTTGAGGAGAATGAGGCTTTGACCATGAAGAAATGACTTTGGATGAATGACATGTGGCTTTGGGAAGCCTATCTACACTCCAACACCAACGACTTGCTCTTAGTGGCAAAACGTCCCCTAAAGGGATGATGTCACCTTAAGTTAGGGTTTCTTTTTGTGTAAAAGTAAATTCGAAGTGAATTGTTTAATATTATTTGTGTAAAGGGGCAAGATTAGGGTTGTTGACCCCTAGTCTTGTGGTTTACCCTAAAATTATGTGGACAAACTATTTTGAAGACATTTTGTATAAATAGAGATCATAAGATCTCATTTTAACATATAACTCTCCCTCTTGTGAGAAGTACTTGGTCTGAAATTTTCACTACACTTGAGTGCTTTTGGTCTGAAATTTTTGCTATGGAATAATGCTTTTTGGTTATGGTTGAATGAGGATGATGGTGTACTATCCTTAGGAGGTCATTTTCTTGCTATTGTGGAGGTTTATTTTGGCATGTTACAACTTTTTCTTGAATGGTATGGTTTCATTACCTTGTTATTATCATTTGTAATTCAAGTTGAAGTTGTTTTGGCCGAGGCTAGATAAGGAGTATAAGGATATACACCCCTATCCTAGTTTCCACCATTTTATCAAGTTATTTTGCAAGGATTTAGTTGAGGAAGTAAGAGGATTTACACCCGTCATCTTCAAACCCTAGCTAGGTCACTTGCCTTGGGAAGTAAAATGATTTACACCCCCAAGGATTTAGTAACCCTAGCTATTTCTTTTTGACCCCATTAACCCATAACTAGAGGCACTAGTCTTGCATTGGAGAAACAAAATATTGCATTGGGAAACGTGATTTCTTGTCCTTTTTACTTTTTGCAACTTGGATTTTCTTCCTTGTGCCTTGGGTACCTCACAGCCACTAGGGCGTCCCCATCAAAGGGATACTTTTTTCTGCTGTTATAAAATTGCATCTTCATCCATTAGGGCTGCAGAAACCCTAACTCATTTGCTTGAATAACTCTCTAATCAACCGCTTGAATTTGCCCAAAGTTTGCACACTTACTCTTCTTGTTTTAGCCCACTTTTTGGCAAAGTTTGGAGGATTTTCAATGCTTATTTTCTTGCTGCAATACATTGATTGTTACAGCCATAAGGCTGATATAATTTGCTGCAGAAAAGTGTTTACAACAACCTTATCTTTTCATGCTAGTATCTTGGATTTTCCTCTTGAGTTTTGCTAGTCTTTCTCTTGTATCTTCTACTTGATCTCTAGCATTTATTTTGCAGCTTATGGTGCCATCTTATTGCTGATAAACATTGTTACTAACAACTGCTATTAGGGACAACATGCTTAACTTGCTTGTTCAATTGATTATATTGCAATATATCCTTGTTTTGCTTGTGTCTCGGGCAGGTGTTTCACTATTTGCAGGTCACTCAACATACTTGGCAACCCTTGGACGTTCCCAAGACTTCATTCCAAGACCTTTATACCATTTAGATTTGATTTCTAGGGACTTCCTCTCCATTTTCATCTTTCTTCATCTCAATTCCCCTAGGGTCACTAGGATTCCCCCCTTGAGGTGACTACCTCACCTCTAAAGTGACGTGGATACTTGCCTAAGGTGACAGTGGGTAGGTGACCTCTTAGTTGTCGCCATTTAGTGGTTGGGTCGAGCCTTGCCCAACCTACAACTTGTGCGATAATAGTGTTCATGACATACAAGGGTTTGTATTGTCTCATTTATGGGTGCCTTTGTAGAGGGTGTGTTGCACCTTCGTTTTTAATGCATCCTTTTTCCAAGCCCGTTTATTGCCATTTGTTTTTTAAGATGTTTCCAGGTTGAAGCCAAGGTGGGACTTCTACCTAAGCATGAAAAACATTGCCCACCTTGACCCTACCCCGATTACATTATGCTTCCCTAAGTTGAATAAAATGTGTGGGACTTGTACCTAAGCATGAAAAACATTGCCCACACACGCTCTACCTTGGTTGGCATTTTTATATTGTTATTTTTCACGGGTCCCATCAGTTTCTTAAGAGAGACATTTTATTGTCCTCAGGATCCCTGGGCGAGCATCTAGAAGGTTTATGATTGGATTTTATCTTTTTCCAGCTATAAACCTCTGGGCCTTCAGCCCCTTCTTCCCATGAAATGAGGTACAATCCCTTCTTGTGTCAATACACCCGAAAATCCCAAAAGATAAGGAGATGAATAAGGGGTGAAGTGTGAAAAATGGTAAGTATGATCAAGAATGGCACGATGACTTGTCCAGGAGACCTCCTAGTAGCAAACTCATCCCTAAAGGTGACCACTTACTAGGGCACAATATCAACCGCCAAGGTGAAACATGGAAAAGAGCATAACTTCCAAGCAAGCGTTCTATAATCAAAAGCAACTTTAAATGCAACATACTTAAATGCCTGAAATATTAAAGTGACACTCACCACAATACTTGACTTGTACCTTATGGAGCAAGACTCATTGTCTTCCGGAAGCAAGCTAATGTGGTTGATGCCATCATCATGAATTTAGGATGTGTGGTGGGAAGTGGGTCTCTGTCTGTGCATGTGGATGCTGTCAATCATCTGTCTCTCGGTACTCCATGTCTGCAACCTGAGGGCCTCGAGACATTATCTCCTTAGTTATCCCTAGAAATTGGGGATAACATTTGGCTCCTACTCGGGGACATGTACTCGCCATAGAGTGCATGAGAACCTCAACATCTCTTGGTCAGACCTGTGCCTACACTGAAACATAAAACCGTAAAATCTAGGGTGGCTCAATCACCCTTTGCTTATATATATCAAAAATCCAAATCTCAAAAAGGACAACTAATCTAGAAAAGAAAATTTCGCACTTTTCATATAATATGATGAAAGAGAAGCATGTAAATAAAAAAAATGCAAGCAGAGCAGAATGAAAATAAAAACGAAATGCAACTAAACTACCATGAGAAATCAAGATGCAAATGCAAGAAAGCAAGATGACCTACTTAATTACTTACTTGGGGCCCGAGCCCTAAAGAAATCACTTACCATCTGGGAAATAATGCTTGAGGAGGAATCCATTCTCCAGTAATGGCATCCTCCTCCCCTCTCCTGTGGACAAATAGAAAGAGTCTAACCTAGATATTTCCTCTATTGTGTAAGGTCCCAACCACAGACTATCAAACTTTTGATGCATTCCAGGTTTTTCTCTTATTTTGTCCCACATTAGGACCAAATCCCCCTTCTTGGAATCTCTCGGCTTTGCTTTACGATCAAAGGTTCCTTTTACATTATCTTGGTTCTTTGCCATTTGATCAAAAGCCATTCTTCGAGTTTCCTCTAACTCCATAAGTTGATTAATTCTCCCTTGCAATGCTTCTTTATCTGTGGCGAAGTGTTGGGCTAATTGCAAGGCTGGGATTTGGAGGCTCATAGGTAGATATGCCTCCAACCCGTAAACTAATTCAAAAGGGGTTTTCATGGTAGAAGTCTTTGTAGTTGTGCGGTCTGCCCACAGGGCATATTTGATCTTGCTATCCCAACTTTTTATTGTTTTCTCCAACAATTTTCTTTACAATATTCATGATGTTCTTGTTGCTAGATTCTGCTAATCCATTTCCTCGAGGATAATAATTTGAAGAGTGTGACAAAACAATTCCATATTTGAAACAAAACTCACTGAGCGCCATCGAACTGAAAGCCTTGGCATTGCCTGTGGTTATCTTTGCAGGAACACTGAATCTAATGATAATCTTCTCTTCAAGGAACTTCATTACCACCTCTTTTGTTGCTTTCTTTGTTAGGACAACTTCCACCCATCGGGTGAAATAGTTTGTGACAGTCAAAACCCATCGGTAACCATTACTAGAGTTGTCCTTGAATTCGCTAATGAAATCTAGTCCCCACTGTTGGAAGGGTGCCTCCACAACAACCGGTTTAAGAGGGAGGGAAGGGAGGCGTTGCTTTCCAACAAAGAACTAGCAAGGCTGACAAGATTTGACGTAGCGATGTGTGTTAGAAAGAATAGTAGGCCAATAATATCTTTCCCTAAAAAATTATGGGCAGTAGTGTGGATCGCAAAATGGCCTCCACAATATCCTGAATGAAACTCTGCAACTAGCTTGTTTGCTTCTTCTTTATTCACACACCTGAGGATTACCCCATCGGGGTTCCTCCATCCGAGACCATTCCGTGTCAAGCAATACTTCATGGATTTGAACCTTAAGGCTCTCCTCTTATGATCGACAAGATGATCAAGACAAGTAAGATTCTTCAAATAACAAATAATGTCTGAATACCATTCGTCATCCTCAATTTCACTTATGACAACATTGATCTTTTCTTTTTCTCTCATTTTGATAGCTTCCTGATTACTTTCTGTCAACATCTTATCTAATCCCTGGCCTTTGATTATCTTGGATGGTTTGATCTCCAAGTCGTACTCTTGTATTTGTGAAACCCATTTTCCCCTTGATCCAAGACAATCTTGTTGTGATAGGACATCCTTTACGGTGGGGTACGGGATGGAAGCTTTGATCTTGCTATACCCTACATAGGTTCTAAAATGCTTGAGGGACTTGACAAGAGCGTAGGTTTGCTTTTCTATAATGGTGTAATTTAGCTCTGAGTCTTTAAGGGCTTTGCTCATGAAGGCGATTGATTGTTCATCTCCTTGATCATTCTTTTGCAGAAGAACTCCTGTGATGGTATCTTCTGAGGCCAAAGAAAAGATGATGAAATCCTTAGAAAAAATTGGACTGACTAGAACTAGCGCGATCGTGATTGCCTCTTTGATATGTTGGAAAGCCTTCTTTCCCTCATCATTCCCTCATCATTCCATTCGAAACGGGCATCCTTTTTTAACAAGCGATTAAGGGGTTTTACGATCTCAACAAAGTTTGGAACGAACCTCCTTATGAAGTTGATCTGTCCAAAGAAAGATTGTAAGGCTTTCTTGTCTTTAGGGAGAGGGATTTTCTTGATGGCTTCAATTCTTGAAGGATCTATCGAGATGCCATCCTTGGAGATGATATGACCTAATAACTTCCCTTTACCCACACCAAAAATTGAAAACTTTGGATTAAGAGAAATGCCATATCTTCTGCACCTTTGAAAAATCGTCCTTAAGTGTTGGATATGCTGATCTCTTTTCTTGGAGATAGCAGTTAGGACATCCTGGTAAATCTTGGAGTTTCCCGATTAGATCCCTGAAACCATAATCCATGACACGCTGGAAAGTAGCTCCTGCATTAGTCAACCCAAAAGGCATTCTCAAATACAAATCAAGACCTGTTTTTTATAGAAACATAGGTTTATTACATGTATTATTGATGGCTTACATTATCTGCTTCTGTTAAAAAGGCTTTAAATTACTGATAAAAAGTTCTACATGTAAGAACTGACTAGAGATATTTACATTGTTCGATATTTAAAGATATATCTGTATGGACCCATGGTAAATAATTTCATTATAACAATTCACAACTGTTATTCTCGAATTATTTTATATTATGTTGTAAGTTCTTGTTATTTTTTATTATTTTGTTTGTCTTCTTACTCTTGTACCCAAATTTCCTTAATTTCTTGTGACAAATATTTAGATTTCTACCTTTTCTATGTTGGATGGTTCATTAATTTGGTTTGTTTATTCTCAGATTATTCTATATTAAGTTTTTAGTACTTTTTGATATTTTGTTCTTGTCTTTTTCTTTTACCAAATTGACCCTCTTTTGTGCCAAATATTTGTATTTGTGGATTTTCTACGTTGGATGGTTCATTGATTTGATTCATTTTTATAGGTGGTACTTTTTTGGGAAAAAATATTAAGCAAAATGCGACATTATTAAAATTTACTTCTAATTAGGTGTTTGGAAAATCCTTGACATGCTCTGCATGTAGAACTATAGAAGTTGACTGGACATATGTATGTACTAGTGTGTATGGAGCTGAATATATATATATATATATATATAGAGAGAGAGAGAGAGAGAGAGAGAGAGAGAGAGAGAGGTTGTGGTCTGGCGGCAACTTGGAGTGGTTATTGTGGAGATAACCTGGGTTCAAATCTTGGCGGGCTTGCTCCTCCCTTGCATGGGCTTGGTGGCTTGCGGCTTGTGGCTCTGCCACTTTTGGGGCAGATGCTCTTAAATGTTGCTGGAATAAGTGCCATCTTTGGTTTTAAGCTAATCATTGTTGTAGCCTACAGGCAGTGATTTGTAATCTGAGCTGGCTCGGTACCATCGATCTCATCTTTGCTAATAAAAATGCTAGACGATGTGGCTGCATTGCTCCTAGGCTTTCAGTCCATTGGGTTGTTTCCCTTTAAGAGGAAGCATTTCTATGAGCCATCTACACCATGTGTGTGTGTGTATACACACACACATGGTGTAGATGGCTCTTAGAAATGCATCCTCTCTGCATTTGTTGCAGTTTATAATGGCACCAATTACCGATGCTCCATTGTATTTGTGCAAACTCTTGAATTTCTATCAATATGTTCATTGTCAATTTTGAAATCATTTGGAATTATCTTGATGTGATTGGAATTTAGAAATTACCGATCAAAGTATGAGCCCAGATTAAGTATGGTGCATATTGCATACTTTCTTACCAATTCTTTTGACTATTTGTTACTGATTTATTTATTTTTTCTATTGATGTAGGTTGGATACAGACATATTGATTGTGCCCGTGCATATGCGAATGAAAAAGAGGTAATTGCCACAAGAAGCATGGCATGACAACCTTCATAGTTGAGTAAATAACACCAAAATAATTTTATACCACCAAGGTCTGTGAGATTATTATTGACTTTAGGGTGGACATCCAAAACCAATCTGTCCAACTAATGTTTTATATTTCTTGCTTTGCCGTTTCTATTACATCAATTTTTTTTTGAAAGTCATGAAGGTAACTTGACACTACTGTGTCCTTCTAAGATGAAAGTTCAGTCATTGACCAACAGGTGTGTTACCTATTTTGTATTTATACTAGAATTTTCTAATAAGTAAGCTAGTTGCACTAGATTTTGGTTTGAAGCATTTTTAGATTGCCTGTTAATCTGGGTGTTTTGATTGCTGTACATTCCAGAATGACCTTGTATGATGTCCTAATCAATTTATAGGGTTTGCCAGATTGGTTGTGCATTGACAGAAGTGTTTCATTCGAATGCTGTGAAACGTGAGGATCTATGGATTACATCCAAAATTAGGTAACATATACCTTTTTGATGCTTTTGAATATAGGTGATGTCTTTTTAGGTAGTCTGCATCGTTGTCCAGCTTCATATTTAATTCTGTAAGCAGTATTGTTGATGACAATAGAAATGATTTGAAATGAATCATTACCATGATTTCAAGCAGACTTGTACAATAAGCTATCACGATTTCATCTTCCAAGTTAATTTCTAATTTTCTACTTTGAACTCCTCATCTATATCAATGATTAAATTCCTAAGATGTTATTATCTTCTCTTTAAATCATAAAGCGGTAATAATTTTCATAGCCATGGAAAGAGCTTTTGAGCTTTAGTAAGAGTATTTTTTCATGGTCTAACTTCCTTCAGCTAATCATAACTTGGGACTTCACTTGGGCTCTTGCAAACCTGTTTGCTACTTGTTACCGCCTAAAAATGCAAGTTCATTTTGCTTTTTCGAAGGCATTCTTTTCAGCAGAACTGTACCAGGAGATGTGAACTTTGGGAGTTTGGTACGAGTCATTGGTTCAAACACCATCTTGTTTATCATGCATGGGAAAGATAGTGGTGGAGATCTACGTGATTACCTTTTCTTTAATATGTTGAAGGATGTTTACGTGTTTGGAGGTTTGTTTCATTGTTAAGTTCACATACTTGGAGGCACTATTGCACATGTGGCAGCATCTCACCTTTGGGGCACTTGTCTACATATTTCGATGCATGTTTTTCTAGTGGAGATTGACTTTTGGGTGTCTTCATGGTTTCCAAGACATGACTTATTTGGAGGCATGTTTCATCACCAAAGTGCTATCTCACATTGTACAAGGCATATGCTACCTATTTGAAGGTATATTGTGGAACTTGGTCACTTGCTTGAGCAAAGAATGGGAAAATAGCGAGTTATTAGAGGAGCACCTTGCTTATTATATCAATAAAGGTCAGATCTATGCTGTTTGGTTCCATATCTTGTGTTGTTGGTCATATCTTGTATTTCCATTGATATATCTTCAGATCTATGCTTGTTAAACTGAACTATAAACCCTAAGACCTAACTCAGAAGTAAACCTACAAGCAAACACACACACACATCAGTGAAACAGTGAGCAGTTAGTGTTCCAAGCGAAAAAATTGGCTTGGGAACATTACACCCTCATACAAAGGCACTCATTGCTGATTTTTCAATAAGCTAGGATTAAGCATGAAGTTCATTCCATTTTAGCATTTTACTTAAACCATAAACAATTGTGTTGCAACAACCAAGATCACAAGAAGAAACACCATGCACAAGTACACACAAAGTATCCTGGGAAACGCTTCTCAACAAGGGAAGAAAACCCAACCAATCCTTTTCTATATTCTTCAAGAGAAATACCCCCATCACCAAGAAAACCTAGCACACAAAAGGGTGCTCACAAACCCTAGAAGACTAGCGCCCAAGAGAGGTGCGCACTTTTCCCAAGAAGATGTACTTGCTGAAATTTCCAAACTCACACTTAAGATATGATTCCTCAATGGGGAATTTACCTTTACTTATATTAGACTGAACTTGTCAACAAAAGTGTCTATTGGCACAACCGGGCCGACCTCACTAACTCACAATATAATTAATAATTACCAGATTAATTATCTATTACATTAAGGTGGGGCCGACCTATACCCTTTACATTATAATTAAGGTTACAGGTAAGTTTGACTCTTGAACAATATAGCAAGGGATCTCATACACCCACTAGTGCTCAACTACTAGGGCCACATCCATAGGGATGTCCATATCTCTATCTCACTGTGTCTCACAGGAGAACCACACTCATTAGTGCTCAGCCACTAGGATCACGTTCACCTGTGCTCATCCACAGGCATGTCCAACTCAACAGATCTTCTTTCCCACTGCATTACACAGGAGAGTCATCTAGATTTCATCATCTCAACTCTCTGCTTAGAGGAGGCTAATAGATTGTTTTCATCTTTGTCTCATAACGATGCACCCAACTCATGGGAATTCACACGTTCACCTGTGCTCAACCACAGGCACGTCTAACTCAATAGATCTTCTTTCTCATTGCGTTACGTAGGAGAATCATCTGGAGTTCTTCTCAACTCTCTGTAAGGAGGAGGCCAACACAACGTTCCAGTTCTGTCTCAGATAGGAACCACACACCCAACCCATGGGCTCTCTCAGGTCGACTCAATCAGTCTGTAACCTGGAGGATGTCTCACGCAACTGTAATCATCAACACTCATGTGGATGAATATCTTATGTAACCTTACGTGAATATTGATGCCACTCATGAAGTTAAACCCCACACCATACCATCTATCATCACACATGCTCGTTGATGGGTTTCTTGAGAAATACTTCTCCTGGGCACTGCCACATATAATAGGGGCAAACGATAATCCTCCCATACCTAAACTTAGCAAATTGTATGAATTCTGTGTGTTATTGTGAAGTTTAAGATGATTCTTAATGTGATCTACCTAATGGCACTTATATTTGACTTGACTCACTTTTTATGTTGTATTGGACTTGTGTACATGCCCCCGAATTGATGGTCACATTAGCTCAGTGGTGCCACTCCTTGGATGATGTTCTTTGCATGGACATGATATGGATATGAGCCTTGCTCCTTCGGAGGATGTTGAGGGTGCCATTTTACACACTTGATGGAGCTCGTCCCACACTTTTATGGAGGATGTTGGGCTTTCCTTAAGGACGTCACACTTTTGAGATGACCTAGCACCTTGTGAGAGAGGATGTGGCACCTTTTTGAGGGGACGTTGCATTGTTCGGAGGTTACTTTACACGAGGATGAAACGTTGCACCCTTTGGAGGGAATGTTTCACTTTTGAACCCCTTCACATGCCTTTTCACATATTTTGAGGGAAACCAACTTCAGGATCAATTATGTTTTGACAGAATGCCCAACATTCCATCAGCTCAATGCCATTAGATGCATAATGGCCATGGGATTTCCAAAATGTTGTCATAATAGAAATTCAGGCAACAATTAAGTTATTAACACAATTATGGTGCTTTTAAAATCTACTGCGAGAGGATTATCACCAAATTTTTGACCACTCGTGGGATACCTTTTGTAATGTTCCTGACTTGGCTAGTCTAGGAAACACTGCTAATGTGTGTGTAGGATTAATTGTTTACAGCATATAAATGATCATACAAATAACAAATGC
>ML784710.1:220934-272077 GCA_009831015.1 Picea engelmannii | reverse complement strand
TCAAAATTAAAGCTGTTTGGTAAATTCTTTCACAATGTTTCTTCTTTCATTGCAATAGATGCACTGGCCAAACGCTGACATTCCCAGCACATGGAAAGCAATGGAGAAGCTAGTAGATACTGGCAGAGTCCGTGCTATTGGGGTGAGCAATTTTTCTGTCAAAAAGTTGCAGGATTTACTCAAATATGCAAAAGTGTTGCCAGCTGTGAACCAGGTTGAATGCCATCCAATATGGCAGCAACATAATCTTCATGTATTCTGCAAGTCCCAGCGTATTCATGTCTCTGTAAGTAATATCATTCTAAATGAATGCTTCACAAAGAATATTATCATCTTGTTTATGGAACTAATGTGGATATACTATCTGCTTGCAAAATATGGTGTTTTTAATTCAGTTCTTGGGGTGTTTTTGGATTCAATTTCACCAATCTAGATCTTAATATTTATAATTTTGGCAATTGTTACAGGCATACTCTCCACTGGGTTCTCCAGGTACTGGATGGGTTAAAGTGAAAATGTTAGAGCACCCTATACTGAAGCAAGTGGCAGAGAAGTTGGGTAAGACACCTGCACAGGTTGCACTTCGCTGGGGTTTACAAAGTGGCAATAGTGTGCTGCCAAAAAGCACCAATGAAGACAGAATAAAAGCAAACTTTGAAGTATTTGACTGGTCAATCCCTAAAGAATTATTTGATCAGTTTTCCCAAATAGAACAGGTATGTAGTTTGATTAGCATCTGTGAATCATTTTCATTTCCAAGGAGTTTTATGTTTCCTGTGTTTTGGTGGTACGTGGCTTAAAGCCCTTTTTATGTGGTTTCTAGGCAAGGTTGATTCGAGGTGAATTTCTTGTCAACAAGACACGTGGACCATTTAAAAGTGTGGAAGAACTTTGGGATGGGGAAATCTGAGAGGAGTTACAAGTAGACTTGAAATTTGACTGCTGCTAACTAAAGCGATTGTCATTGGATATTTTTGAATATTGTTGTCTGAATTTTTTTGAGAATGGCGTATATATGAACTAAATTTTTTGAGAATGTCATATATATAGCCCAAGCAACAATTTGTACTAAATATAACCTGTTTGTTAACATCAATATTATTTCTTCTGTCAAATTATATTTTACAGTGAATGCTAGGAGAAAAATTTATAGTAAAAGCTTCTAAGAGGATAGTTTACTGTCAAATCAACCTGGATTACCCACAGTGGATTTGGAGTTTGACAGTATTTCACATTGGCAGCCGGTCAATAATATAGTAGATAGTTGAAGTTTACTTCTGTAATTTACATTGCAAGTACAAAAATTGTATGGAAGGGAATGATTAAAAAATGAGGAAACCATGCAATGAACAAAGAAGAAATGAAATGAAATTTATATTAATATCATTAGTATATATATTTTCTGGATTATCTGCAATTTGATCCATGTTAGTCAATGTTTCTAACCCTACAACGTTGACTAGCATGGATCATATCACATGTAATCTGGAAATCATGATCTAATTGCATTCGAAAGACCAAAATAGGTCATAGATACTGTAAAATACAGCGAGCATTTACAGCCAAATAAAAGGGGGGTGCAAGAAGCATCCCCTAAAAGGAGACAAAAATGAGTGCAAAGTAGCAGCGTGGAATGATAGAAAACATCCAAGTGGGTTAAATAAAAAAGGTAAACCCCTTAAGACACTAAGAATAAAGTGTAACGATCTCTAGTGAAGGAGGGAGCTACACCCGCTCATTATCTGAATCAGTAGTGGAGATGCCAACCTCAGAGTGCTTGCAGATTAATGTCCTTAGATGAGAGGCCCAGAACGATAGGGCCATGGGGAGCAATCTTAAGCGGCATCAAAATGCCCATGTTGGTGATCGAGGTAGACACTGAAGAAGTAGGAACACTTCTGACATCCAAGGCCAAGGAACCTCTAATAGTAGGGAAGATGTTGATAATGCATCTTTGAGCACGTGTCTTGTAGTGGTGACACTCTCAATCAGATCTTATCCTCCTATGAGTCATCAACATGACACAATTAGGAACCCAGGTTGTGTAGAGTAGAGAATAGTGCCAAACATATTAGTGCTATCGAAATGCCCCCATTGTCCCAGATCGGGGGAAGGAGGTAATCTATGTAGCTATCACCAGAACTTTAAAGTAAATGGCACTTGAGACCTAATGCCTCTCAAATGTACACGGCAAGGCACCTTTGGTTTGGGTATTTAAAAAAGGTCAATAACGATTTCTTGAGCTCTTGCACAAACATTGAAACCTCTCTTTAATCTCATACTGGATTGGGCATGTAATAATAAAGTGATTCCTAGTCTCTACCTTATGCAATGTGCAAAGTTCATAGATTTGTTCTACCCTAAGGAGACGGTGATCTACCTTTCCTCTCAACTAGTGTGAGTAGACCTAAAGTTCATCTAGAGGAAATTAACCTTGTGTAGAAAACATAACTAAAGGTAGTTCACTTTGACAATGAGATTGTACAACTAATTTCCTCCTTTATGGGGAAGAGGTGGGGATGGGATTTGTTATTCCCATTTTGTGGATAACTAAGGAGATTATGTTTCGAGGCCCTCAGGTTATAGATATGGAGTGCCGAGAGACTACATGACCAATAGTACTCTTTTGCACAGATGGAAAACCATCTCACCACCACAGATGGTCACAGTTTTGCAGATAGCATCCACCACACCAACTGGCTTCCGGAAGGTAGTGGGCCTTGCTCCATGAGGTACAAGTCAGTATTATGGTGAGCATCATTTCAATATTTAAGCCATGTGATTATGTTGTATCTTAGATTGCTCTAGAGTTCATGATATATGCTTGGACATGATGCCTTTTTCCTTGCTTCACCTTGGTGGTTGACATTGTGCCCTAGTAAGTGGTTTTCCTTGGGGATGGGTTTGCTACTGGGAACTCCCTTAATGAGCTACCGTACCATTCTCGACCATACTTACCACTTTCCATCATTTTCCCCCTCCATTTCCTTATCTCTTGGGATTTTAGGGTGTATTGACCAAAGAAGGGGTTGTCCCTCATTCTATGGGAAGAAGGGGCTAAAGGCCCAGGGGGGTTGATGTTGGGTAAAAGATAAAATCCTTGTATAAACCTTCTAGATGCTTCGCCCAGGGATCACCCAATAAAGCATTGAAACACTTATCTTTGAATAAAGGGGACCCACAATATAATAAATAATGCTTAAAAGGTTAGTTGAAGGATATGAGGTGTCATCACGAGCCGACCTATCATGTCCATGAATATCTAGTGGTATGACATTACCATCATTTGGTCACCAAACTAGGGTAATGGCTATCAGTTGCATGGCTGAGAGAAATGGGGTCTCATCACAAGCCATCCTTCTCATTTCCATTAGGTGTTTGTGGGTGACATTGCCATCATCTGGTCACCAAGCCATGGCAATGTCCTTCAACCTCTCCTTATGCTATATTGAAAGAAAATAAAGAAAGAAAGATAAAAGGCAATTGATGGGCTTGGAAAAAGTGCATTGTGGACGAAGGTACCACACACCCTCTACAAAGGCACCCATGAATGAGACACTATGACCCCTTGTATGTCATGAGTCCTATGCCCATCGAGTCTTGACCCCAACTACTTCATCCACTTTACATGGCTTAGAGAGGGATCTCTTGGAAACTCTCCTTGACCTAGGGCAAGATCTACCCAATAGGACACCTCGTCAACCCTCCCATATTCAAGCTTGACAAGTCACATAGTGTCTTTGAGTTGTTAATTGTTTGATATAGTGATCTTTGATGCACATGCTTGGATGTCTTATTTATTGATTGGATTCACTTGTCATGATGTTATGACTTGAGATCCTTGGCGGGCATGCTCATTTGTCTTTGCATGACCTAGTTGGTAGACAGTTTTGGGAGAACAAGTCTAGCTTGGGCTTTCATGGGGCTACAAGCCCACAGGTTGGATGCCAGGGGCTTGCATGCCGGATGAGAGAGATCAAACTTGGAAGGCCTTGATGATGACTTGGACGACATAGCCCAACCCTCACTTGCCAAACGATTTTCCTAGGAGGGGCAAAATGTCCTATTTTTTTATCTTGACATCATGCTTTTGGGGCTAGGGCATGGTGGTGAGGTGCCACTCTTTAGACACATGGATGTTTTGAGGAGAAGAGGGTCTTCACCATGATGAGAGTGCTTAGATGCTTGACATGTGGCCTTTGGAGGCCTACCCATGCTTCTCCAACATCAACGACTTCCTCAAAGTGGCAAATCGTCCGCTAAAGGGGAGACATCCTCTTAAAATTAGGGTTTTATTTGTGCAAAAAGTGATAGTTTAAGTGAATTGTTTAATATTACTTTGTTAAGGGGGAAAGATTAGGGTTGTTGACCCCTAATCTTGTGGTTTACTCCTTAATTTATGGACAATTCACTTTGGTGTCATTTTGTATAAATAGAGATCATAAGATCTCATTTTTAACATAACTCTCCCTCATTGTGAGAGGACTTCGTCTGAAATTTTTGCTACACTTGGCTCTTTTTGTCTCTTGTGCACTTGTTTATGGCTATATTGATAAATGGTTAATGGAGGAGTGAGGCGCTAGCCTTGGATGATGTTTTCTAGCTCTTATGGTGGATTATCTTGGCATTTCTCTTGATCTTGGTATAGTTTTTAATATTATGCTATCATTTTTTTCAAGTCAAGTATTGTTATGCTAGGAGCTAGGTGGGAAGTATAAGGGCATGCACACCCACCATAGTCTTCATCATTTTATGCTTCCTCTCATTGATTATACAAGGGTTTGCTAAGAGAAGTATAAGGGCATACACCCTCTTAGCCTAAACCCTAGTTAGAGAAACTTGCCTTGGGAAGTAAAAGGGCTTACACCCCCAAGGAGGTAGCTTCTCTAGTTCTTTGTTTATTTGACTCCATTAACCCAATGGTAAAGACACTACTCATACTTTTTTGCATTGGAGATATAAAATCATTGCCTTGGGAAACAAAATTTTTGATCTTTTGAAAGGTTTCTTGCTTGAAGTTGGTTGGCCAAATCGAGATGAGTCTTCCCCTACTAGGGCATCCCCTCGCTCCCACTGCTTCTTGCTGTTGCTACAAAATTACACCTTCAGCCATTAGGGCTGCAGAAACCCTAACTCATTTGCTTGAATAACTCTCTTATCAGCCATTGGATTTTGCTCAAAGTTTGCATACTTTTTATCCTTGGTCCAACACACTTTCTGACAAAGTTTGAGGGGATTTCAGTGGCTGATTTTCTTGCTGTAATACATTGAATGTTACAGCCATAAGGATGATATAATTGTCTGCAGACAAATGTTTACAACAACCTTATCTTTTATGCTAAGAATATTGGTTTTTCATCTTGAGTTTAGCTAGTCATTTACTAGTCTTTCTCTTGCATTTTCTACTTGATCTTTAACATTTATTGAACAACTTATAGTACCATTTTCTTGCTGATATATACTGTTATCTGTTGCTACAAATTAGGGACAACAAGCTTAACTTGCTGATCCAACTAACATACATCATTGCATAGTGTCTTTTCTTGTGTCTCGGGTAGGTATTTTATCATTTGCAGGTTACTCAACATACTTGGCAACCCTTGGACCTTCCCAAGAAATATTTCCACACATTTTACTCCACTTAGACTTGACCTCTAGGGGCTTCATTTCCACTTCCCTCCATCTCCATCTAAATCCCCCTAGGGTCACCGGGATCGCCTCCCTAGAGTGACCTAGTCACCCTTGAAGTGCGAGACCTACATCGAGGTGACATTAGGTGTAGGATTCCCAAGTTGTAGCACTTGCTTTGTGGTTGGGTTGGGCTTTGCCCAACCTACAACTTGCGCTATAATCAGAATCAAGGGAGATCAAGTAGGGAGGGAGGTGATTAATCAAAATACCCACCAACTCCACAAAGATCGTGCCTAAAAAACCAACAAGGTTGTCGAGTTGACTTGTATATGGATGCAAGTCTCCCAAAGGAATAAAACGCCAAATAAGGGTATATATCATACTTTGAGGAGTCCTCCATTTGTCCTACTTTGTAAAGGTAGATTTTTAGCCTAAGCTTTGTCTTAAGATAAAGGGGATATGCACCAAACTCTACTTGTACAATGTATTGAGGAACAATTTGTTTGCACTAAATAAGACGCTAAATGATGCTAATATGGAACCCCTTGATGTGAGATCGCTTTGTATGGCCAAGGCTAGAGCCCCAAATCTCGAACCCATATACAACTGTAGGTTTAGTGAATGTATCATAGAGTTTCATCTTGGATTGTATGCCTTATAAATGAAGTTGGAACCATAATAACTGAAGGTGAGACATGTGAATTACGCCTATTAGAAAGTAGATGAAGTGGTAATATTCACTAGTTTCCCTCGGAAAGGAAAATGATACTAGAGTGGGCCTCTTTTGTTGTATTAAAGATCATGATAAGTTGGTTTTCCCAAGATTCTTTGCCAACCAAAGAAGATTGTTGAATTGCTTCAAAGCATAAAGTTGCCTCTAGAACCCCTCTTGAGTGGAGGCCAACAACACCACATCCTTTTCCTATAAAATGAATGAAATTAGGATATGGTAAAGTAGGTATACCATCCTTGGCTTGAGTGGAATCCATGATGAATTGTTCAATCTCGTCAATGTAGAGCATGTTATCGCGCAAGTTGTAGGTTGGGAAAAGCCTGACCTAACTACCAAAATGGCGACAACTTAGAGAGAACCTACCCACTGTCACCTTAGGCAGGTGTTCCCGTCACTTTAGAGGTGAGGTAGTTACCTCAAGGGGGGAATCCCAGTGACCTAGGGGGGATTGAGACGAAAAAAAGTGAGGTATGAATGGATGCTCGTAAAGGTCAAGTTTCTAGATGGAAAAGGGAACTTGGAAATGAGTCTAGAGGGTTGCTTAAGGTTCCCAATGCTTTGGGTGACCTGCCAAGAGAGAATACATGCCCAAGACACAAGGAAAACCAAGTATACGATGCAATACGTTAGGTGGACAAGCAAGTTAACCTTGCTGTCCCTAATTGCAGCAAAAATCAATGATATATATCAGCATGTAAAAGATAATAAGATCTGCAAAATACGTGCTAAAATTCTAGTTGAATAAGTAAGAAACAAGCTAGTAAAGACTAGTTCAACTCAAGAATGAAAGAACAAGACTTTAGTATAAAGGCAAGGCTGCAACAAAAAACTTACTGCATTGATATTTATCAGCCTTACGGCGGTAGCAAACCAAGCCTTATAACAGAAAAAAATCAGCCAATGAAAGTCACCTCAAACTAGCCTAAAAGGTGCGCCTAGGTTAGTAGTTTGTTAGGGCAAAGTTATAGTCAATTTCTAGGGTTAGTTTAGGAGTTATCTAGTTTTAGAGGGTTAGATTTCTGCAACCCTAATGGCTGTAGGTTAGTTTTATTACAAAAACATTTTTAGTGGGTGAAAGATGACACTTCAATGAGGCAAGATAGCCTAGGGCTCTGTTGACCACCTATTTCAACTAGGGGGTCAACTCCATGTGCCATGAAGTTGTGTACTTGATGGTGCAACCAAGTTGAAGACTTTCTGGTTTTACAAAACATTTTTTCCCTTGACACTTCTTTTTGTAACTGGAATTTTCGCTCCCTTGCGTGGGATATTAATGTAATGGGTCTGGATGGATCATATTTTAGGTTAGTTGCCTAGGACTTTATCATTAGGGAAGTCCTTTCATCGAGTGTTCTTTTTCCTCAGGTAATTGACTTGGCCTAACCAACCATTTTAATTACCCTTGAGTTTTTCACTCTCAATAATCCTCTAAAGTGGTGAAAGACATTCTAATGATCGAGCCCAATGGGTGACTAGGGTCTAAGAATATTGTAAATGACCATGCTAGACAGCTCCTAGAGGAAAATGTGTCTAACCTCATGTCTAACCTCATGTTTGACCATAGGAAAATGTGTTTTCCCCCTTTCTCCCTCACCCCTCAAACTCTAACTCAATACCAAAACCCTAAAAGTGACTCTTCCTTGACTTTGTCTATTTCTCTTGGATGTGTGACATTTGTAACTCATCCAAGAAGAGTCTCTCTTCTCTCCCAAGTATAAAAGAATGTCTACCCCTCCCTCATTACACATCTATTCTCAGTGTATTGTTACTATGCCCAAATCTCTCCCACTCATCTCTCACTCTTCTCTCTTTCTTCCTTATTTCTTCTTGTAATTTCTTGCTGCAAGTATTTGTATGCACTCTTTGGAATAAATAAAAGCTTTGGAGGGAATTTCATGGTGCATTAAAAGTCTTCGTGATGTTCCTCTTGGTCTTGGTTTGAGGTGATATCGCTGCCATAGTTTCTTGTGGGGTTTTCTTTCTTTCAAATCTAATTGAGGAGATCCCAAACAAACTATTTTGTTAGTTTAAGTTTATGGTAGTATTGTTGTAGACTTAGTGAGTTATTTGTATGGTATTGGAAAGTATTTTGCAATTTCCATTTCATGTACTCACCTCCTAGTTGTTTTGTAGCAAGATCTCACTTATTTGCAGGTCACTAAGGGTTTGGGGAAACAATTTTCAGATCTGGAAAGTTGCTTGTTCAACCAAGGGATTCCTCCATTAATTTTCTGTTCTAACTTCTATCATTCTTTGGGGATTTGTAGTAGTTTTTCAGTTCTGAAATAGGCATAAAATCATATTTTACATTCAGATTTTTATAGTGAAAATTTACGTTTTAACAACATAAATTTTTTGAGTTGTTTTGTACATTTTATAGCATTTTCGACAAGCTTTTGCTTGCTGATTTTTGCAGATTCTTGACAGGATAAGGGGAGGTGATGTCCATTTGGAGCCACAAAACACTCAAGAAGAGCCTCCAACTTGGAGTAACAAAACCCCTCACTTCTCTCATCTATTTTCTTGATTGTAAGCAACCCAAGAGAGTCTCTAAGGCTTGCATTCTTCACTAAGTTTTAATTTTCTATTTTGTAAAAGTTGTAAATAATTTGTGCCTACACCTTGCAAAGTGGTTTGGCTTGGCCACCCATGCAATATAGTAAGACTAGGTAATTAGTTTTCCTTTTATTGCATCTAATCATTTGCCCCACTTGTCCTTAAGACAAGGTTGTGTGACTAGGTTTATTTGTCTTTCATTTCAAGTTAAACTCTTTCATTTGTTTATTTCATTCACCCACTTGGGCACAAAACCGATAGGTTTGTCCTTCATTTCATGCCTTTGTTGAGGTTGCAAGTAGTTAGTTGTTTTTCAAGTTCTTTTATTTTTTTAATTCTTTTGCCTACACCCCACAAAGAGGATTGGCCTAGCCACCCAGGCAATATCGTAGGACTTGTTTCATATGCTAAGTGGTTAATGGTTGTTTATGCCTTTTAGTTTCTTTAGTTCCTTTAAAGTTCATTGTTTATATTTCACATAGTTAGAAGCATCTTTATTTTCATCTTGTATAAGCTCTTGAAAACATCTTTCTTTTTCAATTTGTTTAAGTTGGATCTATAAACATTTTGTTTATTTAATTTATTTTCAAGCTCTATCTCCTTAAGCATTTTAATACAAGTAATCTCATTGCTTAATCAATTAACTTGTAGCTTTATAAGGGATAATCTACCTACTTTAATTAGAGCACCATTTACTGATACAACTTTCGCCACCAAAAGGGAGGCTTGTGGAGGCTACTTGAGGTGCTAGGTCGGGGATGATATCACGACACTAGGTGTCCCCCTTATTGAGCACCCAAGTTTTCCGGGTTGACCTGTGGAGCTAGGGTAAGACCTTGTTTGCCTTTCTTATTGAGCACCCAACAATCATTTTGGCCAAAGTGGTAGGAGTATAGGGGAAGTCACCTAGTCCAGGCTTGCAACTTCACTTCACCTAATCAAAGTTTAAAATTTACTCACACAATTTGTGCTTCAATTTCATAATCTAAATCTAAGTTGTGTATAATCTTTACTTTCCCGCAACTTTACTTTCAAGTACTATCTTTCTTGCATCTACTTTTCAGTTTTGTATATCTATGGTTGAATGGTGTATCTTGAAGTTGCACATTAACCATCTTGGTGGTTTTTCTTTCAAGTTTTGGTTCCCGTGAAGTTGCACACTAGTCCTTGAGTGCCTCTTTCAACAGTTGCACATATCCTTTGGGCATCTAAGCTTTGGTTGTAAGTTGTTTCTATTGTGGTGAATGCATCTTTGAGCTATCTCTCTTTAACATATCTGCAAAATCATTTAAGTGGTTAGTTGAACTATTGTTTCATTGGTGAAGTAGATCTAACAAGTGCTTTGGATTATTGTGCAAGTATTCTTTCATTTCATTTGTAAATTGGCAATTAGTTGTATTCCTTGTACATTGTAAAGTCATCTAGGTATTCTTTATTTTTGGTAATTGTTGTAATCATATTTCATTTATATTTATTTGTAAAGTTATTCTTTTGTAAAATTAATTGACCCCATTTCCCAACCTTTAGGCACTAGTCTTAGTTGATTTTAGGGAAAGGGCTGATTTTCATTTAAGGTTTGCATTGCCTTCCTGCCTGTCATATAGGCTAGCTTCCCCTTGTCTTAAAATACTAAAATTAACTCCTAGAATTCATTTAATAATTCACATAGTAACTAGGGTTTACCTCCATTGGCTTCCCTAGGAGTAAGCCTAGACAGAAGAAATCCAAATCGAGGTGACAGTGGGTTTGGATTTAGGCATTGTGCCTCCAAGGACACACTAAGTGGATTTAGACTTTTCCACATTTGCAAGTGTGTATAAGGACGACAACAGGCTCAAAGAACAATATCCAAGTGAGAGAAATTCAAGGCTTCAACTTTTCACGTTTACCAATGCAATGCTTTATTTCTCCAATGCAATGATTAGTGCCTTTGATTAATGGGTTAATGGGGTCAAAAGTAAAGAGCTATAGCTACTACCTCCTTGGGGGTATAAATCCTCTTATTCCCCAAGGCAAATAACCTAGCTATGGTTTAAACTAAGGGGTGTATATCCTTATACTTCCTTAGCAAAACCTTGCAAACAATAATTCTATGTTTAAAATTATGGTGGAGCTAAATTAGGGGTGTATGCACTTATACTCCCTACCTAGCCTTAACAACAAATCAACCTTGAGCTTGAATTACAAATGATAGCAACAAGTAAAATACCTTACCAATCCAAATGGCAATAAGATAAACCATAACATGCCAAGATAAACCACTACAATAGCTAGAAAATACCTTCAAGAGTTAGTGCATCATCATCATGTACTCCATAACCAAAGAAAGCACCATACCATAGCACAAGAGAACAAAAAGCTTCAAGGTAGCGAAAATTTCCATCCTCACTTCTCACAATGGAAGAGTTATGATTCAAAATGAGATTTCATGATCTCTAGTTATACAAAATGTCTATCACATAGTTTGTCCACTTAGCAAGGGTAAAACATATGATAATGGGTCAACAACCCTTATCTTACCCCTTGCATAAAAATAATATTAAACAATTCATATTAAAATTCACTTTTACACAAAAGAAACCCTAGAACAAGGTGACATCACCCCTTTAGGGGATGTTTTGGCACTTGAGCAAGTTGTTGGGGCTATTTGAGCCTCCTCATCATGTGTTAAGCCTTCTCCACGCCTCATTCGGTGAAAATATTCCAAGTGTCAATGTGCAATCACTCCATCCCTATCAAACCCCCTCATGCATGACGTCAACCCTCAAAAGATGACGTTTTGCCTCTCCTAGGAAAATCGTTTGGGTGCTAGGGGCTGGATAAGATCCTCCATGATGTCAAGTAAGCCTCCAATGGCATCTCTTTGTGATCCGGTGTGTGGGCCTACCACATCCAACCTGTGGGCTCCTTGCCCCATGGAAGCCCATGATGTCAAGTAAGCCTCCAAAGGCATCTCTTTGTGATCTGGTGTGTGGGCCTACCACATCCAACCTGTGGGATCCTTGCCCCATGGAAGCCCAAGCTAGGTTTGTTCTCCCAAAACTGACGACCAAGCAAGGTCCTGAAAAACAAAAGGGTATGCCCTCCAAAGATCTCAAGTCAAAGATATCATGAAACGTATAAACCACGTCTAATAAGCAAGGCACCTAAACATGTGCATCAAAACTACCTCATCAAATTAAACAAAAACTCAAAACCCTATACGATTGACCAAGTTTATGTTTAATTTTCACTATGCTAGGCTCAAGCATGAGGTTTATTTCAATTTTAGCATTTACTTGAACCATAAACAAATGTATCTACATCATTCACAATTGTTGCAATAACCAAGATCACAAGAAGAAGTATCATGCACAAGAACACCAGAAATATCCTGGGAAACCATTCTACTCAAGGGAAGAAAACCCATCAATCCTTTGTTATATTCTCAAGAGAATATCCCCCAACCATAAAACCCTAATGCACACAAGAGGGTGCTCTACAACCTTGAAATTTGCGCCCAAGAGAGGTGCACAATTCAACCCTTAAAGTGTACTTGCTGAAATTTCAAAATGACAAGTAACAAATGTGTGAGTGTGTTTCCTCAATGGGGCAATCACCTCTATTTATACTAGACCAAACACAACAAGAGGTGTGTCTGTTGGCACAACATGGACGACCTCAATAACTCATAAAATAATTAATTTTAACAATAAACATTAATAATCTTACACATATGGTGGGGCCGACTTGTACCCTTTACATCACAATTAGGGTTATAAGCAAATCTTACAATTAGACAATATAACAAGGGATCCACACGTCCACTAGTGCTCAACCACTAGGGACACGTCTGCTTGTGCTCAACCACATGGACGTCATACTCAACAAAATCATCTGGAGTACCACATCGTCTCAACTCTCTACATAGAGGAGAACGATACACCCATCACATGGGCACACCCAACCACTGGGGGACGAATCAAATCTCACAAAGGAGAACGATGCCCCAACCACTAGGGGACGACTCAACTCACACAGAGGATACCCATCACGTGGGTATGCCCAATACTGGGCTTCCTCTCATGTCGACTCAACTCAATCACAGAGGAGAACATATCCTGGAGGATGTCTCACAATGTTGCAATCATCAACAATTTGAGTATGGGAGGGGTGTCATAAAGATACTATTGGGTATACCAAGACCCTCAAGTAGGGGATGATCCCAAGGATGGCTTTTCAAGGTCATGAAATGGATGATGAGGTGGAAGGGGTTTAGAATTCATAGGTTGTTGAGTTTCATGACATACAAGGGCTCATATTATCTCATTCATGGGTGCCTTTGTAGAGGCTGTGTGGCACCTTTGTTTGCAATGCAGTTATTCCAAGCCCATCATGCTATTCTTTGTTTCTTTCATGTTTTAAAGAACGAGTTGAAGGCCAATGTCCTGACGTGGTGTCAAGATAATGACAATGTCACTCACAAATACCGTGCGGAAATGAGAAGGTTGGCTTGTTATGAGACCCCCTTTCTCTTAGTTGTGTAACTGAGAGCCACTACCATGGCTTGGTGACCAGATGATGGTAATGTCATACTGCTAAGTACTCACGATCATGATAGGTTGGCTTGCGATGAGAACTCCCATCCTCCAACTAACCCCTTAAGCATTCATTATCATTTATTCTTGTAGATCCCCCTTTTCTTACAAAGAAGCATTTCATTGCTTTCTCGAGGGATCCCTGGGCGAAGCATCTAGAAAGTCTATATATATAGGATTTTATCTTTTTAGCCAACAATAATCCCTTTGGGCCTTCAACCCCTTCTTCCCTTGAAATGAGGTACATGCCCTTCTTGGGTCACTAAAGTCAAGGGACGTAAAAGAGGACAATATGACGGGAACATAATGAGCATAAAGTGTTATGGTTAGAAATGGTACGATAACCCCTCAAGGGACCCCCAATCACAAACCTTCCCCAAGGGTTGGCCACTTACTAGAAAATCTATGACACTCACCAAGGTGAAACATGGTCAAAAGCATAATGTCCAAGCATGCGTTCTATAATCAAAAGTAGCTTAAATACAACATGCATAAATGCCTTAAATATTAGGGCGATTACCTACCACAATCCCTAACTTGTACCGCATGGAGCAAGACCCTTCTGCCTTCCAGAAGCTAGCTGGTGTGGTGGATGCACTAACAATGGATCAAATGTGGTGATCGAGCGGGCTCCTGTATGTGCAAGTGGACATTGCTGGTCATGTAGTCTCTCGGCACTCCATATATGCAACCTGAGGGCTTTGAAACATGAACTCCTTAGTTATCCCACAAAATGGGGATAATAGAGCCCAAAGAGGGTGGAGAGTGGACATTATTTTTTGACACTGTTATCCCCACTTTTTAGGGATAACTAGGAGATCATATCTCGAGGCCCACAGATCCTAGACATAGAGTACCGAGAGCAGGATTGACCTGAGCATGGCCCTGGAGGGCCCATCCTTTTCTTCTTCCATTAGATTTGTCTTGTCAGCAGTAGCAACATCCATCACCATCGGCTTGGTCCTGTATCAAAGAAGGTTCTTGCTCCGCGAGGTAATTGGTCCAGGTATCATAGTATGTGTCACTTTTGATCATTAAAACCTTTAAATATATGCATCTGATTCCTTTTATCTCTAACAACTGCTTGGATCTTACATTTGCCCACTTGATCATGCTTGGGGGAATTGACA
The DNA here is from genome assembly GCA_009831015.1 of Picea engelmannii. Taxonomy (NCBI): domain Eukaryota; kingdom Viridiplantae; phylum Streptophyta; class Pinopsida; order Pinales; family Pinaceae; genus Picea; species Picea engelmannii. The sequence goes on along the minus strand of ML784710.1, from coordinate 257,450 downwards.
GGGTGCCCTAGCAAGCTTGTGCCCATAGGTTTTGGTTTGCCACTAGGGGAATTTCTGAAAAGCCATCGTCCGCTCCCATCATAACACCACTGTTTCATCTTATCTCCCGCTCATTTATCCCACTCCCCTTGTCCGAGCATTGGGTTGACCTATTTACAAGATTGCACCTTATCTCGTGGGAAGAAGGGGCTAAAGGCCCAGAAGGTAAAAACAACTGGTAAAAGACAAAAACCTAGAAATAAAACCTCAAGATGCTTTGCCCAGGGATCCCCGAGAAGGCAGTGAAAAGCCTCTCAACAAGAAACAAGAGGGACCCAAAAAATAACAAAACAAGACCTACTCAGAGGATAGGGGGTCTCATCACGAGCCAACCTATTAGGTCCATGGGCACCTAACAATATGGCATTGCCACCATCTGGTTACCACACTAGGGCAGTGACCTTTGGTTGCATGGCCAAAGGAAAGGGGGTCTCATCACGAGCCAACCTTCTCATCTTTGTGAAAGTACTTGTGGGTAACGCTATTAGCTCTGGTCACCATGCCAAGGCAATGTCCCCTGGTTAGTTCTTGAACAAAAAAAGCAAATAAAAGAATAAAACAAGAATAAAAAGAATAAAGGCAAGAATGGGCTTGGAAAAAATGCATCCATGATAGGTACAACTCGCCTTCTACAAAGGCACCCACAGGTAACACTTATGCATCCTTGGCCCTCACTGCACCCACATGTTTGGACATCCCTAGCCACATCACGTCACCTACATGGCTTGGATGAGATCTTTCTGGAAACTTTCTTTTTCTTGTAGACACTAGCCCAATAGGACGCCTTGACCTTTTCTCTAGTCTTGTATTGCGGGTTTTTGTAATGTCTTTGAGCTATTGACTGATGTATTAGGGTTTTCATGCATATGTTTAATAATATTGATGATGAGATGTGATTGACATTGCTATGATCCCTGTGACTGATGAGCCCATGGAGGGCGTAGCTTTTGATGTGCAGGACCATGCCCGACGGACAGGTACCACTTGGATCGATACACATGGGGAGATGACCAGTTTAGACCTCCATGGGGCTGAAGAGCCCACCAGATGGATGCTGAGAGCCCATGAAGGGGCAGAGACAGGACATAGTTTGATCAGGGGTTTTTCACTTGAGAGGAAGAGGACGTTCCACCAGAGACACTCCGGGAGGACTAGACCTAGGGGGAATGCCCCCTTTTCAGTGGAACGCTAGCGTTGGAAGGATTAGGACTTCCCCATCTTCACCATGATGTCATCCAACTTCATGGACACTTTTGGAGGCAGACTGGGCAGCAGTGGCACGTGTGGCATGTTGGAGAGGCCCCTGGAGGGGCTAACGTTTTGCTTCTGGATGCTGCACTGGCCCTAGAAAGGGATAACGTCTCCCTCAGAGGGGCTTGATGTCTCATGTTTTGCTTGATTAGGGTTTTACTTAGCATTTAATGTAAAAACAATATTAATTTGGTATTATGGCCTTGTTGGCCTTTTTATGACCTAAAAAGTAAATTAGGTCATTGATACACTATATATTGAGGGTTTTCACTCTCATTTTTATCATCACAAACTTACTCTCTCATTAGTGAGGCCTCATTTTTGCACCCTATCTTGGGTCTTTGGCTGAATTAAGTGCACTTGTTGAAGGAAGAGATTTTTGGCATTTATGGTGTTTCTCTTGAAGGAAGGTGTTACAACTAGGGTTTGCATGGTCATTTCTTGGTGATTTGTAAGTATTTTTCTGCAAAACTTCTTAAATGAATGGTTGTAGTTCAATTTCTTGCATTTGTTTATAAATATTGTTGAATCAAAACCCTAGGGGACAAGCACACAAATAGGTCATTGTCTCATGTCCCCTGATAGAGAATCCTTAAGCCATTGTGGAGGGAAGAAAGAGCCTAGCCTTAGCTACACTCCTATTTTCTCCCTATTTCTAGTCGTACTATTCTGAAGCCGAGAAGAGTGAGACGTCCCTGGCCTAGCTTTACTACACTAGGGTCGTACTCTTTCTAGGGTTTGTTGAAAGGCCTTTCTTTAACAACACCTCCCTCATCAAACCCTCTTGTTTTGGTTATATTTTGTTATTATTGAGCTAGTCGTTTGCCGGGAAGGAGGAGAGAGCACGAGGCCTTGCTTTAGCAACACCAGAGTGAGCCTCTCTCCCCTAGGGTTTCGATTTTGAGGCCCTTCTTTAGCAGCACTTCAAAACTTTTCCCTCTAGTCCTTGAAATCTTGCCTCCTTCAACCTGTGCGTCCTTCACTTATGACTCCATTAAACCCTAAGGCACTGATCTGAGAATCCTCAAACGTTGAAGTGAAGCTGATCAAACAAACTCTCAAAACTTTTGAATCTCAAAACCCTAACCTACTAAACCTAAATCGTGTCGTCACTCCTTGCTATTATATCATTGATGCATCAACGTTTTTTGTCTATGAGCAATTGAATTGTAGTTGAGGGCATTTATTAGATTAAGTATTGATTGATTATATTGGATGCCATATCATTCTTGTATTTATTGACAAGTGATACATTTATCATTGCTATTTTGTAAACATTGACTTCGTCAACATTTACTTTTAAATTGCTTATATTGAATATCAGATAGTCACTGATTTATATGAAGTACTAACCAAGATTGCACGTATCAGCTTCCTTGTTGTATTGTCTCAAGCAGGTGCTTTTCTTTTCTTTGGTTATACCTTATTATTTGTTGTTTAGTCGGGACTATCTGATTGGCGGTGATCTGTGAAGGGGGAACTTGTCCTTGTCCTTTTATCCTTTTCCCTTTCAAAACCCCAGGTCGCCAGGGATGTCTCCCCTAGGCCTAGCCTCCCTAAAGAGAAAGAACCTTCCCATCGTGGTGACATTGGGTGGGATAGGTTCCTATTACGCCAATTTGGCCCTCTACCTTATAGCCTTTTATCCTAGCTACAAACTGTGCGATAACATTTTGGCGCCGTTGCCGGGGAACACTGAGTCAATTCTCCTCAAACGACAAATATTTTCGGCAAGCCTTGCCTTAGAGCCTTATCTTACAAGCTTGCCTAGCGACTCCACTAGGGTGTTTTCCATTTTCTTTGGTAGTTTCAAGTAAACTATCTGGCGACTCCACAAACCAAAAAGAGGTTCAATAATCCTCCTTTATCTTTCAGAAGGAAGCCTCCCAAGAACTCTCTTGTTGTTAAATCACTCATCGAGAAAAACCTTCCTTTAAGAATCATGTCTAGCTCTCAGACCGCTACAACGAACCCAACCAACAATCAAAGACAATGGTCATCTACTCTTTTCAAACCGTTAGACATGTCAGCCATACCGGACTACCCTAGGCAAATGCCACCCAAGTATGAGAAGTGGTTGCCTAAATTTACTGGTACTGATGCAATCAATGCTGAATAGCACATGAACAACTTTTGGGCATTTTTCCAGCTTCATCCCATTAGTGATGATGTTGAAAATTTAGTCTTGAAGTTTTTCTCCACTACTCTTTACGATGCCTCAAGGCGTTGGTACCTGAGCTTTCCCGATGGAAGCATCAAAACCATGGATAGACTTGAAGAATCCTTTCTCAAAAGATGGAGTGTCAAAGAGGACCCTAACATGCTCCTCACCCAACTAAATAACCTTGCCAAATATGAAAATGAGTCCATTTAGGAGTTCCATACTAGATTTGAGACTTTGCTGCAAATGATCCCTGCAATCCATCATCCAAAAGATGATTACCTCGTCCACGTTTACACCAGATCTTTCAATGGCCAACTAGGGTATCTTCTCAAAGATAAAAACCCCCAATCCATTCAGGAAGCCCAAGAGCTTGCTACTAAAATAGAAGGAAATTTCCTTTCATCCAAAATTGATCCTTTTTCTAACCCAAGGGGGAGAATAAACACCAAACCAAAAATAGTTCACAATGCTGAGCCTACTTCAAACGTATGTACCAGTATCACCAAGCTGTAAGCCTCTATGGATGGTATCATAAAAAATCAAGAGGAAATGATGAGAAGGATTGTCAAATTGGAAAGATCTCAGACCCAAGCACCCAGGGTCCCGTACAAAGGGCAATTCCAAAAAGGAGGCCAATTTTATAAACCAAAGAATGAGCATGAAGTTCCAAACACCTTGGCCCCTGCAAACGTTGTTGATGAAAATCCTTGGTGCCTAGAATGCAGTGAAGCACATTGGGAGCATGAGTGTCTTTACAGTAATGGCCATCAACAAGTCAAAAACATGGATCATTTCATGGAGTTTCCTCAAATAAATATAACCGATGCAGAACACCAGGAAGCCGTGAAAGAAGCAACCAGATCAGCAAGGATGGCGGTAATAAACAACCTGGACTAGGAATCACGAGAGAAGCTCAAGAAACAAGAATTTCAGGTGTATCGAAGGAAGAAGTTGAACCAACCCACCGCTGATTGGGCAAAGCCCTCACCAGCAGAGGTACCTCCTCCCAAGACATACAAGGCTGTGAAGGTTGACCTGAACTTTTACCTCAAGGGGGCCTTGTCAAAGATGCATGTAAACGTCCCCCTCAGAGAAGAAATCAAGATCCTATCCATTAAGGAACGCTTTGACACTTTCTTTCTGGGATCAGATGAACCCATGGACCCCCCTATTATGTTGCAAGCTGATCACTTCGGGGTCCAATATGGTGAGAACCCTCTTTTCTTCATGACGTTGGCAATGAACGACAAGAGCCTCAACAATTGCATGTTAGATACGTGTGCTGGTGCCAACATGATGTCACTTAAAGTCATGCGACAAGTGGGTTTGAAGGTCACACGTCCTTATAGAAATGTATGTGGCTTCGAATCTAAAGCCATACCCACACACGAGGTGGTTGAGAATGTGGAGGTTTGCTTAAAGGAGTACCCAGAGAAGATAGTCCACATTGACATCATGGTAGTTGATGTCCCAGAGGTGTGGGGAGTGTTGTTATCTAGGAAATTTGCTGCAATGTTGGGTGGCACCCTTGAGATGGACCTCACATTCTTGGAATTTCCTTTGAAGAATGGAACGATAGGTCGTCTCCTCAATATGCCAATAACCGGAGACCATGTGCAAGATATTACTCACCCCGTCAATAATGACAAAGCACAAGACGAGATGATACAAACTCTTCAAAAACATTCTCCAGAAGATATGCCCTTTGCAACGGAAGAGGACTTTGATCAGATCAAATGGCCCAAGAAAGAAGAATACCAACAACTCCTAGATGCATTCGAGAACAAAGAGATTGGGATGGTGAAGGTATTAAAGAAACCTGAAGATGACGTACAAATCCACCCATCCCAACAGGGAGTGTTTACAACAGAAGCCCACCCTCCTCCGTCAACGAATACACCAAGGTTGTCCAAGGAACAACCAAATACAAAGTCAGAAAGTACAAGGAAGGAGACATGGTATGGATGTGGGATACCCAGAAAGAAGAGCCAACTAATGTAAAAGGAAGCACTCAGTCATGGCTCAGACCCTTCAAAGTTGGAATGGAATCAGTTGACAACTCATATTACCTATCCACTTTGGAGGGAACAAGGCACCCATTACCTATCAATGGGCACCTCCTCAAACCCCACCAAGGTGGGGGGACTTGACTTCACAGGTAAGTGCAGGTAAGTAGGCATTTTGTATTCGTGTATTATACCATTTGCATTTCATGTTAGTTTTCTTTCACATTTGCATCATTGATTGTTTTCTTTCAGTCCTTATATATGTGTATATGTATGCTGGTGGCATTACCACCCTAATTTTGTTACTGATACTTCTATCGAGATTAAGTAGGTCTGCAGGTTATGCCAAAGATGCTGAGGTTCTCATGCACTCTACGATGAGCGCATGTCCCTGAGTTGGAGCCAGATGTTATCCCCGCTTTTTAAGGATAACTAGGAGATCATGTCTTGAGGCCCACAAGTCCTAGACATGGAGTACCGAGAGCAGGATTGACCTGAGCATGGCCCTGGAGGGCCCATCCTTTTATTCTTCCATCAACTTTGTCTTGTCAGCAACATTGTATTCGTGTATTATACCATTTGCATTTCATGTTAGTTTTCTTTCACATTTGCATCATTGATTGTTTTCTTTCAGTCCTTATATATGTGTATATGTATGCTGGTGGCATTACCAACCTAATTTTGTTACTGATACTTCTATCGAGATTAAGTAGGTCTGCAGGTTATGCCAAAGATGCCGAGGTTCTCATGCACTCTACGATGAGCACATGTCCCTGAGTTGGAGCCAGATGTTATCCCCGCTTTTTAAGGATAACTAGGAGATCATGTCTTGAGGCCCACAGGTCCTAGACATGGAGTACCGAGAGCAGGATTGACCTGAGCATGGCCCTGGAGGGCCCATCCTTTTCTTCTTCCATCAACTTTGTCTTGTCAGCAGCAACAACAACCATCACCATCGGCTTGGTCCTGTATCAAAGAAGGTTCTTGCTCCATGAGGTAATTGGTCCAAGTATCATGGTATGTGTCACTTTTGATCATTAAAACCTTTAAATATATGCATATGATTCCTTTTATCTCTAACAACTGCTTGGATCTTACATTTTCCCACTTGATCATGCTTGGGGGAATTGACAGGGTGCCCTAGCAAGCCTGTGCCCATAGGTTTTGGTTTGCCACTAGGGGAATTTATGAAAATCCATCGTTCGCTCCCATCATAACACCACTGTTTCATCTTATCTCCCGCTCATTTATCCCACTCCCCTTGTCCGGGCATTGGGTTGACCTATTTATAGGATTGCACCTTATCTCGTGGGAAGAAGGGGCTAAAGGCCCAGAAGGTAAAAGCAGTTGGTAAAAGACAAAAGCCTAGAAATAAAACCTCGAGATGCTTCGCCCAAGGATCCCCGAGAAGGCAATAAAAATCCTCTCAGCAAGAAACAAGGACTCGGAAAATAACAAAACAAGGCCTACTCAGAGGATAGGGGGTCTCATCACGAGCCAACCTATTAGGTCCATGGGTACCTAACAATATGACATTGCCACCATCTGGTTACCATGCCAGGGCAGTGACCTTTGGTTGCATGGCCAAAGGAAAGGGGGGTCTCATCACGAGCCAACCTTCTCATCTTTGTGAAAGTACTTGTGGGTAACACTGCCAGCTCTGGTCACCATGCCAAGGCAGTGTCCCCTGGTTAGTTCTTGAACAAAAAAAACAAATAAAAGAATAAAAAAAGAATAAAAAGAACAAATGCAAGAATGGGCTTGGAAAAAATGCATCCATGACAGGTACAACTTGCCTTCTACAAAGGCACCCACAAGTAACACTTATGCATCTTTGGCCCTCACTGCACCAACATGTTTGGACACTTACCTGCATCCTTTAGCCACATCACCTCACCTACATGGCTTGTATGAGATATTTCTGGAAACTTTCCTTTTCTTGTGGACACTAGCCCAATAGGACGCCTTGACCTTTTCTCTAGTCTTGTATTGCGGGTTTTTGTAATGTCTTTGAGCTATTGACTGATGTATTAGGGTTTTTATGCATATGTTTAATAATATTGATGATGAGATGTGATTGACATTGCTATGATCCCTGTGACTGATGAGCCCATGGAGGGCATAGCTTTTGATGTGCAGGACCATGCCCGATGGACAGGTACCACTTGGACCGGTACACATGGGGAGATGACCAGTTCGGACCTCCATGGGGTTGAAGAGCCCACCAGATGGATGCTGAGAGCCCATGAGGGGGCAGAGACAGGACATAGTTTGATCAGGGGTTTTGCACCTAAGAGGAAGAGGACGTTCCACCAGAGACACTCCGGGAGGACTAGACCTAGGGGGAATGACCCATTTTCAGTGGAACACTAGCCTTGGAAAGCTTAGGATGTCCCCATCTTCACCATGACGTCATCCAACTTCATGGACACTTTTGGAGGTAGACTAGGCAGCAGTGGCACGTGTGGCATGTTGGAGAGGCCCCTGGAGGGGCTAACGTTTTGCTTTTGGATGTTGCACTGGCCCTAGAAAGGGCTAACGTCTCCCTAAGAGGGGCTTGACGTATCACCTTTTGCTTGATTAGAGTTTTACTTAGAATTTAATGTAAAAACAATATTATTTTGGTATTATGGCCTTGTCGACCTTTTTATGACCTAAAAAGTAAATTAGGTCATTGATACACTATATATTGAAGATTTTCACTCTCATTTTTATCATAAGAAACTTACTCACTCATTAGTGAGGTCTGATTTTTGCGCCCTATCTTGGGTCTTTGGCTGAATTAAGTGATGCACACTTGTTGAAGGAAGAGATTTTTGGCATTTATGGTGTTTCTCTTGAAGGAAGGTGTTACAACTAGGGTTTGCATGGTCATTTCTTGGTGATTTGTAAGTATTTTTCTGCAAAACTTCTTAAATGAATGGTTGTAGTTCAATTTCTTGCATTTGTTTATAAATATTGTTGAATCAAAACCCTAGGGGACAAGCACACAAATAGGTCATTGTCTCATGTCCCCTGATAGAGAAACCTTAAGCCATTGCGGAGGGAAGAAAGAGCCTAGCCTTAGCTACACTCCTATTTTCTCCTTATTGCTAGCTGTACTATTCTGAAGCCGATAAGAGTGAGACGTCCCTGGCCTAGGTCTACTACACTAGGGCCATACTCTTTCTAGGGTTTTCTGAAAGGCCTTGCTTTAGCAACACCTCCCTCATCAAACCCTCTTGTTTTGGTTATATTTTGTTATTATTGAGCTAGCCATTTGCTGGGAAGGAGGAGAGAGCATGAGGCCTTTCTTTAGCAACACCAGAGTGAGCCTCTCTTCCCTAGGGTTTTGATTTAAGGCCCTGCTTCAGCAGCACTTCAAAACTTTTCCCTCTAGTCCTTGAGATCTTGCCTCCTTCATCCTGTGCGTCCTTCACTTATGACTCCATTAAACCCTAAGACACTGATCTAAGTCCTCCAGCGTTGAAGTAGAACTTGATCTAAACACTCCCATAGCTTTTGAATTGAAACCCTAACTACACTAACCCTAGCTCTAGCTAACCCTACTAACCCTAAGTTGCTAACGTCATTATTGAATAGTTTATCTTTATTGCAACAACGTTTTGCTTATTGAGCAATTGAATGGTGATTTAGGCATAAGTTAATTGGAGTGTTGGTTTATTACATTGAATGCCACATCATTTTAATAATTATTGATGAAGTGATATGATTTCTATTGCTGTTGATAAACATTGACTCTATCAATATTTATATTCAAATTGCTTATAAGTTCATTAGATAGTTCTTGATTGATATGAAGTACTAACCTATTGAAATAGCTTGCACGTACCAGTTTGTTGTTGTCTTGTTCTAGGCAGGTACACTTCTTTGGGTTTTACTTTATTATTGGTTGTTTAGCCAGGAACATTTGATTGGTGGTGATAGAAGGGGGAAACTTGTCATTGTCTGATTATCCTTTAGCCTCTTCAAAGCCTTAGGTCACCGGGGACGTCTCCCCTGGGCCTGACCTCCCTAAAAAGAAAGAACCATCCCATCGTGGTGTCATTTTGTGGGATAGGTTCTTGTTACGCCAGTTTGGCCCTCTACCTTATAACCTTTTGTCCTAGATACAAACTGTGCGATAACATTTTGGCACCATTACCGGGGAGGAGGAGAGAGCACGAGGCCTTTCTTTTGCAACATCGGAGTGAACCTCTCTCCCCTAGGGTTTTGTTTGAGGCCCTTCTTTAGCAGCATCTTGAAACTTTTCCCTCTAGTCCTTTGAAATCTCATCTCCTTCTACCTTTGCGTCCTTCACTTATGACTCCATTAAACCCTAAGGCATTGATCTGAGAATCCTCAAACGTTGAAGTGAAGCTGATCAAACAAACTCTGAAAACTTTTGAATCTCAAAACCTTAACCTACTAACCCTGAATGCTGACGTCACTCCTTGCTATTATATCATTGATGCAACAATGTTTTTGTCTATGAGCAATTGAATGGTAGTCGAGGGAATTTATTAGATTAAGTATTGATTGATTATATTGGATGCCATATAATTCTTGTATTTATTGACAAGTAATACATTTATCATTGCTATTTTGTAAACATTGACTTTGTCAACATTTACTTTTAAATTGCTTATATTGAATATCAGATAGTCACTGATTTATATGAAGTACTAACCAAGATTGCACGTATCAGTTTCCTTGTTGTATTGTCTCAAGCAAGTGGTTTTATTTTCTTTGGTTATACCTTATTATTGGTTGTTTTGCCGGGACTATCTGATTGGCGATGATCTGTGAAGGGGGAACTTGTCCTTGTCCTTTTATCCTTTGCCCTTTCAAAACCCCAGGTCACTGGGGACGTCTCCCCTGGGCCTATCCTCCCTAAAGAGAAAGAACCTTCCCATCGTGGTGACATTGGGTGGGATAGGTTCCTGTTATGTCAGTTTGGCCCTCTACCTTATAACCTTTTATCCTAGCTACAAAATGTGCGATAACAGACACCAATAGTACTCTTCATACTCTTGAAAAGTCCATAATATGTGTGGAAGAAACCCATTGCTGTCTCATATAACGACATCACAACATAAACAAGAAGGATAGGTACTCCAAGGGTATGAAGCCACTCAATAAATAGATGGCCAAGAGCAATACTAATTGATCTAGGTATTTGGATTTGCAATTGTCTAAAAAATGAGCTTGAACCTTGTTAGATTCACAAAGGTTTTGCAGGTTTTGAACTTCTTACACATTTGCCAATCCCTTTACATGTGTTTTTGGTGATTTTGACCCCATGGATATCTATAATAGTTAACCCTGCCAAACACTGAAACCTTGGAATAATCTTTGGACAATCCAAAAAATACCAAAATCAAAATTTGTATGCGAAATTTATGGTCCCAAGAAGTTGACATACCAACTAGGCTCCCTAGTGTTGATGTTTGTAGTATCGGACATGTACTTCCGCATAGGTCTAAGTGTCTAGACGTGTGGAAGTCGTCCAAAGCCTTCAACCTTAGCAATTTATTTTAATTAAATGAATTCTTAAAGTAAAGTGCTTTCTATAATTAAAGTGAGTTTAATTTAATGGAATGTTAATGTTATTAGCTTTAGTGAATTAAATTAATCTTAGCCATTGATATCAAGTGATGTGAGATCTAATCTTAACCATTAATCACTTTGGAGATTAGGGTTATGTTTGATTCAGTCATAACTCAATATTATAAATGTAAGGCTAGGTGAAGGAGAAAGACATCCACTTGAAGAGAAAATTATTTTTTCTCAAGTGCTTAAGTCATGAAGGACTGTGATTCAAGGGGATCAAGATACATGATCAAAGAAGGTTTTTTTCTCAAGTGTTTGAGTCACGAAAGACTGTGACTTAAGGGGATCTCAACAAAGGTGAAGAAAGACTTTCATCTAGAGATCTAGTCCAAAGTGTTGATTTTTCTATATGAGATGGCATTGTATATTCGATAAGGAGTGTTCTATATATAGAGAACATATGGTGAAAATCCATGAAAGGATGTGTCCCTTGGATAATAAATAACTACTACTTATTTATTATATATATTTATTCCTTGTGTTATAAATATCATGTCATATATATATATATATATATGAAAACATGTCTTCCCAATGTTGTCCAAACATCAACACTCCCTCTCAACGATTGAGACATTCTTCACCATGCCAAAGCTTGTCTCCGAAGTATACAAATTTCACCCTAGACTTATGACATTTGTCTGCCAGTCTCGGGAGATGTCTCTCTCCCACCTAAACCGAGGGGAAACTCCTTTTGTGACTCTCCCTCTGAGCCAATTGACTCTCTCTAAGATCAGGCTCACTCTCGGTCTGCATGTGATAGCATCTAGCATCTTGAGTCTTTATCATTCCTTGTCAAAACACCATGACTAGGACAAAGACCACACCAGGGTCGTTCACCATAGGTACACTCTTGTGAGTGAATGTCAACCCGATGCTAACTGACACGTGGAAATCTCCTCAAGCACATCAAATCCATATTACTCCTTTTCATGATCAAGGAAGGCCTATGCTTGGGCCCATTTAGAACAAGTACACCTTTGTGATAAATGCATCCTATCTCCCTTGGTCTGCAGCCCAATCTAGGAGAAGGTTCGCCCGATGCTTACTTGATACATTGTAGCAAAAGGTTTGTCACACATGGAACTCCCATGTGGACTTCTAGAGGCTACTCCCTTTAGAAACACTAGGGTCAAATACCTATAGTGTGTGACGTCAAGGTCAACTCCCCTGACGTGTCCTCATGTGCTTTCCACAAGGGACATTGCGATATAATCCCAAACCCACTTATCCCTCTCGGATAAGTGTCCTCACAGATCAACTCAACTTAGTCACAGAGGAGTATGATCTAGACTTCTAGAGTCTACTCCCTCTAGAAACACTAAGGTGAAGTCCCCATAGTGTGTGATGTCAAGGTCATCTCCCTTGACACGTGCTCATGTGCTCTCCACAAGGGATGTGTCCTCATGTTCTCTCCACAAGGGAAGTTGGGCTATAAGCCCAAACCCACTTATCCCTCTTGGATAAGTGTCCTCACAGATCAACTCAACTCAATCACAAAGGAGTACGATCTCGAGAATGTCTTAGGAAGTTGCAAGCATTAACACTCCTTTTCAGTGAGGGAGGCATTCTCTGCCACGCCAGGTCTGTCACGAAAGTACTCGAACTTCGTCCTGGTAAGGGGTTTGGTAAGAACATCAACAACCTGCTCATATTTAGGAAGGTACTACACCAGTACTTCCTTCCTCTGCACCATGTCTCAGATGTAATGGTACTTGATCTCAATGTGTTTCGATTTGTCATGAAACACTTGATTCTATGAGAGCTTCACACAACTCTTGTTATCACAATGAATAACGGTGGAATCCAACACATGTCCAAATAAATCTGCAAGGAGCTTGCGAAGCCACATTGCTTCACAAAATGCCACACTCAATGCATTGTACTATGATTCTGCGGTGTTCAAAGCCATAGAAGTGTGTTTCTTGCTACACCAGGAAACCATGGCAGATCCCAAAGTGAAGCAACACCCGGAGGTGCTCTTCCTGTCCACTGCTCTCCTTACCCAATCAAAGTCTGTATATCCCTGCAATCTCATGTCAATACTAGAAGTATATCTCAGACCATGTCCAACTGTGCCTCACAACTATCTCAACACATGTTCGCAGCAATCCAGTGTGTCTGTATTGGCTGATTCATATACTGACTAAGTGCACTCACTTCATAGGAAATATCTGGTATGGTGTTAACCAGGTACATCAATGATCCAATCAGTTGTCTGTACAGGGTCAGATCAATCTCATCAGAATTAGAAGAAAACACACTTAGTTTCTTCGGTTTCATCACCATTGGTGTAGCCATGGGCTTATAGTTCATCATCCCAAACTTCTTAAATATCTCAACTGTGAACTTCCCCTGACTCAGGAAGATCTCATCAGTTCTCTTCCACACCTTTAGTCCCAAGAAGTAGTGCATCATACCAAGGTCCTTGATCTCAAACTCAGAGGCCAACACATACTTGCATTCATCTATAAGGCTCTCTTGTACCGATGAGGAATAAATCATCAACGTAGAGGACCAAAATCAGGGACTCACCATAAATAGTCTCGTAGTACAAGTTGGGACCAACAACACTTTTGCTGAAGCCCAAACTCATCAGGTGTCCGCCAATCCTCACATACCAAGCTCGAGGTTCCTACTTGAGTCCATACATGGCCTTCTTCAACCTGCACACATGAGACTCCTCATGTATCAAGAAACCATCTGGATTCTCGATGTATACTTCTTCCTCAATCTCTCCATTGAGAAAATTTGTCTTCACATCCATCTAATGTAGTCTCCAACCCATGGATGTTGCAAGGGAAATAATCATCCAAATAGAAGTGTATCAAGCAACATGAGCACATGTCTCCTCATAATATATTCCCTCCACCTGAGAGAATCCTATAATAACAAATATCTCTTTGTGCTTCTCAATGCTCTCGTCAATTGTGTGTTTGATCTTATAGATCCACTTGGAATTCACTATAGACTTCCCCTCAGGTCTAAGAACAATATCCCACACATCATTCTTCATGATGGACTGATACTCCATCATGGCATCTCTCCGTATTGGCCGACTAGATGCCTCCTCATAAAAAGAAGGCTCAGAATAAATTATGTGGATGATAGTTGCGACATAACAAAAATATCTTTGTTAGCGTCGGAAGTCACCCCTGGATTGCAACAGGAGCAGAGCCCAATGCCCATCAGTTTATGTCACGATTTGTTTAATGGGGTGATCAAATGGAGGTTAACTCTGATGACGTGGTTCCAACTCCGAAACTAGGCTAGGCATGCATGGGCAGGTGAGGTCTTAGATAACTTCAGACAGTGAGTTGTAGTAAGAGTGAGTAGGGGGGAAGACTTGTATCAGAGAGATGCAAAGGTCTGTCATAGACATCAGGTTCCTAACAGACTATGGAAGAAGACATTTAAACGCAAGATCTTCTTACGCTCAAACGCAGAAAACCAGAGAAAACAATAGTGCCACAATAAATCCTTTATCACAACATAATTGCCATAATTCGTGGGAATCATTCGATCACAAACTCTCTTAGTATGGATGAAAACTAGATGGAGTAAGAAAGACTCTCTGTCATAAAACAAGAAATCTCACATACAGATGCATAACCAGAGAACTAGAGTCTGTTAAAACTTTACAATCGGGAGCTTCGCTCTACCATCGATACCTTCAAAATACCAAAATTGAGTACATATACTTGGGCGGATTTTGCCCAACAGAGACGCGCTCGCTCTCCAAGGCGCAGCGTCTCTTCAATCAATCTTCGGGCGGAAGTCCTTCATCAGACGTCTCCTTAACTGCGCATGGCTCCTGCAGGGGGAGTAGCTAAGCCAGTAAATGCTGATTTAGCGTGTGCAGACCTCCTCTGGCTAGTCGAGGACTTGGCATGGCTTATTTGAAGAACTGGGTACACAGGACCCTCTCGAGCAGACCACTTGCCAGGCCTTCCATACCTTACACTTAATGCATGAGGAGAGGTTTCACCCACCCCTTCTCGCCTCATTAACTTCAAGCGAAGACCGGGAGCGGGATCGCATCAGATGGTACCTGGAGATCGAGACGATCCTTTCGACGACTGGATTCGACGCCTTTGGCCCCTTTCGGCACAGTTCCTTTCTTTCCCAAGTGACCACGGGCTGTGACCCCGTGTTTATTCCCAGAGCGCTTTCGGCATTAGCGAACGGAAGGAGTTAATCCTTTCTTCTTGAAATTGCGATGAGCGAAACGCCGAGACGGCTTAATCTGGCGCCACGCACCCTCTAGATCCGACGGTTCCGAATTCTCCCAACAATGCTGTGGGCCGCAGGTCCTGGACGCTCTCGTCATCTCGTGCATCGGGAAAAGATGGAGCTGCTTCTTGCGCTTCGGGGTTGCGATGGGCGAAAAGGCGAGGGGCCTAATCGCGCGCGCCAGGTGTCTCTTATGGATGAACGGCTGAGGCTTCTTCGCGATATTGTGGGCCCGATTTTGTGCGCTTTCATTTCGCGATTCACGAGTCGAAGACCCTTGGTTCCTCTTCTTCAACTCCCGCTTCCCGAGACAGTGATATTGGCAGGGCTCCTTCTCTGGTCAACGCTCTCCATAGGTGACCGTTGGCTAGGGTCCAAGTACTAGCACCTCTCGCTACTCGTGACCTCGCGAGTGGAGTATCAGAATTTGGCATTCTCCCTTCGCGAAGTCCCGAGACGCGATGGTCAGCGCCGGTTGACCTTCTTCAGACACTTTTCGCAACTCGGAATCTCGTGCAACCAAAGGGATATGGTCCACCCCTCGAACTCACGAACTCCGAGCTCGAGAAATAACACTGCGCTTGAACTGCTTGCGATGAACGGCCCTCATAACCTCGTGAGTGCCTCCCGAAGGATTCCGACCGTTGAATTCCTTAAAACTTTAAGCGCTATACTTGACACGACTTGGTTAATTTGTAATTACCCATCTATAGTTGTTCGGCTCTGTCGCTGAAACCTTTCCACTGAAAAATGAAATGCCCGCTCGCTTGATTTTAAGTCCGAAAAGGACTTCTTCTGTGCGCTGCGCTTGGGCGCTTCTCGTGCAACCTGCATACCCGGATATCCCTATGCCGAAGACAAGTAATGTTGCTAACATTAGGCTCCATGGGGGATAGATTCGTCCCTGCGATGCTCTAAGGACTCATTTTGCAGTTCCAGTGCCTTACTGTTGGGCTATGGAGTCATTTACTAAGCCGAAACAATAAAAGTAAAAGCAGAGAACAGAAAGGCAAATATTTACAAAACATGGGAGCCACTGAAGGCTCAGACAAAACATTTTTTAAGAAAATGCCCATTTACTGGGCTGCTGAAAACTTCTTCGCCTTCCAAATCTTGTAGCCGATATGTATTATTTGAGAAGACTTCAGAGATTTTGAAAGGCCCGATCCACAGGGCTTCAAATTTGCCGTGTTTGCCCTTATCTTGCTTAGGAGCGTCCCATTTCAGTACCAGGTCTCTTAGTTGGAACTCCTCCTTGTTGGCCTTCTTATAAAAGACCTGCTTGATCCTCTGCTGATGGTCCTGAATTCTGATCATTACCTGCTCTCTGGCCTGCTGGACGTCTACTAGCTGATGAATTCTTCGGATCATATCATTGGGCTCTTCTTGATAATCCTGGAAGAATTTCGCTATGGGAATGGCCAGCTGAGAAGGGAAGACAACTTCTGCTCCGTAAACTAACTGGAAAGGAGAGATGCCTATAGATCTCTTTGTGGTCACCCGATTGGCCCATAGAGCGAATTTCAGCTTTGAATTCCAAGCCCTTTTGTTGTCCTCCAATAATTTTTTGATGATCCTTATGAGACTTTTACTGGAGGATTCTGCTAAACCATTTCCCTGGGGATAGTACGGAGTGGAGTGAATCAACTTGATTCTGAATCGCTCACAGAACTTAACCAACGGTTCAACCTTGAATGAGGTTGCATTATCTGTAACGATCTTCCTTGGGAAACCGAATCTTGCGATGAGGTCTTCCGGGAATCCAATGATTACCTTGTGGGAAGCACTCCTGGTGGGGATGGATTCGATCCACTTAGTAAAGAAATCTGTGGCAGTCAGGATCCATCTGTGCTGCCCACTGGAAGCAGGGTGTATTTCTCCAATAAAATCCAGGCCCCATTGCTGGAAAGGTCCCGAAACCACTACAGGCTGTAAAGGCAGAGACTTGAGCTGCTGCTTTCTTGAAAATCTTTGGCATGTAATACAAGCTTTAACTCCTCTATGGACATCAGCGAACAAGGTGGGCCAGTAGTACCCAGCTCTGAGAATTTTGTGGGCTGTAGTCTTCCAGGAATGGTGCCCTCCACACAGGCCGCTATGAAATTCAACCATGATCCTGTCGGCCTCTTGTGGATCCATGCATTTTAAAAGCATCCCCAGGGGGTCTTTCCAGTATAAAATTTGATCAATAAGACAATACCTGACTGCCCAGAGATTCAGAGCTCTCGCTTTGTTCCTTTGCAGGCCATCTGGGGGCCTCAACTCCTGTAGAAAATATATGACATCCTTATACCAAGGACATCGAGCCAATGGGGGCTCTCCTTGAGGGTCTATTTCAGACAACCGACCCCGTTGAATTCCTGGGCATTCGTTCATGAAACCTACCCCCAAAGCTTGGCAATTGGCTTCAGCCAGCAGCTTGGCTAAACCTTGACCTTTGATCAATTTGGTAGGCCTTATTTCCAAGTCAAACTCCAGGATCTTGGCTATCCATTTACTTCTCCTCCCATCTATGTCGGGCTGTACCAGGATGTCATTCACAGAGGTCGAAGGAACATAAGCGGTCACCTTTGAGTGCAAGACATAGACTCTGAAAGCCTTGAGAGATTTCACTAAGGCATAGGCCTGCTTCTCCATGATTTCATACCTGACCTCTGTATCCCTTAATGCCCTGCTGAAAAAGGCGATAGGCTGCTCTCGCCCTTCCTCATTTTTCTGCAAAAAGACCGCTGCTACTGTATCGCAAGAGGCGAAAGAGAAGATTAGGAAGTATTTGGAATATTCCGGACTGATCATCACAGGTGCCTCAGTCAATGCTCTTTTTATTTGGACAAAATATTCCCTGGGTTCGGCCGTCCATTTTACTTCATTCCCCTTGAGCATAGCTATGACGTGCTTCACCAGCTCAGCGAAATTCGAAACGAATCTCCTCAGAAAATTAATCTTCCCCCAAAAGGCCTGAATTTCCTTCTTTGATCTGGGAAGCAACAGGGTCTGAATTTCCTCCACTCTGCTAGGGTCAATCCTCACCCCTTCTGCTGATACTATATGGCCTAGTAACTTCCCCTCCTCCATAGAAAATAAAGACTTCTTGGGGTTTAGAGAAAGACCGAACCTTCGACATTTTGAGAAAACTTTTCTCAGGTGACAACAATGCTCTTTATCCGACCTCGAGAAGACTGTTATGTCGTCCAAATATATCACCACAAACTTGTCTTTCTCCCCAATGAAGGCTATGTCCATGGCTCGCTGAAACGTCGCTCCTACATTCATCAGTCCGAATGGCATTTTGGCATACATGAATGTGCCCCAAGGAGTGGTGAAGGTTTTTCTCTGTCCTCAGGCATGACCGATATCTAATTATAACCAGAAAAACCATCGATCATGGAGATCCTAGACGCACTGGTTACCCTCTGCAATATGTGTTCCATGTTGGGTAGGGGATAATTGTCTTTCTTTGAGCTCCTGTTCAGGTTCCTGAAGTCAACACAAAGCCTAATCTCTCCACTTTTCTTCCTTACTGGGACCAAATTGGCCACCCATTCGGAATACCTCAGGGGGACGATGATTTGGGCCTCCAACAACTTCTTTACTTCTTTCTCCATAACAGGCATCAACATGGGATTTATCTTTACTAGCTTCTGCCTAAATGGCTTAGCCCCTTCCTTCAATGGGATCTTGTGTTCAATGACGGACGAGTCATATGTCTTGAGGTCTTCGTAAGTCCATGTGAACACATCAGCAAATTCTTTCAGCAACTCAGCATATTCGGCCCTCTGCTCTGTGGTCAAACTTCTTGACAACTTGACAAACTTAGGCTCCTCCGGTGTGCCAATGTTGCACTTGGATGTGTTGGCATCTTCATCTGGAACTCTACCCTTCACTGCCACATCGTTCCCATCGAACAATCTTTCTAAAGGAATAAGTCCCCTCGGGATGTGATTGCTAGGCAGCTGGATAATCTGGTGGTTAGCAATTTTATTTAAAAACACCTCGGGGTGAGGGTTATCTTCTGTATCAGGATCCTGATCAACGTGTAATGCAGAAAACTCATCAACAGATTGGAGAAAATTCTTGATTTCCAGATCATCTTCGAATACCTTCCAATGCTTGACGTTGTCCGGTACAGAGGGCCTATATTTTATCTCAACATCATATTTGGCCATAGACGGCTGAGGGACCTTGAACTGGCTAGCTGAAACGGCTAAAGAATCGGCCATAGCATTATCCTCCCTTGGAATAAAAGAGATGTTGAAGGCTGAGAAGAAATTGTCGATGAGGTCCCATACTTCATTTCTGTAATTTCTGAGTCGAGGGTGCTTAGCCTGATAAGCGCTTCTGATCTGTTGGACCACCAACTCTACATCTTCGAACACTGCTATTTCCTGAATTCCCATTTCCCTCGTAGCTCTTAGTCCCAGAACAAGAGATTCGTACTCTGCCATATTGTTGGTGGTTTCAAATTCTAATTTGTATGACAAAGGTACAGTTTCCTGGGCAGGTGACACAAAAAACACCCCAGCACCAACGCCTTCCCTGGAACAGGCTCCATCAAAAAACATTTTCCAAACGGGGGTGATGGAGGGAGGAAGTTCACGAGGAGTGGTGGACTGCTTTCTGAGTTCGAGAGGAGGCTCGGGAGCATGGGTGAGTTTTAGCAAACTGGAACCTAAATCGGTGTCCAAGGCACAAATGGGATGGTTGGTAGGATTGGCTTCATCGTTGATTATATAGGCCAGTTGGGCTTATCTGTATAGTCTTCTATGCTCTCCTCCAAACACTGGGATAGTAGCATATGTGAGGTCCATTTGCAAGGTTCCCCCCAGTCTTTTTATCCAAGACCTTGACAACAACATACTGAACTTGGGGGGGACATCAGCCACTACAATATCCATGACCACACTTTTCATAGGCAACTGAAACAAGGTCACGACCAAGTCTTTGATAACCACGAGACATTGAACTTTCCTGGAGTCGAAGGAATAGAGGTCATGATAGGCTCGGGTGACTTCCAGTCCTAGTTCTTCCATGACAGTTTTGGGCATGAGGTTGTGAGAAGCCTCAGAATCCATCAAGCAATTGTGCAGTACCTTGTCATGTATGTTCAAGGAGGTGTAGAACGAAGGGGATGAGTCATTCCTATCTTCTACCATGGGACCTAGGATAACTGCAGGCTTTTCATCTTGTAGATTAATGGAGTCTGTGGGAAGGCATGAGGCTTCAGACTGTAAAAGCTCAGAGAAGCATTTCTTGAACCCTTCGTGCTTAATCAACTCAGTTAGGGGCACATGGATTCTGATCTTTTGAATTTCATGCTCGAAATTAAAAGAAGATGTAAGCTTTGTAATTTCTCTTATTTCGGGGACATGACTCTAGAAAATGGGAGAGAGGGGGTGAGCCTTCTTACCTCTGTGATTGTCTACTACTTCATTAGCAGGCTTCTCTGTTCTAGTAGGCTGCTCAGGGACATCAGGTGCTACTGTCTTCTTCTTGGAACACAGATCATACCTGCCTGGGCCGCCACTAGTCTTGTCTCCCTTGCTGAGTTCATTTAGCTGACCGTCCATGAGAGACTCCTCGTATGCTGATTGAGTGAGATGAGGAAAATGAGGAGTGTCCCTGAAGCAATGGATTTCAGGATCAAGCTCATCTATTTCTTCTTGTTCCTTCTCGGCCACAAAATTGTTTTGGAAAGGGGCCTGAATTTTCTGGTCTTCTCTGTCTCTTCTCCTCTCTCTTTGCACATCCGGGGGAATAAAATTGTTCAGCCTCCTGAAACCTCCTTTGTTTTCGACATTATGAGAGCCCTTGTATGCTTGCCTCCCCTCGACTTTCATTCTCTCCATATCTGCAGACAAAGACTTCACCATCTTGGTCAGTTCATCCACTTGAGGGTGGGGTACCAATGGGCCAGAAGTTGAGGCTTCCGACCTTCCCTTTCTTTTGTCTGCGTCGGCCTTGTTCCTTAGTCTGTCAGCTACTAATACATTGGATTCCACTTCTTGCATTTGAGCTAAGGAGGTGGCTCTCCTTTCTCTCAATAACAGACAGAAATCGGGGCCAAATGCACTAGCATAAGAAATCATGGCTGAGGCTTCTGAAGGCTTTATCTCGGCAGGGATTTTGTTATACATCTTATTGAATCTTTTGGAGAAGTCGGAGATGGACTCTCCATCCATCTTCTTCAAAGACTCTAACTCTGTCATGTAATACATGAAATCCTTCCTGTCGCCCCACTGCCTCAGGAAAACACCATCCAGGGCTTCGATACCAGCAATAGATCCGGGGGCCAGTCCTCTAAACCATTTCCTCACCTCTCCATCCAGGCTCTGGACAAAGACTCTCATCCAGACATCTTCATTTTCAATATTCAGGTTGTCTTCATAACTGTAAAAAGCAGCCAGGTGCTCTTCCGCAGTTATGTCTCCTTCCCCAGTGAACTTGGGCATATACTTCAAGTAATCTCCAGCAGGGAGAGGATTCATAGGATGAGGTAGGACTAAGGGAGTGTATCTGGCAGTGACTATGGCATCCATTCTATTCAGAGGGGGATTAGCACCAGCCATAGGAAAAACAGGTGGAGGAGAACTCAGAGGAGAAGGAGTTCGCAAAGGGGCTACTGGGAATGAGTCCCGAAGTGGAGTGGGAAACAAGAGGGGATTTAAGGAGAAGGCTAAGAAGCTCAAGTCAGTAGGTGCTTCTCTTTGTGCAGGAGTAGTAAAACTAGGCGTGTGGAAAGATTCTGCGGTCCTGGGTCTACGCCCAGGTAAAGCTTCAGGGGAAAGGGGAGTGACAAGGATTTCTCCCTCTAATCCCAGACCAGGAGGGGAAAACTCAACAGGAACACTCCCAAAATTCAGGAAATGGGAAACTTCAGAAAATGGTCTGCTAGGAAGCTGAGGAGGAGAAAAAGGAGCTTCTATAGGAGATAGCGGATTACCTGATTCAGCGGTGGAAGTTTCTCCTTTAGGGGCCTCTCCTTTTTTGAAAATCACCTCCGGATCAGCTACAGGTGTAGCGAGGGACAGCTGTGGATGAGATCGCGTATGTCTGCCTCTGGAAGCCACAATTAAAACAACGGGTTCACTCCAGTGGAGTCGTCACAATGGAGTCGCCAGGTGCACAGTAGAAATCTTCACAGGCTCTGATACCCGATGCACCTTCAGAATCAGAGGCTCAATGTCGTTCAATCTCAGGGAAAATTTTCAACTTCGTCCTTGCCAACGGCGCCAGAAATGTTAGCGTCGGAAGTCACCCCTGGATTGCAACAGGAGCAGAGCCCAACGCCCATCAGTTTATGTCACGATTTGTTTAATGGGGTGATCAAATGGAGGTTAACTCTAATGACATGGTTCCAACTCCGAAACTAGGCTAGGCATGCATGGGCAGGTGAGGTCTTAGATAACTTCAGACAGTGAGTTGTAGTAAGGGTGAGTAGGGGGGAAGACTTGTATCAGAGAGATGCAAAGGTCTGTCATAGACATCAGGTTCCTAACAGACTATGGAAGAAGACATTTAAACGCAAGATCTTCTTACGCTCAAACACAGAAAACCAGATAAAACAATAGTGCCACAATAAATCCTTTATCACAACATAATTGCCATAATTCGTGCGAATCAGTCGATCACGAAATCTCTTAGTATGGATGAAAACTAGATGGAGTAAGAAAGACTGTCTGTCATAAAACAAGAAATCTCACATACAAATACATAACCACAGAACTAGAGTCTGTTAAAACTTTACAATCGGGAGCTTCGCTCTACCATCGATACCTTCAAAATACCAAAACTGAGTACATATACTTGGGCGGATTTTGCCCAACAGAGACACGCTCGCTCTCCAAGGCGTAACGTCTCTTCAATCAATCTTCGGGTGGAAGTCCTTCGTCAGACGTCTCCTTAACTGCGCATGGCTACTGCAGGGGGAGTAGCTAAGCCAGTAAATGCTGATTTAGCGTGTGCAGACCTCCTCTGGCTAGTCGAGGACTTGGCATGGCTTATTTGAAGAACTGGGTACACAGGACCCTCTCGAGCAGACCGCTTGCCAGGCCTTCCATACCTTACACTTAATGCATGAGGAGAGGTTTCACCCACCCCTTCTCGCCTCATTAACTTCAAGCGAAGACCGGGAGCGGGATCACATCAGATGGTACCTGGAGATCGAGACGATCCTTTTGATGGCTGGATTCGGCGCCTTTGGCCCCTTTCGGCACAGTTCCTTTCTTTCCCAAGTGACCACGGGCTGTGACCCCGTGTTTATTCCCAGAGCACTTTCGGCGTTAGAGAATGGAAGGAGTTAATCCTTTCTTCTTGAAACTGCGATGAGCGAAACGCCGAGACGGTTTAATCTGGCGCCATGCGCCCTCTGGATCTGACGGTTCCGAATTCTCCCGACAATGTTGTGGGCCGCAGGTCCTGGACGCTCTCGTCATCTCGTGCATCGGGAAAAGATGGAGCTGCTTCTTGTGCTTCGGGGTTGCGATGGGAGAAAAGGCGAGGGGCCTAATCGCGCGCGCTAGGTGTCTCTTGTGGATGAATGGCTGAGGCTGCCTCGCGATATTGTGGGCCCGGTTTTGGGCGCTTTCATTTCGTGATTAGCGAGTCAGAGACCCTTGGTTCCTCTTCTTCAACTCCCGCTTCCCGAGACGACGATACTGGCAGGGATCCTTCTCTGGTCCGCGCTCTCCATATGTGACCGTTGGCTAGGGTCCAAGTACTAGCACCTCTCGCTACTCGTGACCTCGCGAGTGGAGTATCAGACTTTGGCATTCTCCCTTCGCGAAGTCCCGAGACGCGATGGTCAACGTCGGTTGACCTTCTTCGGACACTTTTCACAACTCAGAATCTCGCGCAACCAAAGGGATATGGTCCACCCCTCGAACTCACGAACTCCGAGCTCGAGAAATAACACTGTGCTTGATCTGCTTGCGATCAACGACCCTCGTAACCTCGTGAGTGCCTCCCGAAGGATTTCGACCGTTGAATTCCTTAAAACTTTAAGCGCTATACTTGACTTGACTTGGTTAATTTTCAATTACCCATCTATCGTTGTTCGACTCTGTCGCTGAAACCTTTCCGCTGAAAAATGGAATGTCCGCTCGCTTGATTTTAAGTCCGAAAATGACTTCTTCTGTGTGCTGCGCTTGGGTGCTTCTCGTGCAACCTGCAGACCCGGATATCTTTATGCCGAAGACAAGTAATGTTGCTAACAATCTCTAAGGTCTCTTTTTCTCTCAGAAGGTACCACGAGGGGTTGCATGTCCTTCTGCCTTCTGCAGAGTCTGATGAGCCCATGTAGATCTCTTCCAACCTACCTCAATATCTCTGGGAACATCAATTGGAGCTACAGGATCAATTGGATCAATACACTCTGTTATCCCCATTTTGTGGATAAATAAAGAGATTATGTCTCAAGGCCCTCAGGTTGCAGATATGGAGTACCGAGGGACTACATGACCAACACTATCCTTTTTCACAGATGGAGACCCTTCTCACCATCACAGAGGTCGCAGATTTTTAAATGGCATCCACTACATCAACTGGCTTCTAGAAGGAAGTGGGCATTATGGTGAGCATCATTTCAATATTTAAGGAATTTGAGTATGTTATATCTTAGATTGCTCTAGATTTCATGATATATGCTTGGACATTGTGCATTTTTCCCTACTTCACCTTGGCGGGTGACATTGTTCCCTAGTAAGTGGTCTTCCTCGGGGATGGGTTTTCTACTAGAAACTCCCTTGAATATTCAACTTACCGTTCCCGACCATACTTACCACTTTCCATCACTATTCCCCTCCATTTCCTCATCTCTTGGGATTTTAGGGTGTATTGACCCAAGAAGGGGTTGTTCCTCATTCTATGGGAAGAAAGGGCTGAAGGCCCACAGGGATTCATGTTGGGTAAAAGACAAAATCCTATGTATGAACCTTCTAGATGCTTCTTCCGGGTATCACCTAAGAGAGAATTGAAACTCTTATCTTTAAGTAAAGGGGGAACCACAATAAAATATGATTAAAAATGCTTAAAAGTTTAGTTGGAGGGTAGGAGGTCTTATCACAAGTCGGCCTATCATGTCCATGAATATATAGAGGCATGACATTACCATCATCTGGTCACCAAGCCAGGGTAATGGCTCTCAGTTGCATGGCTGAGAGAAAGAGGGTCTCATCATGAACTAGCCTTCTCATTTCCACTAGGTGTTTGTGGGTGACATTGCCATTATCTGGACACCATGCTAGGGCAGTGGCATTCAACCTTTCCTTGAATTTATGAAAGAATGGAAAAATAATGGGCTTGGAAAAAGTGCATTGTGGACGAAGGTACCACACACCCTCTACAAAGGCACCCATGAATGAGACACTATGACCTCTTGTATGTTATGAGCCTTATGCCCATTGAGTCTTTACCCTAACCACTTCACCCACTTTACATGGCTTAGAGAGGGATCTCTTGGAAACTCTCATTGACCTAGGGCAAGATATACCCAATAGGACACCTCATCAACCCTCCCATATTCAAGCTTGACAAGTCGCATAATATCTTTGAGCACTTAATTGTTTGATATAGTGATCTTTGATGCACATGATTAGGTGGCTCATTTATTGATTGGATTCACTTATCATGATGTTATTACTTGAGATCCTTGGAATGCATGCTTATTTGTCTTTGCAATACCTAGTTGGTGGACAATTTTGGAAGAACAAGCCTAGATTAGGCTTCCATGGGGCTTGAAGCCCGTAGGTGGATGCCAAGGGCCCGCATTCCAGATGAGAAAGATCAAACTTGGAAGGCCTAAAATATGACTTGGATGACATAACCTATCCCCCACATGTCAAACACTTTTCCTAGGAGAGGATAAATGTCACTTCTAGAGGCATGACATCACCTAGGGGGTTAGGGTTTGGTGGTGTGGTTGATGCATTTCCACTTGGATGTTTTGAGGATAATTAGGATTTGAACATGAAGGAAGCAACTTGGATGCTTGACATGTGGCTTTGACAAACCTATCCACCCTCCTCCTACACCAACGACTTTCTCCTAGTGCCAAAACATCCCCTAAAGGGGTGACGTCCTTCTAAAATTAGGGTTTTCTTATGTGCAAAAGTGAATTTTAAATGAATTGTTTAATATTACTTTGTTGAGGGGGAAATATTAGGGTTGTTAACCCTTAGTCTTGTGGTTTACCCCTAATTACGTGGACACACTATCTTAGTGACATTTTGTATAAATAAGA
Source organism: Picea engelmannii (assembly GCA_009831015.1). Taxonomy (NCBI): domain Eukaryota; kingdom Viridiplantae; phylum Streptophyta; class Pinopsida; order Pinales; family Pinaceae; genus Picea; species Picea engelmannii. The sequence goes on along the minus strand of ML784710.1, from coordinate 230,929 downwards.
TATCATAAGATCATTTTAATATAACTCTCCCTCTTGTGAGAAGTACTTGGTCATAATTTTTTTCTACACTTGGAGTACTTTGCCTCTTGTGCTATGGAATAATGATTTTTGGTTATGGTTTGATGATGATGATGGTGCACTATCTCTAGGAGGTTATTCTCTTGCTTTTGTGGAGGTTTACTTTGGCATGTTAATGTTTTTTCTTGAATGGTATGGTCTCTGTACTTTGTTATTATCATTTATAAATCAAGATAAGGTTGTTTTGGCCAAGGCTAGATAGGGAGTATAAAGATATACACCCCTATCCTAGTTTCCACCATAATTGTTAAGCTTTTAAAGTTATTTTGCAAGGGTTTAGTTGAGGAAGTAAGAGGATTTACACCCCTTATCTTCAAACCCTAGATAGGATACTTGCCTTGGGAAATAAGAGGGTTTACACCCCCAATGATTTAGTAACCCTATCTCTTTCTTTGTGACCCCATTAACCCCTAACTAAAGGCACCAGTCTTGCATTGGAGAAACAAAATATTGCATTTTGAAACATGATTTCTCTTCATTTTTACTTCTTGCAACTTGGATTATGTTCTTTGTGCCTTGGGAACCTCACAACCACTAGGGAATCCCCATAAAAGGGATAATTCTTGATGTTGTTATAAAATTGCATCTTCAGGCATTAGGGTTGCAGAAACCCTAACTCATTTATTTCAATAACACCCTAATCAACCATTGGAATCTGCCCAAAGTTTGCACACTTACTCTTCTTGGTCTAACACACTTTTTGGAAACGTTTGGAGGGTTGTTAGTGGATGATTTTATTTCTTTAATACATTTAATGTTACAACCACAAGGCTGATATAATTTTCTGCAGACAAGCGTTTACAACAACCTTATCTTTTCATGCTATAATATTGGTCTTTCATCTTGAGTTTAGCTAGTCATTAACTAGTTTTTATCTTGTATCTTCTACTTGATCTCTAGCATTTATTTTGCAGCTTGTGATGCCATTTTATTATTGATATACATTGTTAATGACAACTTATTTTAGGGACAACAAGCTTAACTTGCTTGTCCTAGTGATTATATTGCAATATATGTTTATTTTTCTTGTGTCTCGGGCAGGTATTTCACCATTTGCAGGTTACTCAACATACTTGGCAACCCTTGGACCTCCACAAGACTTCATTCCAATCCTTTTACATAATTTATATTTGACCTCTAGGGACTTCATCTCCATCTTCCTCCATCTTCATCTCATTCCCCCTAGGGTCACCGAGACTCCCCCCTTGAGGTGACTACCTCACCTCAAAAGTGACGGGGACACCTACCTAAGGTGACAGTGGGTAGGTGACCTCTTAGTTGTCGTCGTTTAGTGGTTGGGTTGGGATTTTACGAAGCTTCAACTTGTGCAATAACTTTTTGGCACCATTGTCGGGGAGGATTTTGAATCCTCTTCGGAACCCTAACGACACTTTGACAAGCTATCCCAAAGCCTTTCCCTTTGCTTGCACGACGACTCCACCCAAGGGACGTACCCTTTCCACCTTTATTTATGAGCTCATATTGAATCTCATCTGGTGACTCCACCTTCCCAAAACCCTTTCTTTCCCAAACCTTTTCCCCTAGGAGGTTCAAGCCTTCTTAGGTTTACCAAATAAGGCCTCCTCTCAAGCCTCTCATTGTTAAAACATTTTTCCATAATACACTTCATCTTGCTCCAATGGCTCACCCTTGGGAAAAGGACCTCTACAAACCTCTCAACATGTCCAACATCCAAGGATACCCTAATACCATGCCAAAATAAGTCAACAATTGGTTGCCAAAGTTCCCAGGAATCAATGTGATAATTGTTGAGGACCATATTTATGTCATAGGCTGGGACATGGATAGTGCAGGTATCAAGCATGAAGATGTGGCCATGAAGTTATTTGCCTCATCATTGACTGAAGAAGCCCTTGATTGGTTCAGAGGACTCCCTGACAATCATCTCACATCTTACAAAGCTTTTTCCAACTCATTCAAGAATAGATGGTCAACAAAGGTATATGGTGAAACACTTGGTGCTCAGTTTAATCAGATAAAGAAAAAGGAGAATGAGACGGTAAAGGAATTCAATACCAGGTTTGACATGTTGTACAATCAAATTCCAACAAATTTTCATCCTACAACATCATCAGTTCGTCTCCTTTACATGAATGTTTTTGAAGGGAAGTTTTGATTCATTCTCAAAGACAAAAATCCCACATCATTGGCACAATCCAAGGAGTACAGTGCTAATATTGAAGAAAATATCCTTGATTCAAGAGTGGAACCTTTTCACTACCCCTGCGTCAAAGAAAAAACAAAGACTAAGGTTTCCAAAAACAATGCTCTTGATCCGATTGCTCTCTTAACTCAAAAGATAGACCATATGAAGACTCAGTTTATACAGGTGCAAAATCAATTTATGAGCCGTATGAATATAGTGGAAAGAAATCAATTTGCTCCCAGACCTCAATTTTCCAGACAACAAAGAGATACCACAAGTTGGAAACCAAGGCCTCAACAGGAGGCAAAGGCCCCAGATACTTTGAGACCAGTTGGGACAGTTGATGTAGAAGCTTGGTGTCTCCCTTGCCAAGAACCTCACAGAGAAGATGAATTCCCCTGATGAGACGAAGATTCTCTTGAAAATATGAATTTCATTGATATGATTTGCACTTTCCAAGAGGAACAAGGTACCCAAGAGAAAGTTACCCAAGAGAAGATCAACGAATCCAGAAGAAGAGGAGAAAGAGAGGGGACACTCCAGGCCTTGAATCAATCAACAAATGATTAGAAGAAGGAATTAAGGAGGAGGGAATATCTGACGTACACTAGAAGAAATAAATCCTCAACCCCTTCCTCACAACCTGATACTCCTCTTCAATCAACAGAGAAGGTGGTTCCATCACCTCCATCTTCGGTATGTGAGTTTCTTCCTAAACCAACTCCTACAAATGATATTCAGTTAAATATAGATGTTGCTAGCATGTTTGGAAAACTAAATATGACGGTCCTAGTGACAGAGATGTGTAAGATCCATTCTGTAAGAAGGGAAGTTTTGAAAGTCTTACAAGTTCCAAATGAGAAGGAAGATCCTCCCATCATTTTGAACACTATGTATCTCTATCGGTCAAAGGACAAGAACCCTCCTTTCTATCTTTCATTAGGCATGAATGGCCTAAGCTTGAACAATTGTATGCTTGAATCCGGGGCCTCAACGAATGCCATATCATTGAGGGTGATGAAACAACATGGTTTGAAGACAACCCGACCTTATGGCAACGTGTGTGGTTTTGATTCCAAAAAGGTCAAGGTTCTCGGGCTATGTGAGGCCATTGAGGTTTTCGTGATTGATTTTCCACATATAAGTATTCTCATGGACATAGTGGTAATCGTTGTTCCAAATGCTTGGGGGATGATCTTATCTAGGAGCTAGTCTACTGCCCTTGGGGGTTTCCTTATCATGGATCTCACCCATGCACACATTCACATGGGAGATGGCACCTTCAAGATATTATACAATCAAGAGAAAGTTGATAGACATGTGATGAATCCTCATGGTCCTGATTATGTCGATGAATGTGATTATGATGTGCCTCCAAAAACCATTGAGTATGATCCATTTGAGCTACCCTTTATGCAGGAGGAATCCATGGATAGAACAATACAAAGAGAAACTTGCAAAATACCATGGGAAGGAGCCATGATCTATCCATATTTTGAAGAAATAAGATGAGGAACATGAAGAAATCATTAAAGAGACTGTCTGCACAGAGCCTCCATACGTTGAGAATACACCTTGCATAAATTTTAGTGAAGGAATTCTTTCACTCATGTGGGACAAAAGAAAGGGAAAGCCCAAATATGACCAGAAAGATAACTCATGGCTTGGTCCTTACATCATCAAGAAGAAGGCTGATAAAGAAAGGTACTATCTGGCATCATTAGATGAGAGAAAGATGCCATTACCAGTGGATGGATATCTTCTTCAACCTTACATGTAGGTCACATGAATTCTTCAAGGCCCATGCCCCAGGGAAGTAGGTAAGTCATCTTGATTTCCCCTGCATTTGCATCGTGATTGCTCATACTAGTTTAGATGCATTTCATTTTCATTTTTCTCTACTTGCATATTGAGTTCATGCTTAGCTTAGAAATTTCTGAAAAAATGTCAATTTTTTTATTTTCTAGATTAATTTCTATTTTGGATATATATATATATATATATATATATATATATATATATATAATATATGGATGAAGGGTGATATCACCACCCTAGATGCTCTGATCCCTTTGTTTGATTTTTTGGCAGGAGTAGGTCTACTAGGAGATGTTGCGGTTCTCATGCACTCTACGACGAGCACATGTCCCCAAGTAGGAGCCATATGTTATCCCTGTTATCCCCCACTTTTAGGGATAACTAGGAGATCATGTCTCGAGGCCCACAGGTCCTAGACATAGAGTACCGAGAGCAGGATTGACTTTAGCATGGCCCTGGAGGGCCCACCTTTTATTTCTTCCAACATCTTTATCTTGTCAACAACAACAACATCCATCACCATCGGCTTGGTCCTGTGTCAGAGAAGGTTCTTGCTCCATGAGGTAATTAGTCCGGGTATCATGGTATGTGTCACTTTGATCATCAAAACCATTGAATGTATGCATCTGATTCCTTTTATTTCTAACAACTACTTGGATCTTACACTTGCCCACTTGACCATGTTTGGGGGGATTGATAGAGTTCCCTAGCAAGCATGTGTCTGTAGGTTTTGGTTTTCCACTAGGGGAATTTCTGAAAAGCCATCGTCTGCTCCCATCATAGTACCACTTTTCCATCTTGTTTCCCGCTCACCTATCCTATTCCACTTGTCCAGACATTGGTTTGACCTATTTTCAGGATTGCACCTTATCTCGGGGGAAGAAGGGGCTAAAGGCCCATAAGGTAAAAGAAAGATGGTAAAAGATAAAAGCCTAAAAATAAAACCTTGAGATGCTTCGCCAGGGATCCATGATCAGAAAGCAATAAAAAGCTTCTCAGCAAGAAACAAGAGGGACCCAGAAAAATAATAAAACAAGGTCTAACCAGAGGATAGGGGGTCTCATCACGAGCCAACCTATTAGGTCCATTGGTATCTAACAGTATGAAATTGCCATTAACTGGTCACCACGCCAGGGTAGTGACTCTTGGTTGCATGGCCAAGGGAAAGGGGGTCTCATCACGAGCCAACCTTCTCATTTATGTGAAAATACTTGTGGGTAACGTTTTCACCACCGGTCACCACGCCAGGGCAGTGTCCCCTGATTAGCTCTTGAACAAAAAGCAATAAAATGTAAAAGAATAAAAGAATGAAGAATAAAAATGCAAGAATGAGCTTGGAAAAAATGCATCCATGACAGGTACAATTCGCCTTCTACAAAGGCACCCACAGGTAAAATTTTTGCATCCTTGGCCCTCACTGCGCCCACATGTTTGGACATCCCCTGACCACATCACCCACTTACATGGGTTGGATGAGGTCTCTTCTGGGAACTTTCCTTCTTTTGTGGACACTAGCCCAATAGGACGCCTTGTCCTTTTCTCCAGATTTGTATTATAGGCTTGTGTAACGGATTTGAGTTGTTAACTGATGTATTTGGGATTTTATGCACATGTTAAATAATATTGATGATGAGATGTGATTGACATTGCTATGATCCCTGTGACTAATGAGCCCATGGAGGGTGTAGCTTTTGATATGCAGGACCATGCCCGACGAACAATTACCATTTTGGACCAGTACACATGGGGAGATGATTAGTTCAGACCTCCATGGGGTCGAGTAGCCCATCATGTGGATGTTGAGATCCATAAAGGGGCAGAGACAAGATAGAGATGGATTAGGGGCTTTGCACTAGGGAAGAAGAGGACGTTCCACCAGAGGCACTTTGGCAGAGCTTGACTTAGGGGGATTGACCCTATTTCAGTGGAATGTTGGCCTTGGAAGGCCTAGGACGTCACCCTTGATGACCATGTTGTCATCTAGCCTATTGGACTTCTTGGGAAGTAGACTGGGCAGTATTGGCACGTGTGGCATGATGGAGGAGCCCAAGGAGGGCTAACGTTTTGCTCCGGGATGCCTCATTTTCCCTAAAAGGGGCTAACGTCTCCTTTGGAGGGTCTTCATGTCTCTTTTCAGCTTGATTAGGGTTTTAATTTGAAAATTTAATGTAAAACAATATGATTTTAGTATTTTGGCCTTGTCGGGCTTTTTACATGACCTAAAATGTAAAATTAGGTCATGGAATGATATAAATGAAGGATTTTCACCTTCATTTTGGATGAAAAATTACTCACTCCATAAGGAGGTCTGAAATTTGCACCCTATCTTGGGTTATTAGCTGATTTAGTGATGCACACTTTTTGAAGGAGGACTATTTTGGCATATTTTGGCTTTTCTCTTAATGGAAGGTGTTACAACTAGGGTTTGCATTGCTTCTTCTTGGTGAATTGTAAGTATTTTTCTGGAAAACTTCTTGAATGAATGGTTGTAGTTTAATTTCTTGCATATGTTTATGATTTTGTTGAAAAAACACCTAGGTGACAAGCACACAAGTAGGTCCTTGTCTCATGTCCCCATAGAGAGAAATTTTTCATCCATTTGAAGAAGGAGAGAGCCTAGCTGTTGCTACACTCCGTTCCCCTCTTCCTTTATTGCTATCCGTAATTCCTGTAAGCTAATAAGAGAGAGACGCCTTAAGCCTAGGTCTACTACACTTAGGGTCAATTTTCTTTAGGGTTTGCTGAAAAGGCCTTGCTTTAGCAACACCTTGCTTCATCAAACCCTCTAGTCTTGGTTTTATGCCTCATCTTTCAGCTAGCCGTTTTTTCCATTGAGTTAAGGAAGGAGGAAAGAGCACCGAGGCCTAGTTTACCTACACCAAGGTGAACCTTTCTCCCCTAGGGTTTTGACTTTGGGGGCTTGCTCTAGCAACACTCCAAAGCCTCTCCCTCTAGTCCTTGACCTACTTACCTTTCCCTCCTTTATCTCTTGCATCTTCCACTATTTGACTCCATTAACCCTAAGGCACTAATCTAAAGAGACCTCATGCGCTGAAGTGACCTTCATCACAAACAACTCTCAACACTTTGAATCAAACCCTAACCTAACTAACCCTAGCCTAGAACTAACCTTATAACCCTATATGCTGAAGTCATCCCCTGCAATTAGCACCTTTTTGCAACAAACATTTTGTTTTATAAGCAATTGAATGATGATTAAAGGCATAAATTAAATGAAGTGTTGATTTGTTACTTTAAATGCCATATTGTTCCAGTATTTATTGGTGAAGTGACAATTTTCATTGTTATTTATAAACATCGACTTCGCCAATATTTATTGCTAAAATTGCTTATATGTTCATCAGATATTCATCCATTTATATGAAGTACTAACCCATTGAATTAGCTTGCATATATCGTTTGATGTTACTTTGTCTCATGCAGGTATATCTTTGGGGGTTTTACTTTATTATTGGTTGTTTAGCTGGGACTATCTGCTTGGTGGTGACTTGTGAGGGGGGAATCGAGCCTTGTCTTTTAAACCTCTTGCCTTCTCAAAACCCCAGGTCACCGGGGACATCTCCCCTGGGCCTCACCTCCCTAAAGAGAAAGAACCATCCCATTGTGGTGACATTGGGTGGTATTGGTTCCTGTTACGCCAGTTTGGCATTCAAACCTCAAGTCTAGTATCGTTGCTACAAACTGTGCGATAACATTTTGGCGCTGTTGCCGGGGAACACTGATTCAAACCTTCCTCAAGAAGAAAAATTTTAGGTAAGCCTTGCCTCTAGAGTCTTTATCTTATAAGCTTACCTGACAACTCCATTTAGGGTGTTTTCCCTTATCTTTTGATAGTTTCAAGAAAACTATCTGGCGACTCCACTAATGACGAAGCCAACTATGACTTCACAATGGGACCTAGGAAACTACAAGCCTTTAGACATGAGTAACATCCCTGGGTACCCTAAAAAAATGCCCTTTGAATATAGAAATTTTCTCCCTATATTCACTGGTGGTGATAGAGAGAGAGAGAGAGTTGACTATCACATGAGAAACTTTTGGAATTTCTTCCTATCTTACCATGTCGATGATTATGCTGAAGACGTGGTCATGAAACTTTTCTCTTCCACTCTTTATTGCAATGCTAAAGAATGGTATGATAACCTCCCCGATGCCAACATCACGACTATGGAGCAATTTAAGGAAACCTTTCTCGAGAGATGGGGTATCCAACTGGAAGACATCCTAGTACTATTAGAAGAACTCAATCATATAAAGCAAGATGAAGATGAAACTGTCAGAGACTTACAGGATAGATTTGAGAACATGCTGTATCAAATCCCTGAAAGTCATCATCCTGAGGAGAGATACCTTATCCATCTCTTTACTTGTGCACTTTTGGGATATCTAAGTTTTCCCCTTGATAAGAGAGCCCCACGGACGCACGATGAAGCCTACAACATGGCTGCAAGGATTGAGGAGTACATCTCCTTATCTCAAATAAGACGCTGCTTTACCTCAGGTACTCTTAATAGGGCAATCTTGTTTTCCCTTGATAACTTCATTATTGATTTCCAAGAAGAAGGGGATCAAACCACAGATCGACAAGGGATTGCTGAAGACACAACCGAGGAGCCAGAACCCAATGATGAAATCAACATGCCCTCCTCATCCTAATGAAGCGATCCACAAGACTTCTCCACCTGCACAACAAAAAGACGATAAGGTTAGTTTCTTTCCTTTTCAGGATTTTGATGATACCTTGTTTCATGGTTCAGAGAGTGATGGAGAAATGGAATCCTCGAACGAAGAGCATCTTCCTTGCTCTACAACCAAAGATGAAGGGGCAACTCATGAGGATAAAACATTAATGCATGTTAAAGATACTCAAGTCCTTGAAGCTCTTGCACAAGAAGAAAAAATGAGTTACCTTCCTCTCCAAGGTTTCGATGATTGTCTACTTTATGATTTAGGAAAAGAGGAGAAAATGGGTGAGCTTTTGAATGTTTTGAACCCTCCATGTTATGATACTGACACTAACTTAGTTGATATCGACGAGTTCATATATGTTGGGAGACATAGGTGGGATGCAGTTGGTTATGATATGGATCCCATCTATGACATAAAGAGTCATCTCCGAGTGTTACCTTTGCAATTATCACAACAAGCTCTTGACCAGTGGCAACAAGGAGATGATATTTTTACCGATGCTCCCCAAACACCCAAGGTTGACCAAGTACCGTATTTGCTTGATGATTTTCAGTCTTACCTTGATGGATTTGATGATTACTCCTCCGATCACTTAGATTTACCCTATGAAAATGATTATCAACCACCACTGTGCTCGGGTTTTGATAGGAGTAAGAATACTGTTTGCATAAAGAAGGATTCTCATGACCTTTTTCCCCAACCACCTCTTATTGCCTTACCTTGTTGTATCATTAAAGGTGTAGTTGGAAATTTTATTTTTTATATTGAGTTTCCTCTGAAGCAAACCTGATAATCCAAGGGTTGGTTGAAAACTACAGATTTGAGTCCATCACCTTAGTTTTTTAACTTTCCCTTGAGAGTTTTCTAGCCGTCTGCTAGATCTTTGTCAATCCCTTCCTGAGATTCAGAGTGTGAAGACGTCCTAGGTAGCTAGTTTGCCGATCCTTTAAGTGTTGGGTATGTGTTATATTCTTTGCACGAGTAGTAGTGTCTGAGCACCTGCACCGGGCGCGCAGGGGGGTTAGAGGGGGGGTGCAAGGGTTCGGGCGCAGCGCCCCCGAATTGTTTTTTTTGGGCCGACATATTTTCGCCGGTTTCGGGCTGACATATTTTCGTCGGGCCGACATATTTCTGGGACGACATATTTCCGGGACCACATGATATTAGGTGGTTTTTCGGCACATGGTTTTTTGCCGATGGTTTTCTATTTCCGGTTAAGGAA